>BLKM01008093.1:1164408-1310666 GCA_013340265.1 Coptotermes formosanus
ACACACACACACACACACACACACACACACACACACACACACACACACACAGACACACACACACACACACAGACACACACACAGACACACACACACACAGACACACACACACACAGACACACACACAGACACACACACACAGACACACACACACAGGCACACACACAGACACACACAGACACACACACAGACACACACACACACACACACACACACACACACACACGGCGCTGCTTAAATACAAGGATAAGGGAAGCGACACAGTTCAGTGAGGACAGTTGGTGCCTCGTGCCTCTGTTACTAAGGTTGATTTTGATGCTAACGGTAATGACTGAATGAAGGAGCAGAATTTCCATGAGTGAGAGTAGGGTGGGAAATTCGTGATTGGGTGAGAGTAAGGTGGAAATATTGTGAATGAGTGATTGTAATGTAGAAAATTTGTGAAAATATCTACAACGCTTTACTTGCAAGACAACTCGCCGGGTGTAGTGTAACTTCAGTGTCTATTTATTGTCTTAATTTGTGTTTGTTTTGTGAGGCAATATCAAGAGGATCATGTCGAATGATATGGGCAGACTTTGATGGAGGTAGCAGTAAAATGAGAGTGGAAACGACCCTCAGACGCAGTCAAAGCGTTCCATGTACAGGAAAGATGAAAACTACTGCTGAAAACACAAACACTGTCCTGGTTTAGATTTCACGTCTTTCCACAGTTTTCTTTTTTGCGTTTAAAAAGAGAAACAAATATTAAACAGTTTTCATGTTAAATTATTCGACATGCCCCGCAGGTAAAAGAGGAAGTTTTCTCTTTGAACGCAATGAACGCATGCTGAGAAGTGGAGGCACAGTTCCACATATTCCTAATTCCAGTACTAGATGGGGATGAGTGGTTAGTTTCACAAATCGGCCGTTTAAATTCCGGGGAAAGACCTCCATTTGCCATTGGTTAGGGGGCTGGGTGAGACATTCGGCAGGTGAACTATTTTTAATTTATTTCAACTGTACATTTTTAAGAATTCTCTCTGACCAGAGATATTAGAGTTAAACTTTCAGCGGCGGATTTAAAAGTTTGTAGTGCGGTATTTTCCGACTTCCTGTCAGAGTTACTGGGCACGTGGGACTTTCCCTTCTATGCGAGTGTAATTTTTTCTTCCAAAAACTTTTCCAATTTTTCATAGTAGATGGCTTATCTGCTTACATTTTCTCCGTTTTTTTCTTTCCTCGTCTCGCTGTTACTTTCCGTTTGTCATACGCCAAGTGTTAATGCGATCTGCCATCATTTAATGGAACTTTTCCTACATCTCCGCGCTTGTGACAGCAACGCGATGAGGACGCCAGCAGACACGTTCTGCAGTCCGAGGCTTGGGCGAGATTGGCCCCATACGCACTTATATAGACTGAATTATTCGATAGATTGAAAAACAAAACGACACATCGTTTAGCTTTTCTTGGTTTTAACAAGATAGAAATTTTATGGTCTGAACAGGACTGTGCTTGAAGACTTGACATCATCTGGCTTGGTACATTGGCACCAGCGTTTCGGAGGAACTCCTCTCACCCTAGAGGCGGAGACAGCTTGTTCCTCAGAATTGTCGGTACACATGTACCAAAGAACACGTTTACACGTTTGAAAAGAAAGCAGTGTTTAGTGGTACAGCCGTCTTAACCCCAAATATCACACCTTACTGCCTGCAACAAAATCCTGATGCTGTTTTCATTGCCTCCTCCATCTTACGTTTTTCCCCTGCAGGTTTATAATTTCAAGTTTACCGCCTGTCTTCACCCATTCCTTTTGAAAGATTTTTCCATTTATTTCTGCACATAGGGCCGTCATAAATTATGTCATCGGCCTCAAGTTGCTGCCATATTTCAGTGTCTTCCTTTTGCTATGTTTATGCAGATCAGACTTTTAAACTTATTGCCTGCGTCGCCTCAATTCCTCCTCCATTTCCATCATTACATATCCATATTACATTACCGTATTTTACCACTGCTGAAGCAGAAGTTTACCTTGGGTCTAATTAAACACCGTGCCATAACAGTGCTCCATGCATTCTTTATGTTAGCATTAGACGAAGATGGGCTGTTAGCTTATCACTACACCTACTTTCTCCCAGGTGTAGGGGCCGTCGTTGCCCGTTGGATAGGAAGCTGTATGGACCGGAGGGGAGATCTGGGCCCTGTAGATTACAGATAGATTTGTAGTGAAGGACCCCGCAGCAAATGCCACGGATACACCGCAGCCTTGAGGTTTGTTGTGCAGCCCTGTGATGAAGACGATTAGTTTCTTCTGTTTTCCAAATAATAAAACTCCGGTGGGATGAAATTGACAGGGGAAAACCGAAGTACTCAGGGAAAAAAACCTGTCCCAGTGCCACTTTGTCTACCACAAATTCCACATGGAATAACCGGCATCGATACTGGGCCTCCGCGGTGACAAGCCGGCGACTAACCGCCTGAACCATGGCACGGCCGAAGATAGAATTACCTGGCTTGTGTTGACATGGCAATAGATGTTAGGATTAAATTTGTGTAACATCATCCCGTTGTGCTAGTGATAAGTACCGATTTTATTACCCAGACATACACAGTGTTCAAATGTTGTGTTTGTCGGGATACTAAAATCGATATTGATGTTTGGATTACACAAAAGGCAATGAATTTCGTGACCACATGGTCGGGTCGTTTCTGAAGGCCTCTGTTTCGTGGAGTCAGAAGGCGCTTGTCTCAAGATGTGATTAGTCGGCTCAATAGCACGATCCTACCATTTGTTCAGAAGGCGTCTTCTCTTTCGTATGTTAAAATAAGATAGAAATGTTCATTTACCTTAGCAGACGATCAGTCTTTTTGTGACTAGGAATGTGTTGCTTCCTTAAGGCCTTATGTAGAGCAAGTACTTCTTTCACTGACTGACTCACATTTTCATAAAGCGGGTTACACTTGACTCTGCAGATCTGTGAGTATACCGTAACTTTTTCATTGATTGGGCGACGGATGTCTGTCGAAAGTAAATGTGCCTCTGACTGTAGAGTATGTTACGTCACACTACCCACATATATAAGAAATATCTCACATTTTAAAGTTATCGGAGCTTCTATCCGCTTGTGTCTGGTCCAACAGAGACTCGTACTGTACGCTTACACAAACATGTGAAACAACAGTCAGCATACTTTGTGCCAGTAACCAGGTACCTTGCTCAATATCTTGATGTTAGCCTCGGTTTTTACAAACGTTAATCTAAATGTGTGTTATGTATTTCCATTTGATGTTCTGTAGAAGAATTTCTGTGGGTTTTCTTCAGTCTGTCTTGGCGAAATTTAGGGTGCTACTGCGAAGGTGACCTCAATCGCCTCCTTCAGAGACCATAGCATTCATCATTCTGGACTATCTGTCCATCTGAATCGAAAACCACACTCAGTGCAAATAGAAGAACATTTAAAAATAACATAAAGCCCAATAGATGGATCAGTCACTCAACCAATAATCCCGTCAGCAAATCAACGGGACAAAAGAATTACAGTTTTACAAAATGGAAACCACAAAATCCGGTACCGTCTGTAAAGTAGACAACCGTCAGCTACACACAACAAAAAACAGAGTTGTATCCACATGTTAACACCCTGTACAGTGATTATGCTAATTTATTTCACTGTGGTGTGTTACACATGTATTAACAGTGTCAAGGTTCGTTGACCATAATGTGTCGTTTGAATATTCACTAGGAAAGTACAGTGATACATGCAAGCTCCAAGAGGGGAAGGGAGTGGGCGTTGTTGGGCAGCTGCGCTACGTTATCTGCAAAGCAAACTCTTGCAAACAGTCAAATAGTCAAGACCACAAGTACCATGGTTACTCCTAATGAGGAGTTATTGGACCCACTTCAAATCTTGAGTTACGTCATTCTGTATTTAACACAAATAATCCATGGAGCCGAGGCGTCTTTAAGGACGCTAGTAGCCATATCATGTACGGTTGCAGTAGGCATTACGAATTCTGTCTTATGGGTGGTTATGCCATGTGGTTTGTTAGACACGTACCAAGTTTTCGCAGCAATCTTCTGCCTCTGTCTTTTTGGTATAAGAACAACAGATGAAGGAGAACCGAAAAAGCTGCAGAATGTGGTAATGTTTTGAGTTGTATTCGGGAGGATCCCAGTTCCAATCTGAGTTCTGTTACGGTTCGTATCTGTCTTAGCACGTAGATAACATGATAGCACCATAAATTAGGGCACCGCTGCTTCATTCCATAGCTTCTTAGCATTCATCATTTACTGTCATCCTAACTTTCAGCACCGTATAGAGGACTCATAGCGTTACAAATTACAGTGTAGTTCCTATTAAATCACAGAGATCAAAGCTGACACAAAATACACCGTATTTAGGGAGAAACCCTAACTGTCTATAATTAGTGTGCTACATGTTTCGGCTCTCTTTGGCCATTATAAAGGAGCTTTAACCCTTAACTACTGTGGTACGGGTCAAAGTGACCCGACAGAAATTGCAACCCCTCTGCCACCTCCAAATTTCAAGCTCATTGTCTCCTCTCCCCTCTAGCTTCTTCCAATTGAGAGACGTATGAAACAGCCAATTGTGAACTATCTTACTGCAAGATAAGGCACTGAACCAACACGTCGGCTGATTATTGACCCGTACCACAGTGTAGGTGTTCTGGCATCGGCGTGAGTGATTACTTGCGATTCGGAATGTTATGGACTAAATAGCAATGAACTCTGGGGAAAACAACACAGGTTCTTTTGAGACTTGTGGGCCCAATTTCCAAAACTAACAGGAACATAACAGCCGCCATTTGGTTTTCCTCTCTGGAAGTAGTTAACAAACTTAGAGAAAAAGGACTCACATTTGTAGGGCTAAATTCCAGCTGAATTTCTGATGCACAGGAATAAAGAACCTGGCAGTTCCATTTATGGTTCTCTGAAGGACCAAACGCTCCTGTTACACGTCCCTAAGAAGAACAGAACAGTTCTTCTCATATATTCGAGGCGTCACTCTGCTTGCATCGACCAAGAAAGCGGCAAGCCGGAAATTATTGCTGTTTACAATAGCACTAAGTCTGGTGTTGATACTTTAGATCCGGAATGTGCCAATTATTCGACTAGTCGCTGAATACGTCGCTGGCCCATGGCTGTCGTCTGTGCTACGCTGCATAATGCCGGAGTGAACGCACATATTATCTACATTTCTCAGAAACAGAGAAAAACATGGACCGCCTTTCATTTTTATTGGATCTTGGATTTGACCTTGTAAAGGGCGAAATGAATCGTCGTTTCGCTTGCAAGAGAATTACCAGTGAACTGCAAATTTTGATTGGCTCCATTCTCCAGAAACCAGTATCGGAAAAGGGAAAGCCTGAGTAAATTCTACATGTAAAGTGTGAAAGGTGTTACATGTGCTGTTCTGCAAAGGGCAAAAAAAATCCAATGTGTGCAACAAGTGCCAAAAACCAGTAAGCAATGACTGTAAGGTGGGAGATTGTGACAGATGTGAGGATGCGAGTCAGTAAAATTTGTGAAGGCTGTTTCCGTGAACTAGTAAAAACATTATATCTTGTATACTTTATATGGCTTTATTTCTGATACATTTCGTTGGAAATACGTGGTATAAACACTGTCGGACAGTATGGCGCAGAAAAGTCAGAGAAAAGTTAGAAAGAATGAATAAACAGTCTCCTCGAAGTGGTCGGGTCATTTTGACACGTACCACAGTGTTAATGGCACAAAAATTCACCACAGTTGTTAAGGGTTAAGTAATTACAAAGAGAAGTGTTTAAAAGATACAATACTCCATACATCAGCAAACCACTGATGCATATACAAATATAAAGGCCCGTCCCTTTAAATAGTTCAGTATCATTATTAACAATTTTTACCCTATTCTAAATTTTTACGTAGAATGTTTATTCCGCTACAAATACATACATTCTTTGACTTTATATTATCCACAATCTAGGTGACAACACTGTTAATTTCCCACAAATGATGGAAATTCCAATACACAAATTCTACCATGATTTTTAAATACTGGAATTTTGCACACAATATTTTCAATTCAGGACTGTGAATGTGCTTGCCATTCGCACAAGCCTGTTATGCCTAACTACTGCTTGTGAAACTACATAAATAAAGCAGCCATTCTGCCATAGAACTCTTAAACTGAAAAGTGAATTGAATTTATTTCTTGAAGATAAAGGCATATACCTTTATTTAATCAACTACTGGCCATTTTAAATTTTCATATTTTTAAATTTTATATTTTTATTTGTACATGCACAAGTGACACCCCGGATAGTGCGGTCGGTGTAGCGACTCGATAGGGGCTGGACGGTCCGGGGATTGAATCCCGGTGGGGGCGAGATTTTCCGTGCCCTTCAAGTCGTCTCCAAGCTCCAGCCAGCGTCCTGTAAATTGGTACGGCGTCTGTCCCGGCTGGGGCGAGGGGGGTGGTGTAATGCACCTGGAGCGTGATGCTTATCACCCATCTGTTAGTGCCCCGTTGTGAATGGGTTGTAGCCGTACCTTCCCCTTGCTTCTGTCCCTGCATAGGTGTGTCATGGGGTAACCTTTACCTTTATATGCACAAATGGTTTGTTTCTATATCTGTTCATACACTTTAGAATTACTTGAGGCTCCTTGATAATGGCCAAAGAGTGCCGGAACATGTAGCAGACTGAGTATAGATATGATTTATGACTAAATACAGTGTACTGTTTGTTGGTTTTAATTTCTGATATATACATTATTTTGAGCCACTGAGAATGTCTTTGAATTAGTCATAAGAAAAATAACAAATGCGAATAAGGATAAATTTAATTATTCAAGTTGGCGTTAAGTGTATTGTTAGCACTTCTTAGGAAAACAACCTCTAGCAATAGAGTGTCGAAACTGCACTGACATTAATATTTGAAAAGGACTGTAATATGGTGATTTATCTGTACTGTTGCATTCAGACAATGTTGTTCTTCCATTATCTTTAGAACCGGCAACACAGTAAGCACATTGAAAGCGGCGTGACGATGAAGTCTTTCACGACTACGAGGTTTCTGCAAATTGTGCACCAATTAGTGTTTCAAAAATACAGAAATAGAACAGACCGTTTCGAGAAACAAATATTCTTAATTCTGAGGACGGATACACGCCCTTTTTTGAAAATATTCGTTTCTTTTACGTTTACAGCACTAAACGACGGACGGAGTACAGGAAGAAAGTTATAGGAAGGTACAGGCCTATCCAACATGTTAATATAAATTGAAGGTATGAGAAGAAATGATTAGTATCTTCATAAGAATCAGTATTTCCAGTTTATACGCGACAATCGAAAAATTAACTCATTTTAGTTGCGAGGGTAAGCATATTTTTCAAGTCATCATCGATAAGGATATTTTGTAGAGAGGGGAGGATAAGATGTGGTCGATCACAAGATGGATTTAGATACGTTGTGCGATGTTGAGTGTAGGAACTGCTGGCAACTGGTTCAGTTGTGTGTGTAAAAGCAGTTCTGAATCTCCGGGTTCTGCCACAGCACACGCATTCGCACCCACATACTCACCTACACTGAAATTAATTGACAGGGAATGTGCTGTTCATCAGGTTTTGCTGTGTCTTTTGTTTTTTTTCTTTTTGCTTTTGCTGGCCATCATATCCTTGTTTGCGTCTCGACTCACCCCCGGTGTTCACGACTTTCAGTTCTCTCCCTTCTCTAGTGTGGCAGGGGGTTGGTTGGCGCATCCTGGCGCCACGCCAGTCTCACCCGTTCCGCTGTAGCAGCACTGCCATTTTTCATTTTTCGTAGCCCCTCGCTGTCAAGTTTCGACTGGCTTTCTGCTGGTCCATTACCTGATGGATTTCCAATCACCCAAACTTCAAATCGAACTCTGCCATCCCCTTGCCTTGGTTCGCTGTCGGCTTGAGAGATCACGCCCTTCGATAAAGGGTAATGGGTGACGCTGCATGGCCTCAGATCTTAGCCACTGTCAAAGAAAGCAGCAGGAAATCAGAATGTAGCGTCTGTCGTGTTTGGATCGCTAGGTGACACTCACCCTGTAATGTAGAATTAAGCCTACATTTTCGTTAATATTAATGTAGGCTTTAATTATGGAATTTCGTAAACGTTACGTGAAACTAAGACAAAAATACAAAATATGTGCATACAAATGTCGAAAGGTATGCAGCTAATTAAGTTTTATATTACTCGTACCGTTCATATTTTTACAATTAATATGTCAACCAAAAATGTACTGAATAAAATACAATTCATGACAAGTGTTATTGTGCTACATGTTTCGGCACCGGGGTGCAATCCTCAAGGAATTTTTAGAACGAAGTATTACAAGGCCAACACGCTAATCTTGGTATTGCATCGCCCTTATTCGAATTACTAAAATATTAAAATTCTAAAACACATAAATTCGAGAAACATAAAATTACAATGTTGTGATATTAAAATCATGTACTAGTAAGCCGTTTCTGGTATAAGTTCGTAGTTGAGTGTATTCTGTATGGAGTATGCATAAAAACATCTGTCTCGATATATGTGATCCTGATGGGGCGTGTGAAGTGCACTGTACTCCTTTGAGTAAAAACTCCCTGAGGATGGCACCCGGTGCTGGAACATGTAGGATTTTAATACTTGTCACGAGTTGTGTTTCATTAAGTAGATTTATTGGTTGATATAAAAATGAATTAAGTATAGGAAAATATAAGCACAAGGTTTATAGCTGCACCAATTTTTAGTAATGTCATGACACATTATTGCAATGTTGACCAATAAGACAATTCTTCAGTACTTTGATCGGTGCTGCAATTTCCTGGAGCAAGGTAATCCTTCCACAGTGGCCGACGTCTTGATGGAAGTGTTACAAATTACGTCGGCTAATTGTATATAAGTTATGAATGTTGTGTAAATGGTCTGAACATAATGAATTGTGGCTCACAATTTTATGCAAAAGTAAAGGGCGAGGGCCGAAATCAGTGCCCGTGCGGTCTGCAGCCGCTCGGTTGCTGGAATTGCAGGTTTGAGTCTCGCCGAGTGCACGGATGTTCGTCTGCTGTGTTTGCTGTGTGCTGTGTACGTAACGGCCTCTGTGAAGTGATGATCACTGGTTCAGAGGAGTCGTACCGTGTGCGTGTTTCTAATTGTGTGTGATGTAGAAACTTCAACAGTGAGGCGGCCTAGGCCGGAATTGGACTGTAGCGCCACAGGAATCGAGAAAAAATATAGGCGAATAGTAATAAATGTGCGATATATGAAATACATAAAATGTAGTTTGTAGGAACATCGGAATTCAGTTACATACGACAATTTAGGCTGTACCTAATGCTTGAACAATCGCCCCGCTTCAAAGTGGTGAGAACAGGCGATAAGCAGTTTTACCTGAAAGACCTCAACGTGCGCCAACCCTGATATTACTGAACTACAATAACACCTTTTTTTAAACAGGTTATTGCAGTAATGCTCCCAGAAGTTATTTCAAAGCCTTCCTAATTCTATGCTGTCAAAACTGCAATCCAATCTGCAGTTAGACTGTTAGACTTGTCGGAAATTTCGGTCCACAATTTAACTCTTAAAATGTTCATGTAGGAAATTAAGTTAGAAATAAAATTACTTTGTAACTAATTTTTTAAAAGTGGAGAGTTCGTGGACACGAAACAAAACTGGTGCTTGGTATGACGTGCACTGGCTACATTACATGTTTCCGTTCCATTAGGCAGGTTAGAGGTCAAATTATAGGGCTGCCTGGTACTTTGTGTTATATTTTCTAAATTTGTATAACCCTTATTTAAAATTATAAATATCCGCTATTTCTTTACGCTGGGGTTGGGGGAGGGGACACAGTTCCTCGGACTGCACCCACTAATGCTGCACTGTACCAGCCCCGGGTTGACGGAAGGATAATTGAATGGGGAAGCCGAAGTACTTGGAGAAAAACCAGGCCCAGTGCTATTCTGTCCACCAAAATCCACGCACGTCGACTACCTGATACTGAACCAGGTCCTTCGCAGTTAGAAGCCCACGACTAACGTCCTGAGCCATGGTACAGCCAATAAATGCACACTTAGGCCTAAACTCCGGACACCGATATTTGGTTGTATCTTAAAACGACAGCTGTGACAATTTCCGTTTGTTTTACAATACATCACATGCAAAAACTTGATGCTACAGAACCTATGCAGCTGTAATAGGGTAGGCATTATTTTTTTTCCATGGCGCAGCAGCCCCTAGTGGGCCAGCGCCTCCTCATTATCGAGGCTTCATGACCACACTCAGTAGACACACCGCACTCGGTAAGACTCCTCTTGACGAGCGATCAGCCTGACGCCCAGACATCTACCTGACAATATGCAATACTCAGAAGAGACAGACAGCCATGCCTCGGGAGGGATTCGAACTCACAATCCCAGCAAGCGAGCGGCCGCAGAACCACGCCTTAGACCGCGCGGACACTGGGATCGGCAGAACATACTAATCAAGAAAGGTGAGATTTCATGGCACTTCTGTTAAATCGTCACATTCCTGGCCTTGTTGCAGGATTGGCAGGTCCAGTCATCTGGTCTTCATAAACATGAGATTAAAAAACAGAGATACTTATATTGTCTCTGCAACATTTAGATTAACAGCCTGATTACAAGTCACGTGACGCGACAAATTAACTGAAAAATTTGATGAGAAAAAGACTGAACTTTAGCATGGAACATTAGTTGGTAGGCAACATAATATTAGCTGGCTCTTGCTGACTTCGTGGTGTATACTGAGATTTGATTAAACTGGATCAGTTCAGTGTTTTGATGTAATTTGGGACTTCCCTGTGGCCTCACATCTTACAATACCCGGTATATTATCGTAGCTTTATAACCAACTACATTAGAAAGGGTTCTTGTTAAGAAGCTATGGGTAATGGGCGTCAGCTTCGGAACAATTTCTGCCCCTTTTATGGAACCACAACCTTAATTAACGTGACTCTGTGAGGCTGACGTTGGTCCCAGCTCTGAAAACGTTGAATACATGCACATATTTAAACCATGTTCCATTACGTTCTTTTTTAAGTCTTCCATCTCTCTCTAGTTCTTCCAAGCTGTCTCTTGACGTTTTCTGAATCGAAGATTCTCAGTTGTTAAACCCATCAATCAGGAACTAAAGAAAACTGTAATATAATTAAAGGCAGATAAGATGTAGAAGTGTACTGGATGCGTCATCTGGGTCAGGTGTCGGTAAATATGTAAATATTGCCGAGAAATTACAAGTTTCTAGACTTTTTTCTGGATGTTATGTCATTGAAGGGCATCTCACTCTCGTACTTCTTTGTTTCCATCAATCGGTAATAAAGACCTTGTTTACGCACGAATTGTGTGGTGGGAATGACTAAACACTGCTAAACATTTAACTCTGAAACAGTACATAGTGATGTATATTTTTGGAAAGTTTTGGAACATTCTTACCTATGTCTATTGCGCAATTAGACAATCAACCAGCGACTCCATGAAATATATATCTGGTGTCCAGTTGTATAGCAATAACTGATGAACTATGTTGCAGATAATCGCATCAATGTATGTGTGCGGGCATCTTACAAACTTGCCAACATTCTGGAAGATATATATATATATAAGCAATATATATATATATATATTGCTTATAGTCAAACAATTGCGCACTTTTCTGTCTGTGCTAAATTTCAAGGTAAGCAAGACAAAGTTAAAGGGGAAAAAATAAGAGTAACACATACCGCCACCGCCACCGCCACCGCCACCGCCACCGCTCCCACTGTTACGAGGCTACTATTACATGTAACATGTAAAATTAATAATAGGAACATAAAGTCTGACTCCACCATAATTCAGTTCATGTTCAGCAAGTCTACCCCATAACTTAAGTTGCTTTTTATCGTTACATTATAAATTTACATTTCTTGAACATGATATTAACAATACAAGATTAATACAGCTCAAATAGGCTTCCTGAGTGAGTCCGTTTAAGCGGTAATGTTTCTTTTATTCGGAGGTGCCCATTTCGAGTCTCGGCTTGAACACCTAATCCCGTATTGGGGTTCTGTGATTTTTCCCAGTCTCATCCGTCAGTTTCCAGAACATTACGTTACTCAAGGTCACTGCTCGTTCCTTCCACGCGTGACCAGGGCATTATTCACCATTTATTCTATCACTCTACGCACATGTTCTGACATACTGAATTCATCGCCACATATCAATAAAGAATAAATATATGAATAAATATGGTAGGATTAAAGTATGTTCATTAAGAAAGCAGGCTTGAGGCGTCCTGCTCGCGTTTCCTTGTTTTTTCTGTGGGAAGGGTGACGCAGTCAGAAATACGAAACGCACAGCATAATCTAGGTTAATTTCCGCCGCACAGTGTTCTGCGCAAGACGGTGTTGTATACGGTGCATACCGCCCAGTCGTTTCTGAAATTTGACAGGTGATAGTTAATAATTCTGCTACCTGTCAGTTTACATGATGGATACGTCACACAAATGAACACAGAATTGGTGCATTATATGCCTTAATACAGGCAAGTGCCGGCCTCGCCTGTTGAATATGAGTGTAACCTGTTCTCTTCTAGAACAATGTAGACAACACGTTGTTTCATTTAGCATGCATGCTCATTAGCCAGACGTAACGTGAGCCTGTCACAAATTAGGCAGTCAGATCTTCACAGTTATTCCCTCTCTAACCATTGTTCGTTACACAAATGAATGCAGAGTGTGAATCTGAAACAGCACGGAACTGCAAAATGGGGAGACTAAAGAATGTAATTCCATAGCTTCGTTGGGTTCCTCTCTGCTTCAGAGCTTTGTATTTGCGATGCAGCTGATTTGCTTCCTGCAGAAAGGAAGACAACATGATTTTGATTTGTAGATTAAACCCTTTAAAGACGAAGCGTATCTGTTTTATATAAGGACTCACTGCGTACCGCGTTGTAAACATTCTCCAATGCGGTTATAAAAACCATTATCTTAATGTTTTATAAGGCAAAAGTTGCTGTTTGTTCTGAGATCCGTACAAAACACATAAACGCAATGTGGGCACCACGTAGAATTTTTTAATGTTAAGCCTGGTGGTACGTAAAGTTACCACTAGGCTTTAAAAGGTTAAGCTTATCACATAGAAACAATGCAAATAAATATATCGCCAAGCTGAAGACTACCGTGCTGCCGAGAATAATGCTGACTGTCCAGCAGTCTAGCCGGTAGTCTAGTTACTACAGGCCTACTGACTGGGGAACATGGCCCCTCAAATCTGCTGTTTTTGTAGTCTCAATTCCCTAATATTAGAAAATATATTTTATTTTATACATACCTATCCAGACCGTCCGTGGAACCCTTCAAGCCTCTTCTAAAATGGGTATTCGGGATTTTTTTCCGGGGAGTAAAGGGACGGGATTGTGGCCTTGACCACCCCAGCACCGAGGTTAAACATGAGTAGAGCTATACCTCTTTACTCATTTCCATGTTAAGGGTGACCTTTACCTTTATTATTAGGAACATCTAAGGAAGGCAGTGTCTAATACGGTACGGCGTGTCTATTTTAAAGCACTGCCGCTTGCAGTTGACTATCATTTAAGAATTCCATCTTATTACACTGAATTATTTCACATGCCCTTAGAATCGAGGCTATAACCTGCTGTCATTCCCGCCATCACTGTTCTGGTTGGTTAGATATCTTAAACATTTTTGTAGTGCAAAGACCCTTTATCTCCGTTCGTGTTCCTTTGCATGTCAAAACTTTTGATTCGTACAGTGATCACCATGCAGCACTACGGATATAAACATACTGAGAAATTGTGAATGGGAATGTTATAATAATATGGCTGTCGGTAAAAACAGTACAATTTATTATTTAGGATTAGTTTATTTTAGGAAAAAAATTGGGTTAATGAAAGAACACATCTTTCAGTGTGGAATGTCTTAGAACTTCGCTGCACCCAGTGGTGGGTGTAGTTGTGTTGCCATGAGACGCCAGCCAGACTACCAAAGGTAGGAAATCACTTATATTATGGGTAATAATAATAATAATAATAATAATAATAATAATAATGAATTAGGTTAAACACTAACAGTAGGAACAGAAGCCTCGACATTTCGAATGCTTGACCTTAATGCAGAGGCACAGCCATTTGCCTCCTGTCCTCGCAGCCTAGTTCCCTAAGATTAACCTCAAAATCACTCCCCTATATTTTTATATTTTTTTCAGTTGCACTTTTAAAAAAAATTTTTACCCAACAAACCACCGAATTCATGGCCTTCCCGACCTCCGACGTCTCGTAGGTGTCTCCCAGCCTTCGCGGTCCCTACAACTGTAGCTAACTCATGCCAGTCACAAAGTCTCCTGTTATGCACGATGAATGATCACGTGTTTCAGTGCAAGTCTTTCCGGATATTGCCTTGAACACGCTGTTTACATCACGTCTGTAACATTTCCTAATGTGAGGGATATCGTTCCCTGCGATATCCCTTTGTGATGTACAAGTAAAAGGTACAAGAACACAAGCAGTACAGTCACTACTATATTTAGAAATATCCTACCCTATATTATATTGCGACATGTTTCGGCTTTCATCAGAAGCCTTCATTACACATATATAAAATGCTTGCAGAAAGAATGCCTACATACAACACAGTAGTAGTGTAAGGTCGAGATTTAAATCACGTGTGAAAAAAATTGTGTGTAGACATTTTTCTGCAAGTATTTTACTGTTCAAATTATATAATAGGAAGACACAGTCAGACACACCAATGTATATGTTTTTGGCACATTATACCATTTATTTATATACGCATGCTTTGCTACTACATGTTTCGGCTCGCCCGAGCCATCATCAGGTACATGTACGTAATATTAAAACACAGAGGTTAATTATATAATCTAAAACGTTAGTGAGATCTCAGTAATATATTGTAAAAACTGCTAAACACTTGGATGAAGCTGGAGTTAGCGTAACCATATATCTAATGCAACGGGATTCCAAAATTCATTGTTACGACAGATTTTTTCATGGATTAAGTGTAGTAGCAGAGCACAAGTGTACAAATAAATGGGCCAGTGTGCCAAACAGTATATATAGTGGTGTGTCTGACTGTGTTTTCGTATTATGTAATCTGAATAGCATCAATAGACCGGGATGACCCTGTTTAAGATTTAAAAAATTCTTTTACCTATGCTTGATGGTGTATTTTGATAACAGCGGGAACATGTAGCAGTATGGCGCAAAAGCAAATACTATTAAATGCAGTTGTGATTGACTGCTGCTTTTCTTCCCTTCTTTACATGCAAGGGATGTTAAAAATCAAGAAAACTGAGATGGGCGAAGCATGGGAAATGAGAAGTGCATATAATAATTTGTTTCGGAAAACCTGAAATTAAGTGACCATTTGGAAGTAACATACATAGCCTAGAGAATGATATTAAAATGTGTGTTGAAGCAATGTGGTGGGGCAATGTGTACTAGATACGTTTACAGCGGAGTATGAATCAGTTCCGTGTTCTCGTGCGATCAACAATTAAATTTCCGGTTTCTGAAAATGTGGGGAATTTCCCGAGTAGTTGAGGTACTGTTAGAATCTCTGCTGTGTACTGTTTGCTTTGGGGCACGTGGAACTTAGGGATGTATCCCTTTCTAAGAATAAGAACCCAGTATGCATTGCCTATCAACGCAGGTACGAAATTATTTTTATGCAGTTCTACCACCACCACCGCCGCCGCCGCCGCCGCCGCCGCCGCCGCCGCCGCCGCCGCCACCACCACCACCACCACCACCACCACCAATTTTACTGCTATTCCTACTATTACCACATAATAATAGTATAAACAAACCAAGCAGTAGAAACAAGTCAGTGGGCAAGGTAACCATATTATGGAATCAACAAGTGCAAACCGACAGAACCATCCCCAACAATAAACCAGACATCATAATCCGGGATAATGAAAAAGGAACATGTATGCTAATTGACGTAGCAGTCCCGGGAGACAGAAATGTGATAAAGAAAGAAGCAGAGAAGATTCTAAAATATAAAGACCTTATAATAGAAATCCAGCGCATGTGGAATGTAAAAACAGAGGTGACGCCAGTAATAATAGGAGCAACTGGAACCATTTCAAAATCCTTCAGAAAATACTTGAGCAGCATACCGGGAAAGCACGATATCAAGGAACTACAGAAAACAGCTATATTGGGCACAGCACACATACTGCGGAAAGTGCTAATGTAGAAGCACAAAGAAGTTTAATATTGCAGACAGCGTTATATGCACCATTAACAGTATGCGCAGAATAGCTGCGGCACTGTGTACCCTAGAAACATGGTTTGTTTGAGGTATATAAGTGTGAATACCCTGCATAAAGGAGAAAATTGAATAATAATAATAATATTATTATTATTATTATTATTATTATTATACAGTTAGTAGAATAAAAAGCCCACTGCTCATATCAAGCAGAAATAAAGTTGTGTTTCTCACTGTTAGGCAAAGTGAACAGAGAGTGCAGCTGTTTGGTGTTAAAACGATGTGCCTCGCTGGTGTAATGCATCTTTAAAACGGTAGTGGCTTGATCGCTCTCCTATAAGAGAATAGAATCCACGATTTAAATCACGCCAAAAACAAAAAAGAATGCAAATTTGTATTCCAGTTTTAATCATTGCACAGCTAGAAAGACGAGGGAAGGGGATAGTTCTGTTCATTGCTTCCCCTGTATTGGGACAGGTCGTATGTGTACAGGCTGTGATTTATATTTGGCATGGTAGTACCAAAGTTCGGGTTTTCCAAATAGAAATAAAAAAATAACAGACAACAAAACCCATTTTCACAGGAGTTCAGAAATTACGATGCTTTGTGTTTTTGCATTGTTTATTTTTTCTGCTTGTTGTTTTCGCAGCGTTCTCTGGAACTGAACTCAAAATTGCATACGCGCAAAAATGGTCTTCTACATCCTTACAACCCTCTACCAATATATCATAGATCACATCAGATTCAGGGGAGTGAAGAGAAGGGGAAGTTAGGTTTTTGTTTGTGAAAAACCCAATCAAATAACTGTCCGGTATGGATATTTACTGCTACATGCATAACACAGCAAGCGGCCTGAGTGCTGCGGGAAAAAGTAACAAATTTTACTTAGTTTCCCCACTGTGGTGTCCTGCACGTTACAAAGCTGCTCCACTCTGCTGCCTAATTACGTAGTTCTAAAAATGTCAGAGTGTCCCTGGCCACGCCATGAAGTCGTGGGAGTAATAGAGATATATCTCCACCCATTCTTAACCTCGACATTAGATGGAGGTGAGCGGTCAGCCAACTTTATGTCTGTGCCGTTTTACTCCTGTGAAAGAACCCCCCGATACCCACTGAGTAGGAGGCTGGGTGTCCCCAGATAAGTTTTGGACGTTTCGGAAGAGAAAAGTTTTTGCCCCTGCCAGGATTAGAACCCCTGATCATCCAGCCCGTAGCCTATTCACTACGCTGTCCCAGGTCCAATGACCTAGTTCAGGAAATAATGTAAATCGCGCTTGCCGTAAACAGTGTCACGTAAAATGCAAGGAAATACTTAAACGTGGTTTCATGCGGATTGTTAACCACCTGCCATCTAACACCTTATCCGCTGGCATTCACTTTCAGTGTGCAATGCTAGTGATCAAAATCGTTCAATATATAATACAAAGTCTCCCACTGGTGAAAGACTGTACATGTCGAGCACGTTTGACGAGAAACACCATCTGTCAAACACTGAGAGTGACTGCGTCCTCTGTGAGTGAATAACACACTCACTAATCAATCATGAACCGACTCATGTTATACATTTATATACAATAATATACGCACAATTCCAGAATTCTGCCTTGTCTATAATTCGGCACAAGAGTAGTGAATCAGAGGTAGCACTTTCAAAACCTTAACTACATATTTATTGTTACTAATCTTACATGCGCCATTTGGAACAGATTACTCCCTGTTGCAGCCTGTTAGTCTTAATTTATATTTCTTTACGCTTTTGACCGGTTATTATCTGAAGACAGGGGCCTACCTAAGTAAGGCGAAAGACGAGTTACTTTTTGTACTTGACTGCGTTGACGTCCGGATTAGGCATTGTATGTGGAGTACACTAAGGAATCAAGGCCCCTCTCGTCCAGCATGGCATATTATACTTTAGTACGAAGCTTTTTGCATGAAATATCATGGTGACATATCTTTCTTCCCGTAAACAGGACATCCATCACCCATTTGTTTGCTTTTGGTTCCCATAGAACGCACACGTGTGTAGCCACATCACGAATTTTAAGACTAATTTCAGCCAAGCGCATGATAAGTTACCTACCTGCATTGTATCAGCTACGTTAAATGTAAAACTAAATTGCAATGGTTTTGAAGATGAAGAGAATGGAAATGCAATGGACAAATAATTCAGTGGTCTGCAATGATAATTCCACTGCATTTAAGGTAGTGCCTTGTACCCTGCCAATAGAAACAAAGGGAAAATATTGTGGCAAAAGCGGTCGGAACTTCGAGATGGAAGTACTTGAACGTTTCATAAAGTCTGACTTCTTGCAATTGTTTATTAAATGTTTGTAGAATTCTTAACATGCTAATACCTGTAAGTTTCTCAATTATTTGTGATGTGTGTGAAACTTAGTAACTAGGTGAACGACTGTTAGCTTCTCAAGAAGAACCTTGCTCCGCTCAGTCAAATGAAAGTCGTATTCCTAGCTGGTCTCACTACGTTTAAGCAGGTTTGTCAGTCGCTGAAGTATTGAGTTTTCCCTCCTATCTTATGCTCTGACTCTGATCATTGTAACTGACTGTACCTTTATTACCGCGTTCTAATTTGACGCACAAATTTTAAGCAACAGTTCATACGACATGACCCTCCCCACTCAGATTTCAACTTTATTAACTTTAAATTACTTTCTTATTGACTCCATGGAGCAGCCTCCGTCCTGGAAAGCTAACAGGTCCTCAGCTGGTCAAGAAATTCACCGCATTTTATGGAACCCGAAGGTTCATTACCGCATTCACAAGAGCCCGCCACCTGTCCCTGTCCTGAGCCAGATCAAAATTGCATGGCTACCTCTTCACTTTTTGAAAATACATTTTAATATTATCTTCCCATCTATGTGTAGGTCTTCCAAGCAGCCTCTTTTCCTCAAGAACTTTACATTACGGTGTTATATTTCATACGTGACTTGTACAGAGCATTCTGGTAGCGTCAATTCACCTTTCTTACTTCGTCAAAGTGGCAACATAGGAATATGTGTAGTACAAAGCACGTTGTAATTTGCAGAAAGTCTTACTCATACCGTCCATATTCTTACATTTAATACATAAGCCAACACAGCACTTTATAAAATACAATTCGTGACTAGTATTAAACTCCTTCATGTTTCCGCATTTGGGTGCCAGCTTCAGGGATTTTCTTACAAGAAAGTACATGTTTTGGCCGAACGGACCATGATCAGGTTGGCAAGAGTGGACGTTTAAATACGCAAGTTAGAATGGAAATTGAGATGTAAATTTCTTACATTGATATGTACATTTTACATAATAGAGTGGAACTGAGTAATTTTGTTGCGGGTTAAAAAGAGAAAAGTGAAAAATTATGTTTAAAGTTAACATTGAATTAAAATTAGAAGTTAAATGTTAAAGGAGAAGTAGGCACTCCTTCAGGCGGCTTTTCGTTTGTAGTGGTCTCTCATCAAGTTTAATATTTTTCGAACAATTAAACGTAAGTGGATATAGGCCTAATCGTACTTGTTACGAATTCTCCAGTCTGAAATAATATGTAATAATTAGTAAGCCGCACAAAGAAATTAAAGAATATGGAAATAATAATGAAAGGTAGTAGTAAAAAGTTTTAAATCTCGCGTGAATCGGAAAATTTATACAAAAACACTAATCACCAACAAATGAACAAATAGAGTTTTATCATCAATCGTACCACACTCCTACATGTTTCGACCCTGCTGGGTCATCTTCAGGGAGAACTTTTTTGTTATCGTTACACTAAGGTTGCACTTTATAGTTGAGTGAGAATGTGCTGTTGACTGTGCACTGCGTTGTTCTTGGAGGCGTGAACTCTCTGCGGCCCCGGCCTGCAGGCCGGGGCCGCAGAGAGTTGTGAAGTTGTGAAGTTGTAAAGTTGTAAAGTTTTGTACATTGTATTTTAATTTTGTGTACGAGTTAGTGAAAAAATACATATTTTTATAATAGTACGTACACGGAATGGACAATTTTAAAATTGAATTAGAAGTTAGGGTCATATTCGCCCGCTTTCCCCTGCAACTTACAGGTACGAATTAGTAGCGCCAGAGATAATTTCCGAAGGTCGGTACAAGCAGGCACCTGAACTCAAAGCGCAGGTAGAGGTACCAAATCTGCGTGATGCACAGTGCTCACAAAAAGGAATAATTCGAATTACACGCGAACTCAGTGTCTGCAAGAACGGATACAAACACGAATGTTCAGATAAAAACGCAGGGGGTGGGGAAGGGTGGCGCTAATCCCAGGCAATTAGTAGTGAGATCTAACACACTTGTGCGACCGATACTAACTCTAATGATCCTCCTTTTCTCGTGCCATTTTTTTATTGTTCTTTCCTGAAACCATTAATTGAGTTTACTTTGGATGTTTTTCGTAAAAGTACACTCCAGGAATTGATATGAAGTTTTGATATAAACCGCAGAATTTGAGCTGGATTGATGGCTTTCGTACAGAACACAGAAGAGATTTACTTTGCAGGACTGCAAGACAAATGGAAGATGTACGGATATGAAGTCTAAAAGGAAACGTTTTCAGGGAATTAAAGTGAAAGTATTAGTGTCCTGTGTAAAGGGCTGAAGAATTCGTCCATTTTACAGGGATAAACAAACATTTTTCTGCTTTTAATCTGGTATTAAATTGGAAAGACGGTAAAAATATAGAAGCATACACAATGTGAATAATAAAGCTACGAAGGCATGTTCTTGACTGTCATTATCTACCTTTACATTCCTAAAGATAAAGGATTCAATCCTCCCCCGCCCCCCCCTCCCGTTTCTCTAGTTGCCGGAAGCCCTTTTGCGTGGATGCGAAGTAGAAGTAACATGTACGTATACACTCACATCTCTCTGAACCTGAGGGTGACAATGCTGGGAACGACACTTCTCATTCACCATGGCAGTTATTTAGATACCCTTACGGAAATGACATCGTGTCTGCACCTCAGTGGCACAACTGAGAAATTCATATCTTCACCATCATAATCAGCAGAATTTTAAATATTCAGTAATGCAGGACATACATTTCGGCTATATTTTAACGTTAAAATATCTGCATTATAGTGTTTCAGGTTACATAATACTTCACATCGTTTTTACAGTATTTTGCTGCAATAGACCTCCTTATATGAGTGGTGCGCAAACATTTTTAACCGCACGCCCCACAGACACGAGTGCTTTGGCGAAGTGCCACAAAGGGGGGTTTAAAATAGAATATTATGTACAATGTATTAATATTTTATGTTGCTAAGGGTTCGAACAGCCTCTCAGGAAGGGTCAAGGGCCACGGGATGCACATCTCTGTGCTACATAATCGATTCGTTATTTTGTCCGACCCAGATCTTTTGTGGTCCCCAGCTGCTGTTCCAGTTTTCCGTAAGTCAGGGTCCACGCGTTTACGTCAGTATGTTGCAGGTTCTCACTGTATTTGTAAAAGGTGCTGGAAGTTGTTACCATATGGTCGCAAAAGAGGGACGCATCTAAAAACACGTTGCTCATTGGACTTCTGAGTCCTGCTGGTGAGATTAAAGACCTTGTTTTCTGAATGACTCTGCCAGATCGTCTTTGGTACGAGGATAATTAGTGCATATTCATTCTGTAGTCTGTCTTACGACAGGTTCATAGCGTTTTCCGAAGCGAGTTCTCCGTACGGTACGATCTGGTGTTTCCTCTTTCTACTTTCGGTATCTTCTCATTTCCTTAAGGTCTTCCAGTAGCTGCTTACGTCATCTTCTTCGCCTTCCAGTCACATCTATTCTTCACTCTATCTTTAGTAGCATGTTCTGGAAGGTCTTTTCTACGCAAGATGTGGCCAAAAATGTTAGTCTTCCTCTTTTTTTATTGTATGTAGGATATTTCTTTCTTCCTTGACTCGTATGTAATACTTCCCCTTTTCTCCCACGATCGGTCCAACTGATATTTAAATATGTTTAGTGTAATTAGAGTATACTTTCTACATTAAATATAGAGTAAAGATTACTCAAATTCGGCGTAATATAAGAAACCATTTAAAATGACAAGAAGGTTGGCTAATTGTGATGAAAGTAGTATATGTTACTTCGTATTTTATTATAATAAAGGAAGCATCATGAATATAACGTATGTAAGTGATCGAACCAAATTTCGTCTTTTGTGTTTAATTTATCTTTAATCACAAATGTTTGTATTTTTAGTTACACTAATATCCCACAAAACTGAAATGTTTCATATTAAAAATCTACTTTTATTGATATTTTTTGTTGCTGAAAACATGCACATTTCTTCTGTGCATTTGTTCTTGACAATTATTCTGCAATTGAAAAGAAAAGTACAGTATATGTAGGCGTTCTTTACAGACGATTATCACAGTTTTGAGTTTTGATTTAAAAACTACCAGCAGGAAAATCAATGCTTTTTATATAGCTGAATCTGATGAAGCTATTGAGGGAAGTGTGTGTGAGAATTCCAATAAAGAGACAGCGATGCTGGCGCGGATATCGGAAGGTCGGAATTCAAATTGAAAGTGTGTGTGCACTCCGTCTGCGGGGCGAGGGAGGGGGGGGGGGCAAGAGGCTTTTATCAATACCTCATTATGAGCGAGGCTGTCTTCCAGCAGCTGTATGTTTGTGAAGGTGATATATGGTTAGACTGCTCGATGTCAGGAAGCAATTTCAAAATTACCCCAAGATTGGAGAGCCAAAACCATTGATGTTTGCGTATGCATGCGTAAATATGATTAAAAATCCAGAACACAAGCTATGGAAGCAAATTATGGTGATTCTATAGGTTGTCTCAAAATATGTGCGCAAGAAAGAATAATAAGCGTGTTTCATCACACTAAATAACTAAATTTAAATAGCTCATATTTTAAAAGCGTATTTTATGTTTAATTATAATATGTCTTAACCTTTTAAAGCCTAGCGGTAACTTTACATACCACCAGGTTTAACATTAAAAAATTCTACGTGGTGCCCACATTGCGTTTGTGTGTTTTGTACGGATCTCAGAACAAACAGCAACTTTTGCCTTATAAAACATTAAGAGACTGGTTTTTATAACCGAGGTGGAGAGTGTTTACTGCGCGGTACGCACTGAGTCCTCATATAAAACAGATAAGCTTCGTCTTTAAAGGGTTAAATTTGGGGACAGAGTAGTCTGTATAGCGACTAGGCAACAGGCTGGACGGTCCGGGTTTCGAATTTCAGTAGGGGGAAGAGATTGTTTCTCTTTTCCAAAACGTCCACAAAGGGTCTGTGGTACAACCAGCTTCCATTCACTGGGTACCGGGGTTCTTTTCCGGGCGTAAAGCGACCAGTGCGTGAAGTTAAACACTCACCCCTATCTAGCACCGAGAATAAGAACAAGTGGAGTTATGCATCTATTGCTCCTGTACGTCTTAATGGGAAAAACCTTACATTTTTAAATTCCGGAAGTGGTTTTTACCATCTGCTTCGGACTACAATTTCTTGCTACCTGCTACGAAAAGCTTAAGGATTAGAATGTCGAAGCACAATAATTTTGCATGATGTTTGTATGGATGTGAAAATTTGCTTGTCATTTTTAGGGGACAGTGAAGACTCAGGTATTTCAAAAAGTGGTTGCTGACGATATAATTGGAACTGAGAGGTGGGAAATTCCGGAAGACTGCAGGATGTTGCACGGTGAAGCGTTTTATAATCAGCATTCCTCTCCAAATATTATGACGAGATGGGCGGGGACATGTAGCAAACGTTTCCCAACACAGTATGTAGAGTTTGGAATCCTTAAAACAATGCCTACTGGGCAAGGTCTGTTGAACTGTGGGTTCCATCTAGACATTTCCCGGTGGAGACAGAGATCTACTTGACACTTCGTATGCCAAAAGGGACTTCCTGACACCTCATCCTCCGCGAATAAGACGTGAGAAATAACACGTGCAGTCGCAGGGCTACCGCCGTTCTAGGCCGTGGTATGGTACAGTGTTTATACGGATCTGTCAAAAGGCGTTCAAAGTGAGTCGTACCTAGCCGTACCAGAGATAAAGTCCGAGGGTCCCCCCCCCCCCACTTTTTTCCCCCAAATTCCCCTCTTTATTTCGCGAAGTATTAACGACGAAGTGCGTGCATGTGTGTGGGGGGAGGAGCAAGGATCGATGTTGGCAATCAATCCACAGGTTGATGCTGGCGAGGGACAATGCAGAACCTGTTTGATTTTCTCTGGCTGCAGCTGATGCCGTCTCGCCATTCTGCACAGCTGTTACCGCTCCGCTTCGTGTCAAAGTTTATTGAATACGGGGGACAGTTCGAATATATTTGTACATTCTGCTTACAATTAACATAGAACAATGGTTATCATACAACGACCCGGAAGCACTATTTCTTACAAAAAATTTTCCAAAAGTAATAAACCGTAAAATATGAGCCATATTTTCGAGTACACTGTCGTGAAAAATTTATCCTACTGAGTTAAGTACATTTACATCAAATCTGTTTAGTTATTAATATATCATCTTTCTGTTCTTCAAATAACCGTTTTTCAAGAGGTTCATCATCTAAGTTTTATGTGCGTTATCTTATAGCGTAGCATATTACCGTGTATTTATTTAAATCACAAGAAATTAAAACCAGCAATACACTGTATTTAGGGGAAACCCCTTAATTTTCTATAATTAGTCTCCTACACATTTCGGCCCTGTTGGACCTTTAACAAGAAGTTTTAAGTAATTACAAGAGGGGCCGAAACATGTAGCAGACTGATTTCAGACAATTAGGGTTTCTCCCTAATAACAGTGAATTTTGTTGGTTTTAATTTCTGTGATCTATATTTATTCTTTACGTCCATTTTCTGAACTACGTATCCAGCCCAGGACGTCCTTCTCAATTCCACGGTCTCCTGACGATGGCACATTACACTTAGGGTTGAGTAAGTGTGGGTGGAGCCATTACGGTCCCGCTGTACGTAGGGCTTGACAGGCCCTTTGGGCCCTACACTTAGGGCTACTGGGTTTCAGAAATTCTGTTCATATCCTTCATTCCAATCATAACACAAACGTTCGGAAAGAGATCCTGTTTCCGAACGTTTGTGTTGTTTTCGGGATGCTGCACCCTTGCTGAAGTACAGGACTCCTTAATCGAAGGAAGTCTTACTGACTTAACAATATGTAAGTTTCTGTTACTTGTAATGTAATTTTGTGACTTGCCAGTAATTCTGTCTCCATTGGATATACACATATATATTTCCTAGTGCTTGGGTTACAAACGTTGTAAATTTAAGAAATTCAAACTACGCACCAAACAAGTTTCGATAGTTATTTTTTTTTATATTTTAATCTTGTCTGTTTTGGAAGGGAAAAGAAGAAAGCGGCAAGGTATTTTTACCGCATTATAAAAGACTCTTCCAGGTTTGTTCTTTTCTTTTCATTTTTAATTTCGTTTTAAAGAGTTTCCTATAGCTCTATATTAAATCAGTTGCTGAGATTGAAGGCTGATTGATTGAATAATGGTTCGAAATCAATACGCTGCACTTGTTTATGACAGTCAGTACGTAGAAAATGAACTGCATATTTTAAAATAAAATGTACGAATATAAATAAAGCAATGACAACAAACTTTTTTGTTAGTGATATTTTCTCTGCAGCAGCTGGGAGATAAATACTATTATAGCTGTGTTACCTTAGTCGTATTTGTAACAGGAGATTGTATCACGTAAAGATACGCTTTGTGAAGGGACAGATGAGCTGCGGTCCGTACGTCCTTTAGTGTTATAATGACGTCAAGTTTATCATGAGGCTGCCTATTACGGGATGTTCTGAAATTAAAAAACAGTTATTTGTATCATTTTTAAAGCTTTTTTCACAAAATGAGCTTTCTCACGCTCGACTCATGGTAACAGCATTATGAGGGAAATCGGTAGAGTATTCACACTGAACACATTGCTACACGCAGTCTCAATCTGTTTTGCTTGAAAAATATTCTGAAACTTAATTAGTGAAGATTAGGCAGTAGTTGAATTTATTGTGGGCGAAATATGTGTTGGTGTGTGACCCGAAGCTCGCCGCTGATACAGGCAGACGCATTTAAATAAGGCAAAGAATATATATCGTGACCTTGAGATGACCTTGAGCTGACCGTGAGCCGAGTGTAAGGTACTGTAAGCGTACAGATAGTGCGAATCAAACTTAAAAGTAAAACTGTTTCCTTGGTTAACCCTTTAAAGATGAAGCTTATCTGTTTTATATAAGGACTCAGTGCGTACCGCGCTGTAAACACTCTCCACTTCGGTTATAAAAACCAGTCTCTTAATGTTTTATAAGGCAAAAGTTGCTGTTTGTTCTGAGATCCGTACAAAACACATAAACACAATGTGGGCACCACGTAGAATTTTCTAATGTTAAACCTGGTGGTATGTGAAGTTACCGCTAGGCTTTAAAAGGTTAAGTATCACGTCACGACGGAGTACTGCACACATGGAGGTAAAATTTCACGTACAGTCGGCCACCATATATTTGCTGATAGAGCATGCTTTGCCAGTTGGCTAGGAGAATGTTCTGGCTGATTGCACGCGAGCGCGCATGCCTGTAGCTACTGAGTGCCATGGTACTTAACTAATGCTGTGGCGGGTGTTTTATTGCATACTGAAACGCGACCCACACAAGTTAAAGTTGCAGTTATCAACTGACAGGAATATTTGCAATTGTCAGCCATCAATCAAACATAGTCAACAACGCCAAGCAGTCAGTCATTGCCATCATTTGTCATTAAAAATCAGCCATAATGATATCCTGCTCATTCTTACAATTTTCTTTTTACATTTTATACTTCCATTTTTTTCCCCCTATACAGTTTTTGATATTGAAAAGCTGTGAGAATTTCAACCCGCGATTAAAGCATTTTTCTTTAATTTCTCTTGGTTATGTTCTTTAGTTATGTAACGTAACATAACTTGGTAGCTTCTTTTGAGAGTTTGCGAAGAACGTGATGCTTACATTTTCAGTTTGTAAAATGCAAGTTTCTTTTTTGTTTGAACCTTTGGTGTCCAGGGCATAGGGTGTCACATCCCACAAAGCAATAAAATTCATAGTTACCGCCGCGATAAACTAAAAATTCTTATTCTTTTTATCTACATCTTATGCATTTCTAGAATCTCGTGTTTATCCAAGCCATGTTCTGTCTTTCATTCCTTTGAAATATCCCTGTATACGTAACCTCTTTGTTTAAGCTTTGGAGTTCCTTGGATTCCCATTCCTTGTACTAGAGTACAATTTCATATGGCAGCCATAGATTTAGACTGGCCTGTTTGTATGCTGGCCTGCGAGTCCGGGGATGGACTTTCTGGTTCCTGAAAAGTGGTGTAATATATTGAATAGTTATACAACTGTCAGCTTCTCAGTAAGAAGTCTTTTCGACTGAGTAAGTTAAAAACCTAAATTTTTAATAGGTAACGAGATATGCTCTCTTCTGGAGTATTACGTAGCGTCGAATGGTAATCCTTTACCGACGTTTGGGGACAACGTATCGGTCCCATCTTCAAGGGTCAAAAAGTCCAACGTCGGTAAAGGATTGCAATTCGACGCTGCGCAGTACCCCAGAAGAGGGCATATCTCATCAACATCGCGGCGGAAGCCTGAAATACGGATAAAAGGTAAAGTTTTTCCTCCGCATACTATAAAGTTATATGGGGTGGAGGTATAGCTCCACTCATTCCTAATTTCTGCACTAGATGGCGATAAGTAGTCACCTTAACGCGCAGGCCGCTTTATCTACCAGGAAAATGCCGCCACCATCCATTGAGTAGGAGGCTGGGTAAACTCCAGGTCGGTCGGGGCTGTTTGAGAAAAGAAATCTCTCACGTCCGCCGAGAACTGAACCACAGTTTTCAGTTTTCCAGTCTGTAGAATAGTCACTATGCTGAATGAGCTATCGTGGCTCATTAACCTGAATTCATACAATCAGTTATGTGATATTTGCTAAATTTGATAAACTGTCGAATTCTTCCACGAAGTGAAAACCAGTATGCAGCATTCTTGAGGCAATATTCTGTTTGGAAACACTCCGGGATACCCACTATCGAACCAATATCGGTTGCTGTGGAGGAGGGTGGTGGAGGAGACTATTAGGGGTGAAATATTACGCTTTGGGTGTGGCCTACCTCTCGCTTACTCATTTCCTTCAGCATTCTCATTCGATTTTTTTACCCCCTCAGCGACGCAATATGGGGAGGCAGCAATAGATATGGTACAGCTCCAGGGTTAAAATGAGGGCATAGAATCAGTCTTATAGAAACAAGGGAAGAGACGCATCAATTCAGGTATATATCAATCGGGCTTGTCTTAAAGAGTAAATGATTTACTCTTCTATACGTGTTTCGAGATTGTCACTGCGGTAAATATGGAGACTGTAGCCTGGAATGTGACTGTCAATACATCATAGTATGGTATAAAGGTATTAATGTTTTGTCTGGGTCTATGTTTTCATCTTTTCTCGCTTGTATCTATCCCGTGATTCGTATCGACAGTTGGCCCTTATCAGGGCCTCCGCTCCTCCTTTGTTTTCCGCTATCCTGTTTCATGTCCTCAGTTCATTTTATTACATACTATCTTTTCCCAAGAGAGTTTCCTGACGTTAAGATGGTAGCAGTGGTTTCCTCCCCAACTTTGACACGTCACATCCCAAAAGGTAGCAGTTTGCGAATTATGAACCACACGTTGTTCTGTATGAGTAAGAATAGCATCAGTGTTCTCCCTGTAAACTCCTGTTTGTAAGTTCCCACATTTTGGAAGGCTGTATTAGAATCATATACTAGCACTTGTCCTGGTAATTGTATATATTCAACAGAATACTGATTTTATGTGTATTTTTAATTACGACACATTTTACATGCTTTACACAGCCATACATGAAATAGAATTTAGTACCACCCACAATTAAATGCACTCTTTATCCAAGTACGTAACGCAGTTGTGTTTAACGTCGTTATGTAAAGAAACCAAATAATCACAGAGTCTTCGCTTGTCCTATCCACAGACAGAGAGATTTTATGTTGCCGTTATTTTATGTTTTTCGTTACTAAAGAGTGCTAAAAGGGAGAAGTTTAACCTACCGACAGTGTGTATCATTGGCCTATTGTACACAAGGAAGCTTAGAGAATAAGATATCGAACGTTCTTGTGCACAGAACTACATTCTTACGTCAATGTGACATGACGCATGAGGTAGCAGATAACACACATCGGGCTTCCACGTATTCGCCATTTACAGGCAAGCATTTGTCCCACTGTCCTTGCATCCTGGCGTAAAAGAAATCGGTTCTGAGTGTTTGTAGCCAGCAGATGACAGCTTACTTCATGTCGACATCTATTACAAATCGCTTGGCAGCCAGGTACGTGGTACTGCCGAAGCGGTCCAAAGAGCTGTAAATCACTGGGCGCGAGAAAGTATTGTCCATAATTATTTGGCTGTGGAGAACGAAACAGTCACAAGTGTGGCTGGCATTACTGAAGCTCACCCGCCAGCAAGTTTTGAGTAACGGTAACGATTTATCGTGAAAAGATTTACGGCACATGGAGGTAATCTCCACTTCGTTTACTCACTACGTGATTGTGAGTGATTATATTCGAACTTGTAAATTTAACTGTCGGGGACGTAATCACTGGTGGTTATTGAAAATGAGGCTGGTTGGCACTAACATCTCTACTTGAGGTGGCAGTGAAGAGAAAAATATCTGTCTGTGTTGGCAATCGAACACCGACTGCCCGCGCTCGTCGGCAGAGTTGTGGTTCTTGTATTGGTCGGTCGTACTGTGTTAAATACGGCGCGAGTATTCTGCTGATATTCTTCGAGGACTATATAACGTTCACAGACGAGGAGCTGATCACTGCTAGGAAAGAGAGAGATACGCATGATCAATATTTTCTGGTAAATAACGAGTTGCTGCTACCCATAGTGAAAACATTCGCAGTGTACTCACTCACTGCACGCCATTCGAAATATCTTGGTGTTTTGAGCTGTGTGAAGTAACACAAATATTTGTCGCTCCTGCCAATAACAGTCCAGTGGCCCACTTATTGCCTGCATTCCTCCTCACAGCGCCAGGCACGCCCATCCCCACTCCTTTGTGGGATCATTTCGTGGTCTGTAGTCTGTAGATAAATTCTCTTACATCACTCAAGAACTCTGTGTGTGTGTGTGTGTGTGTGTGGTTTATTTTATGATTCTCAGACTACAGAGTGTGAGATGGTATGAGTGATGAATTTGAAGACCTTTTTAAAGACATGGCGTTTGAAAAATTGTGGTATTCTTCCGGAATTTGGTTTGAAGAACTGGCGGAAACTACAAAAATGCCTTGTCGGGCTGTACCATGACCCAGCCGAGATTCGAAATAGACATCTCCCAATAAAAGTCTGTATAATAATCACCTTAAATCTCATTTGATACGCGTTGTGTCAATAACGGCGGGGAGAGACTAATAAGCTACGCATAAGCATTATTGAAACAATAAGAACTATTTAAATTATTCATAAATGCCAGTTATATTGATATTTGTTTAAATTTCGTGGGACCAAAACCATAAGTCTTGACATAGCTCGTGAGGCCTAGCTTCTCTCCCAGCGCCGTACGTTTGAGATTTGAGGATGAAAAACTAGCCTTGAGACAGCGTTTTGCCCGAATACTTCGTTATTCTCCAGTTGAATATTATTTGACCAATATTTTATACTCATTTATCCATCATCCGGTTAATAGACAAAGGCCTCATGTCCAAAAGATACAGCGTATTCACCATAATATAGAAAAAGGACGATAACACGTCGGAGTACCACGTAAATGATTCACTTGAACCCGTAACGGCAGTGTTCCTTCTTTCTCTGACCCGAGTTTAAAAGCCTCTGTGATTAATTTTGGAAATGTATCAGACGGATTTGGCTAAAACATGTCTCCGCTAAAAAATGTGTTCACGCAATTACGTGGTATGGAATTTGACAAGGGAGAATAATTCTATGGAGATTTTTGACGATTGATGAGTTACATTACAATTATGTACGGCATTGTCATCTGTCTGAGTTTTTCATGTGACTGTCATTATTTCCACCAAAACTCAAAAAACATATCTTTAATAACTGAATTTGTTCCATTTTATGTCTCCATCGATTTTACTAATATGGAAAACGAAATAAAGCTGTTACAATAGTTAGAAGCTTTACGTTCATCTAAATGACGCATGGGGCAGATGCAACCTCACAGACAAAAACATCCATGTCCGTTACAAAGAAAAGCCGTTTGGTGAAATACTGTTTGCGGAAAGAATCTGTGTTGTTTGTGAGAACCACATGAAAAAGTGAAGAATGTATCGCCAAAACGCAGTTCCTTGCTGTAATTAGAGGTGGTACATACAGTTATCACTAGTACAAAAATTGTTAAGCTTGTAATTACAGCTAAAGATTGATTAGAGAAACCCCCACAAACCCCCAGAAACCTGGCCAGAATCAACAATTTTCTATCAGTGTATGACGGAGACCTAATTTATTATTGTTCTTTTAAAATAACTGAAAGTTATTAAGAAGTATGGATCTGGGAGGAATTAATTTTGATTTATTTTAAGATAATTCAATACTCCGACATTTGTCCGTAAAAGGTAAAGCAGTCTCATTACAGGCCTGGACAGGCCCTGAGGGTTCCAGGAGGTTGAGGCTCCCAGATTTCAAGACAATCGGCACATTGAGGTGGTGAGGTGGTCAGCCCTACGCACCGACCGCTTTTACCCCCAGGAAATATTTCTGGTACTCAGGAAGTTGAGTTGACCCCAGGGCCATAGTACAGCTGAAAAATTCCAATGACACCATCGGGACTCGAACCCGCGACCTGCCGGCTTGTAAGGCAGTGCCTCAACCAAGTGCGCCACCGCGTGACCCATATTTATCTGTATCTATCTGTATTTATCTGTAGCCTAATTTCGGGATACTTAGTTCGTTACTTCAGAAGTGAATTAGGTATCTGCAAAACGCGAATTAGACTTGTACTTTCATGTTAGAATTAATTAGAAACAAGTCAGTATACACAAATAAGGCGCATACATAATAAAAACGCATTTATTCTTCTGTGTTTCATTACGTAATTCCTTTCTTCCTTAGTCTGACTTTTTTTTGCCTGCCCACTGTAGGGGTAGAGCATTATTTTTGCACAAGATCGCACTCAATGGCGCACAAACACACTCGCTAGGATTCTTCTGGACGAGGGATCGGCCCGTCGCAGAAAATTCTACCCGACAACACACAACACTCACGAGAGACAGACATCCATGCCCCCGGCGAGATTCCAACCCACAATCCCAGCAAGCGAGCGGCAGCAGGCCTACGCCGTAGATCGCGCGGCCACTGCGATCGGCTTCATTAAATAGGTCACTCTCTAGCAAAATAATCAATTTCTGGGTATCTTGACATTTTTATGAATACACTCAAAATTTGGAGAAGCTTCTAAAAACATCACACACCCTTTTAAGGACATGACATTTCATGGTTTATGTGGATTGTGTTTCTGTTGCGCATCCACAGAAACGTCTAGAACACACCGACAAATGCGACGTGATTAAGAGAGATTAATCTGAAAGGTGGAAGGGGGGATACTTCTTGCGGGACATAGAATTTCGTAAAAGTTTCGAGTAATATTACTTAAAGGAGAAGATTTTGCGGTAAGGACTGGATTATTTTGATCAGCTATGATCGAAATATGGGCTGTTTTCAATAAAATAAATTTCCCATAAAATACAGGGAATTTTAGACAAGCTGAGAAATCGTGAGTTCCGAAGGAAGCAATGTGGGCCATGGAAATCTTTACGTGTTATTATGTTCATCTGAGCATCAAGTCAGAGTAATTTTTCTGTGAATTTGTGTGTTTATGTGTAGAGTGTAGCATCAAATAAGAAAGCATAACTTTGTTGAATTCTGACATTGAAAATAGGATTAAAATATTATAATAAAATTGAATAATTTATGGTAAAGAGAATGAAATGTTAAAACTTCTCTTCTGTTTGCACGCAGCTTGTTCCATTAGTGAGCTTAAACGTAAACGCTTTAAACTAAACGTTTGACAACAACGCTCTAACCAGATGCTCTAGCCGTACCTTTAATGATTGATTACGTTTCTGGTAAAGAAGAAAAACCCCGCAAATTAACGCTCGCACCTACAGCTAGCTAACAGCGGCTTAACTGCATGCTGCGAGCCACTTTGATTTACAAATGGAGTGTACACACGACCCCTCACCCCTCTCGTAACGACACAGGTGACTAATAACTTAAGTACCGGGCTTTTTTTTTTACGCCACGGGGAATCGATGGTTGTGTTTGCAGTCGGCGTCCTGTAAAAACCGCGCTGTGTAAATCGGTGGGTAAACAGCGTCGTACGTCACGCCTGCCCCAGGACGCCGCCTGTGTCATGAACGGCTCTCCAGTTAACACAGACTGATGACTGTGGGGCAAAGTCCCCATCCGGCGGTATATGTTGACATAGTTCCAGATTACTGCCTTCCCGCCCGCTACCCCCTTACTCCTAATTCACACTCACCTCACACAAGCTTCTTTATTCCGTTATGTGATTTTTAAGAATAATTTCTGATGTTTGGTAACACATCTGTTGTATCTGGTTGATGTCTGACAGAAGTAAAATGCTACTGTTCTCCCTTCTATATTCAGGTTTTCAGTGTAGACCTTTTACGTAAGAAAATGATAGCGCAAATGTGATAGCGTTTTCGCTGTCCTTCGTTTGACTGTACAACGGAATGTGAAGTTTGAACTCGAATAAAGTAATGGTTGTAGCAGCACGTTCAATTATTCTTTAATTAAGCAGATTTATGTACAAGACCGCCAAGATTAAGAATGCGTAGAGCTAAACCTCCATTCCCCCATTGCACCTTCATGGAATGCACAGGAACAACTTTACTTTTACATATAAATCCAGTAGTGGTAGTGGTGTGCAAAATTCGAGACTTTGAAGTTCTTACAGTTGTGTTTATAATTCAGGTTCTGAAATATCATGTCGCGCAATGAACTTGATAGGACAATTCCGCTGCGTTTAAACGATTAATTAACTGTTACATCAGCATGAAACACAAATGTACATGGTTTATGATATAAAAGAAATGTGCAGTATGTTTGATGGTGGTTTATTTTTTCCAATGTCGTGACAGCCCCCAGTGGGACAGGGCCTCCTCGTTATCGAGGCTTCACGATCACTCTCAGACACTCCAACACTCGATAAGACTCCTCTGGACAAGTGATCGGCCCATCGCAGAGATCTGTACCTGAAAACACACAACACTTACAAGAGACAAACATGCATGTCATAGGCGGGATTCGAATCCGCAATCCGAGCAAGCAAGCGGCCGCAGACCCAAGCCTTATACCGCGCGGCCACTGCGATCGGCTGGATGGTGGTTTACCAGTAAATAAAGTAGATGTGGTGTAGAGTCTTATATATGCATCAGTACACTGGAGGATCTCTCTGCCTCTGAAACTTTGGCGCTTATGTATCAATCTGGAAGGTTTTATATGCCAGAGAGGAGGAATCTTCAGGCTACAAAATTTGGTTAACTTTGAACTGTAAAAGTGCGGGCCCCTACACCTGAATATCTCAAGAACAATACAGTAATTGATCGAAAACGTCATGTGTGATCACTGCTGCAGCCTAAGGGCGAAGGGAAAAGGCATTATATATATATATATATATATATATGTCAAGTTCATAACAAAAAGCCTATGCTACCGTCCGTTCCAAATAAATTATTATTTGATCACAGACAACGGAACTGCACTGATGTATAATTGAACAGATATGCAGCCTGATTTCCAGTCTCCTTGACATTCTGAACACAACATGAATATTTTATTTGTTTTTCTTCGTTGCTGTCAGGAGACACGAAGCTTTAAAATAATAACATTTCCATCGAAAATTAGTTGAAAATATTGACGAGCTGTTCCTATTAAGAGGGAAGCAGGTTGGGAAAACGGTCAAAGCTGCAGCTGATCCTCTACAAAGGCGTTTGTAAGTACTGATCTGATTTTGTTTAAGGGAATCCGGTTTGGTACAGACCCACTGCTGTAAACGGTGTGAACTGGACGGAATTGGAACGCTACTTGGAAAAACGGCAGCTCTCTTAGAACAATTCGATTATACTTATGGAAGAAACTAAAGGCTGGTATACCTTTATATGTTTACCCCCGTATCTGTCCTTTGTAATAACGTTTGAACGAACTCAGACCGCCTTACCTCTGCGAACTTCTACCTTCTTAAATCATAGAAGATGCCGTCTGTGTAGAAGTGTTACTTCAAATCGATACTGGCGCCACTGAATGTTTGGTCCCCAAAAGAATTTTGTGTTGAAATAGATTTTTGAGAAGATTAATGAATTAATTTTTAAGAAAATTCTGTCTGGAATTTAAAAAAACACGGCGGCCTGGCATAAAGTAGACCAGTAGGTTTGGTTTAAAGGCGATAACAAGGACCATATGTGGTTACGTGTTAAATAGGTCGTGTCGATATTGGCTGTAACGTGTCTTCAAACACTGTAAAGACTATTGCTTGTATTTACCATGTCACGGGTTGGAAGGTCCTGGGTTCGAAGCCGGGCAAGGACAAGGTATTTTTCCCTTTTCCAGAACTTCCAGACTGCTTGTGGAATTCACCGACTCTGATTTCCAGTGGGTTATGGGGTTCTCTTCAGGTGGTCATCTCCACCTTGTTCCGAGGCTAAGAGTGAGCAGGGCTATATTGCTACTCCCATTCCATGCCTTCATGGCGCCGACAGGTTAAAATTATACATATTTTTTTGCCTTGGCTGTGGTACTGTACTTATTTCAACAATTATGGGCAGTGTAGTCAGAAAACATACTTTTTAAAGTTATACACACAAAAAGAATAATAAATGTGGCTAGGATAGCTCAGTCAATTTAGTGACTTCCTACCGGAAGGAAGAGGGCTGTTTTAGTCTCTTCACGGGCTGTGATTTTTCTCGTCGCTACCATGTCCACATCGATCAGTAATAATCACATCATTATGTAGCTTTTGGGAATTTATCTTAGCTAATTTCCAGAATCACTAGTAACATTTACAAATACTTACATGAAAACACATTTTGTATTAATGCGCAGTTCACTGGCGACACAGACAGGCTGTAATGTGACATTAAATATGTATAAGAGCCAGCCTCGAAATAGCGTATACATGAAAACCATAAATATTTCGAAGGCTGTCACAGAACTTTGACGTTAACCACGAAAATACAAAACAAAGTCAAGTGAAAAGTATCATGACAACTGTACTAATATGATATATTAACCCATTAAAGACGAGTGGTAATCTGTTTTATATAAGGACTCAGGTAGTACCGCGCTGTAAACACTCTTCACCTCGGTTATAAAAACCAGTCTCTTAAGGATGTACAAGGTAAACGTTGCTGTTGGCTTTGAGATCCATTCAAAACACATAAAAGCAATGTCACTGCAATGTAGAATTTTTGAATGTTAAAACAGGTGCTATGTAAAGTAGCCGCTAGGCTTTTAAAAGGTTAATAACGCTAAGCCAAAACCTTGTGCATTTTACTGCCTAATCAACTACAGAGATAATAAATTGAAAGCAAATTAAGGACATCATACATTTGAAGAATAGGCTTTCTAATTATCTGGAGTGTGGCTTAAGGCTGTCCCTGTATGTGCCGTGAAGGCATAGAGGATGAGTGGTGTATACTTCCACTCATTCTTTACCTTAGCAATAGATCGAGGTAAGTGGTCAGCCTCACGCCACGGCCGCTTTACCTCAAGGGAAAGATCCCCCGGTAGCCAGTACATAGCATTCCCGGTGGGTCCTAGATCCGGCGTGGACGTTGTGCAGAACGGAAAGTTCTCTTGTCCCTGCCTGGATTCGAAAACCGTATTGTGCAGCCCGTAGTGTACTAGTTAGTTCTTCACGGTCTGGTTGTCTGTGCCAGATTATGACTGAGGAAGTCCTCAGTTAGACTAGAAAGCACGGAATTTTATATCTGTGGGGATAGAATTATTCAAGAACTTAAACTTTCTCTCCTTCATCCCTGCCTGTTATATCAGTAGCTAGTCTGGCGTAGATGGCAAGATAGTCCTCCCGTATCTTAACAGAATAAGGTGTGGAGATACAAGGGCGGTAATTTGCTTCAGAACAGGAGCAAGTGGTGGGGGTTTTATGAAAACAAAAATAAAATTTCCTGTTCCAAAACAGCGCTGAATATCTTAGCCAGCTAAGCGACTGTTATCTTCTGAAGAAGGCTTCTGGTTTGTTGACTAAGCCAAATGCGTGATCTATTTATGACAGAGGTAAGGTTCCTAAGTGTCTAGACATTTCATGAACATAGACCTGAATCTTTTCTTTCCTGTTCTACTTAGAGTGGAGCAAACTGCTCAAGCAACAGGGGGTGGGGGATGCGAACCAGCGAACATTTGGCGTAGCGGAGAATGCGAGGGGGGGGGGGGACGCAAAGTGCCTCGAGAGGGAGTGCTTCTGACAGTTGCTAGCATTAGCGAAGTGATGGATACGACAAAATCTTTCGGCTACAAGTCCAGTAGCATATAACTTCATATTTATATCGTCATCTCCAGACCCAATTCTACGGCATGTCGTTAGTTTGTCTGTTAAAACACTAAAATTAAAGACACAACAAGTTTTTTTGTTAAAACCCTAAAATTGAAGACAAAAATTTTGTTTGTTAAGACACTAAAATTAAAGGCACAAAAAGTTTGTTTGTTAAGACACTAAAATTAAAGGCACAAAAAGTTTGTTTGTTAAGACACTAAAATTAAAGGCACAAAAAGTTTGTTTGTTAAGACACTAAAATTAAAGGCACAAAAGTTTGTTAAGACATTAAAATTAAAGGCACAAAAATTTTGTTTGTTAAGACACTAAAATTAAAGGCACAAAAAGTTTGTTTGTTAAGACACTAAAATTAAAGACACAAAATGTTTGTTTGTTAAGACACTAAAATTAAAGGCACAAAAGTTTGTTTGTTAAGACACTAAAATTAAAGGCACAAAAATTTTGTTTGTTAAGACACTAAATTTAAAGGCACAAAAAGTTCGTTAAGACACTAAAATTAGAGGCACAAAAAGTTTGTTTGTTAAGACACTAAAATTAAAGACACAAAACGTTTGTTTGTTAAGACACTAAAATTAAAGGCACAAAAAGTTTGTTTGTTAAGACACTAAAACTAAATGCAAAAAATCATAAATTACACGTTGTAATACAAAGACAAATTCCCAAAATTCTGTTTGTAAGAGTGAATGATTTTTAGTTGTACAATTTTCCAGTTTCAGCTTCATTTCAATTTTATTACAATGGAACTGGAAGCAAAAAGAGTATGAAGGTACAAAGACAGCTGGGAAATGAAGGGTGATCATTTCTTATATAGGTAAGGCAACCACAAATAACGTTTCTTTAATGTCAGATCACCCACATTCTATATGCATATGCCGATGTCTTGGCACTCTTCACCACTATCGGCCGCGTCCCACTCATTTTCGTTATGCATTTCAGACACCTAGACATGACCTTACTATCCCCGCTTCCACCTCAGTTCTAAGTACACGGATGTAAAGTCTGCAATGACAGGATCCTACAGAGCCTGTCATACTTTATCGTCGTTTATATCTGACCGTGTACCTTAAAACAGTCCTTGGAGTTTTATTTTCGTTTATAGAAATCTGAACCTTGACCGCGTGAAATTTCGGTTGACAAAGCAGTGTATAATTTGTAAGCATGACGCGTCTTTTAAATTGCATTGTGTTTTAACCTTTTAAAACCTAGCGGTAACTTTACATACGACCAGGTTTAACATTAAAAAATTCTACGTGGTGCCCACATTGCGTTTATGTGTTCTGTACGGATCTCAGAACAAATAGCAACTTTTGCCTTATAAAACATTAAGAGACTGGTTTTTATAACCGAAGTGGAGAGTGTTTACAGCGCGGTACGCACTGAGTCCTTATATAAAACAGATACGCCCCGTCTTTAAAGGGTTAATTTTACTTTTAGACGACTAACGCTGCCCTGATTTTTAAAAGGCGTGAGATTCATTTGCCTGTTAATAACTTACAGATAGGCGCATGTAGCTATCGATGCTACGCACACGCACGCACACATCATGAATATTGATATTATTGTTTCGTACAGACGATAAATACATTTAACTGAATCTATTATAAATGTATTCCATTAACGTAACAAATATTTATGCGCTTACTCACGAACTTGGTAATCGAAGTTTCGGGCTTTCGCGACGGTATGAATGAAGATGTTGCCGTCTGCGAGGTGGCGTTCCGCAGTTTGGTAGAAAGGGGCCAAAGATTTCCAGGAGGCTGTAGCCTCAGCATTGAAAGTTGAGAATCCAGTACTTAGCATTAAAGCAAATACTGTACGTGTGTACAAATGTAGGTAACAGCACACATACAGAGTAGTGAAAGTGTTTGTCGAGAGTAGCATAAAAAGTATGATTTAACTTGACGTGGTTTATCCTGTTGCGTTTCATATGCAAATGTAAAAATAAACAGCCACCAAACACAAGGTATTTATTATTAAAAACCAAACCACAGACACACGTTTCGACTTATCAAGCCATTTTTACTCTGGTCACAATTACATATTTTCTAAATGTATTTAAGCATGCAATTACTTGAATATTAATGTTCATGATGCTGGACAAGGCATCATCATCGAACAGTGTTTTAATACAGTCCACTTTAGTACTGATTAAAATATAACAAATGAGTACACTGCATGAGGCATAAAACTGAGGTTTCAATTTCGACAGTATATTGTACATACAGTTCGTAAATTTTTTTATACATGATTGCGAAAAGCCTGAAGACGTTTTGATATGGGCCGAACCACGTAGCTTTGATTAGGTTTGTAAAAGTGAAGACTTGTTTCTGAAGGCTATGTATCGGTACGTTTGCCGATTGTTTCTTTCACGACGCTGTCAGTGTCTCGGACTATGCTGTACGTTGTCGATGGTATAGTGTTTAGACTGACGTATCGGAAAGCACTTGGAAAGCAGCGATGGTTGCGTAATGGGGTATCGTCCGAGGAATTTTCTTGGAAAAATTTAAGAAAACCACAAAAAAATAATCAGGATAGGCGGTGACCCGAGAGAGATGCATCGGGAACCTCCCAAACAAAATTCGAGACGTCTCGTACAACCTCCTGCGTGTGGGCTACTGAAAGCAAGTATATATAATAAATGTAAAGTTAGTCGAAGTCGGTTATAACGTCATGAAAGGGACTGCATATTTTGTGTCGTTATAAACGAGTGTCGTTATAACCGAGGAGGGTAATGTTATGGTTAACAGTGAGGAATTAATATATGCCACAGGATATCTGACTCTATACGTAAGGTGTCGTATGAAGCGATATCGTTATACACGGGTTCTACTGTATGTGTGTGTGTGTGTGTGTGTGTGTGTGTGTGTGTGTGTGCGCGCGCGCGTGTGTATTACTGGTCGAAAATAAGGACAGAATAAAGGACTTATATAGGCCGGGCCGTGGCTCAGGCGGTTAGTCGCTGGACTGTTACCGCGGAGGCCCGGGTTCGATCCCGGCTCAGTCCATGTGGGATTTGTGGTGGTCAAAGTGGCACTGGGAGAGGTTTTCTGCTCCAGTACTTTGCGTTTCCGCCGTCAGTTTTATTCCACCGGTGGTCCATTACACGGAAAAACGTAAAAAAAATGATCATTTTTTTCCCCATCAGAGGGTAGCACAATAAGCTGCGGGGCCATTCACCACAAAAAATTGTATTAGCAGTTTTTTAGTTGTTACAGACACCTGTTTTACAGCGACTGACGGCATAGATAAACAAGCAAAATATTTACAGCGTGCCTTATTAATATATAAATTGACCTACAAACCCCATTTCTCCGTTAATGTACGTTCATATCACGCGGTATGTCGATGAGATACCGTGTATTCTCAGCAGTCTGGCCTTCTTTAGCAAAGACTCGCACATCACCATAACTTGTCCTTCCTCTGCAACTGTTACAATATTTGAACTAAGTGTCGTGAGATGCCATTCCAATTCTGTGCTGCAGTCGACATTTATCTCTACAGCGAAGGAGTCTGGCCAAAAGATTGCGACTAGAGTCTGTGACGCGCTTAAGACGATGTAGCTGTAAAGTTGCATGAGCACGGAGTATTGCGAGAGAAACCTTGTTGCTTCTGGTCCGGCAGTGGGCATCCGCTAGGCGTGGGCTAGAAGCCGATCCTTACCCTCCCTTTTGTCACGTAGTGCAGGAAGAACGCAAGAACTGCGAGCTCTACAACAAATTACCCATTATATCTGACATCATCCAGGATCCTTTTATTATTATTATACGATACGATATCTTTCGGAACAATTCATCTTTCGGCAGAGGGCTTCACCCCTCCTACTATGTGTAGTACGTCACGCACAACTGTTGGCCTGTCCGTGGCAGCGATGCCGCCCTCAGCACCTACACGACTCGCCCCGGTTTAGTAACTATCGTCATTCAGGGGAAACATAGACAGGATCAGTAATAAATAATTCTAATACTTCATATAAAGGCTAGTGCAAGTTTGGTCGAAATCGGTTAGTAATGAAGAACACTTAACTCTTGACGCCGAAACAGTTTTTAGTCCCTACCTAGCCTCGCATTGCAGCAGGGTGACTCAAATATCACACGTGGCATTCCGTTCCCATGCGCTGCAACCAGTGCAAGTTCGGACGAAATCGAGCTGTAACGAAGGGCACTACTCTTGAAGTCAAAACAGTTTTTCGTACCTATCGCGCCTCGCATTGCAGCGGGGTGACTCAAACATCACACTTGGGGCTCCATTCCCGTTGGGACACATCGGGGCTAGTTTGGTCGAAATCGAACAGCGAAGACGGGCACTTTACTCTTGAGGACGAAACAGTTTTTCGTCCATATCTCGCCACACATTGCAACGGAATTATTCAAACATCAAAAGTGGAACTCTCGCCCCATGCGCCACAACCAGTGAAAGTTTGGTCCAAATCGGGCAGTAACGAAGGGCACTTTAATCTTGAGGCAGAATCAGTTTTTCGTCCATGTCTCCCCACAAATTGCAGCGGGGCGACAGAAACATTACACGTGACACTCCCTTTCGATGTGACACAACCAGTGCACGTTTGGTCGAAATAGGGCAATAACGAAGGACACTTTACTTTTGAGGCCGAAACAGTTCCTCGTCCCTATCTCGCTTCGCATTGCAGCGGAATGACTAAAACATGGTGCAACTTCCCGATGCGCCACAACCAGTGCAACTTTGGTCGCAGTCGGGCAGTAACGAACGGCACTTTGCTCTATAGGCCGAAACAGTTTTCGGCCCTATCTCCCCCCGCGTTGCAGCGGAGTGACTGAAATATCACTCGTGGCAGTCCCACTCCATCCGCTCCAGGCAGTGCTAGCTGGTTCGAAATCGGGAATTAATGAAGAGCACTTCACTCTAGAGGCCGAGATATTGTTACGTCCCTATCTCGCCTCGCGTTGCATCGGTGTCACTCAAACATCACCCATGACAGTCCCTCCCCATGCGCGACAACCATAGCAAGATTGGCCGAAATGAGGGCACTTTACTCTTCAGGTCGAAAGAGTTTTTCGTGCCTATCTCGCCTCCCATTGGATGGGAGTGACTCAAAATTCACACGTGACACTCCCGCCCCATGAGCCACAACCAATGCAATTTTGGTCAAAATAGGGCAGTAAAGAAGGGCAATTTATTCTCGAGGGCGCAGGAGTTTTACAGCCCTATCTCGCCTCGCATTGCAGTGGGATGACTGAAACACCAAACTTGGCACTCCCTCTCCGTGCGGCACAAACAATGCAAGTTTGGACGAAATACAGCTGTAAAGAAGGGCACTTTACTCTTGAAACCCAAACAGTTTTTCGTCCCTATGTCGCCTCCCCTTGCAGCGGTTTGACTCAAACATCACAAGCGACACTCCCTCCCCAGGAGCCACAACCAGATAAATGTTCGTCGAAATCGGGCACTAACGAAGGGCACTTTACTCTTGAAGCCGAAAAAGTTTTTTGTCCCTATCTGGCCTTGCCTTGCAACGCGGTGCCTCAAACATCATAAGGTACAGCATCTCCCATTCCGCAAAAGGCAGTGGAAGGTTGGTGGAAATCGGGCAGTAAAGAAGGGCACTTTACTCTTGAGGCCGAAACAGTTTTTCATCCTTGTCTTGCCTTACATTGCAGAGGGGTGACTCAAAGATCATTCCAGTGACTCCCTTCCATGCGCCATAACCGGGGCAAGTTTGGTCGAAATGGGGCAGGAACGACGGACACTTTACCCGAGGCCGAACCAGTTTTTCATCCCTATCTCCCCCCACATTTCAGTGGTGTTACTGAGGGATCAAAATTGGCACTCTCTCCCCACTCCATACAACCAGTGCAAGTTTCGTCGAAATCGAGGTGTAACGAAGGGAACTTTACTCTTGACCCTGACACAGTTTTACGTCCCTATCTCTCCTCCCACTGGAGCGGCGTGACTCAAGAATGACACGTGGCACCCCGTCACATGGCGTGACAACGTTTGCAAGTTTGGTCGACATCAGGCAGTAATGACGGGCAAATTAATATTGGGGCCGAAACAGGTTTTCGTCTCTATCTCGCCTCGCATTGCATCGGGGTGACACATCACAGGTGGCATTCCCTCTCCATACGCCACAATCAGTGTAAGTTTGGTCTAATCGGGCATTAACGAAGGGCACTTTACACTAGAGGACGAAAGACTTTATCGTCGTTATCTCGCCTCGTATAGCAGCAAGGTGACTCAAACATGATAGGGGACACTCCTTTCCCATGCGCCAGAACCAGGGCTCATTTGGTCGAAATCGAGCACGAACGACGAGCATTTTACTTTAGAAGCGAAACAATTTTTCTTCCCTGTTTGGCCTCGAATTGCAGCCAGATGACTCGAACACCGAACGTGGCACTCCTTCCCATGCGCAAAAACCAATTCATGTTTGGACGAAATCGGACAGTAAGGAAGGGAACCTTACTCCGGAGGCCTAAAAAGGTTTCGTCCGTATCTCCCCTCCGATGGGAGAGGAGTCTCTGAAACACCACACAGGTCAGTCCCTGCACACCTGTCACAAACAGTGTAAGTTTGGTCAAAATTGGTAAGGAAAGAAGACCACTTTACTCTTGAGGCCGAAACAGTTTTTGGCCCCTATCTCGCATCGCATTGCAGGGAGTGGGACTCAAACATCACACTTGGCAATCCCTTCCCATGCGCCACAAAGAGCGTAAGTTTGGTCGAAATCGGGCAGTAAATAAGTGCACTATACACTTGAGGCCGAAATAGTTTTTCGGCCCTATATCGCGTCCCATTGCAGTGCGGCGACTCAAACATTAGAAATGACACTACTTCCCTCCACGCGTCATGCAGTGCAAGAACGTCAGACACTTTAATCTTGAGGCCGAAACAGTTTTTCGTCTCTATTCTTCCTTCAATTGCAGCGGAACGGCTCAAATATCACACGCCGCAGCCCCTCATGTCCGACAGCCGGTGAAAGTTTGGTCGAAATCAGGCTGTAATAAAGGGCACTTTACACTTGAGGCCGGAAAGTTTTTCGTGCTTATCATGACTCTCATTGCAGGATAGTGTTTCAAATGTGACACGTGGCACTCCTTCGGCATGCGCCACAACCAATGCAAGTTTGGTACAAATGGGGCTGTCAGCAGGGGCACTTTACTTTTGGGGCCGAAACTTTTTCGCCCCTATCACCCTTCGCTGTGGAGCGGGGTGACTTAATATCAGAGGAGTCAGCCCTTGCGCCACAACCAAGTTTGGTGGAAATCAGGAGCTAATAAAAGCCACTTTACACTTGAAGTTGAATATTTTATCGTCCTTATACAGCCTCGCACTGAAGCCGAAAAATAGCAACATTGGCCGAAATGAGGCTTTAACGAAGGGCACTTTACCCTTGAAGCCGAAACACTGTTTCGTCCGCATATCCCCTCGCATTACAGTGGGGTGACTGAAATATGCCACACGGAACTTCCAGCGCATGCATTACATGCAGTGCAAGTTAGGTTGCAATCGGCCAGCAATGAAGAGCACTTTACTGAAGAGGCCGCAACAGTTTTTCGACCCATCTCCCCTCTCAATACAGCGGGGTGACTGAAATATGCCACCTGGCAATCCCTGCGCATGCGCTACTAGCAGTGCAAGTTAGGTTGAAATCGATCAGTAATGAATGGCACTTCACATATAAGGACGAAAGAGTTTTTCATCTATATCTCCCATCTAACTGCGGTGGGGTGAAAGAAATACACCATGTGGCATTACCTGCGCATGCGCTACAATCAGTGCTAGTTAGGTGGAAGTCGGTCAGTAATAAAGGGCACTTAACTCGTAAGGCCGAAACAGTTTTTGGTCCGCATCTCCCCTAGCATTGAAGTACGGTGACTGAAATACGCAACATAGCATACCCTGCGCATGCGCCATTAGCAGTGGAAGTTTGGTTGAAAGCAGTCAGTAATGAAGGACAATATACCCTTGAGGCCGAAAGAATTTTGGTCGATATCTCACCTCGCATTGCAGTTGGATGTCTGATATATGGCATGTGCCACTAACTGTGCATTCGCTAAAAGCTGTGCAAGTTACGTTGAAACCGGTCAGTAATGAAGGGAACTTCACTCTTGAGTCAGAGACAGTTTTTGGTCTGTATCTCCCTTATAATTGCCGTGGGGTGACTGAAATACGCCACATGGCACTCCTGGCGCATGCGCTAGAAGCAGTGCAAGTTAGGTTGCAGTAAGTAACTAATGAAGGACACTTTACTCTTGAGGCCGAAACGGTTTCTCGTCCGTACATCCGCACGCATTGCGGTGGGGTGACGGAAATATACCACGTGGCACTCACTGCGCATGCGCAACAAGCAGTGCAAGTTTGGTTGAAGTCGATAAGTAATGAAGGGCACTTTACTCTTGAAGACGAAATAGTTCGTGATCCGTGTCTCCCATAGCATTGCAGTGGGGTGACTGAAATATGCCACATAGCACAGCCCGCGCATGCGCCATAAGCAGTGGAAGTTTGATTGAAGGCGGTCAGTAACGAAGAGCATTTTTCTCTTGACGCCGAAATAATTTTTCGCCCGTATCTCGCATCGCATTACAGTGGGGTGACTGAAATGTGGCATATAGCACTCCATGCGCATGGCCATAAGCAGTGGAAATTTGATTGAAAGCGGTCAGTAAAGAATGGCACTTTACTCTTGTAGCCGAAACAATCTTTCGTCCGTGTCTCCCCTAGTATTGCAGTGGGGTCACAGAGTAATACAACATGGTACTAGCTGGGCATGCGCTACAAGCGGAGCAAGTTACTTTCAAGTCGTTCAGAAATGAAGGACACTTTACACTTGAGGCCGAAAGAGTTTTTCGTCCGTATCTACCCTAGGATTGCAGTGGGGTCACGGAGTACTACCACATGGCACTCCATGATCATGCGCAAAAAGCAGTGAAAATTAGGTTGAAGTCGGCCAGAAATGAATGGCGCTTTACTCTTGAGGCCGAAACAGTTTTTCGTCTGTATCTCCCATACGATTGCAGTGGGGTCACTGAGTAATACCACATGGTATTCCCTCCCATGCGCCCCAAGCAGTGCAAGATAGGTTGAAATCGCTCAGTAAAAAACAGAATTTTACTGTTGCAGACGAAACAGTTTTTCGTCTGTATCTCCCCTAGGATGGCAGTGGGGTCACAGAGTAATACCACATGGTCCTCACCGCGCTTGCGCTAGAAGCACTGGAAGTTATGTTGATGTCGGTCAGTAATGAACGTCACTTTACTCTTGATGCCGAAAGAGTTTTTCATCTGTATCTCCCTAAAGATTGCATCGGGGTCACTGAATAATACAACATGGTACTCCCTGCGTATGCGCCACAAGCAGTTCATGTTAGGTTGAAGTCGGTCAGTAATGAAGGGCACTTTACTCTTGAAGTCGAAACAGTTTTTCGTCCGTATCTCCCCTAGGTTTGCCGTGAAGTCACTGAGTAATACAACATGGTACTCACCGCGCTTGCGCTAGAAGCACTGTAAGCTAGGTTGATGTCGGTACGTAATGAAGGACACTTTACTCTTGAGGCCGAAGGAGTTTTTCATCCGTATCTCCCCTAGGATAGGAGTGGGGTCACTGAGTAATATCACATGTTACACTCTGCGCATGCGCTACAAGCAGTGCAAGTTAGGTTGAAGTCGGTCAGCAGTTAAGGACACTTTACTGCTCAGGCCGAAACAATTTTCCGTCTGTTATCACCCCTAGGATTCCAGTGTGATCACTCAATAGTAACACATGGTAGTCCCTGCGCATGCGCTAAAAGCAGCGCAAGTTAGGTGGAAATCCGTCAGTAAAAAGGGCACATTACTCCGGTGGCGGAATAAGTTTCTCGTCCGTATCTCCCTTAGGATCTCAGTTGGGTCACTGAGTAATATAAAAATGGTACTCCCTGCACATACCCTACAAGCAGTGCAAGATAGGTTGAAGGCGGACAGTAAACAAAGGCACTTTACTCTTGAGGTCGAAACAGTTTTTCGTCCGTATGTCCCCTAGGATTGCAGTGGAGTCAGTGAGTAATACCTCATGGTACCGCTGCGCATGCGCTACAAGCAGTGCAAGTTAGGTTGAAGTCAGTCAGTAAAGAAGGGCAACTTACTCTTCAGGCCGTAACGGTTTTTCGATCGTGTCTCCCCAAGGATTCCTTTGGGGTCACTCTGTAATACTACATGGCACTCCCTGCGCTTTCACTAGAAGCAGTGCAAGTTGGGTTCAAATCGAACAGTATATAAGGGAACTGTACTGTTGCAGCTGAAAGTTTTTCGTCCATATCTCCCCTATAATTGCAGTACTCCCCGCGCATGGGCTACAAGCGGTGCAAGTTAGTTTCAAGTCGGTCAGTAATGACGGGTACTTTACTCTTGAGGTGGAAAAAAATTTTTCGTCCGTATCACCACCAGGATTACAGTGGGGTTACTGAGTAGTACCACATGGTACTCCCTCCCATGCTGTAAAAGCAGTGCAGGTTAGGGTGAAGGCGCTCAGTAATGAAGGGCAGTATATCATGAAGTCGAAACAGTTTTTCGTCCGTATCTCCCCTACGATTGCAGTGGGGCCACTGAGTAATACGACATGGTACTCCCTGCGCATGCGCTACAAGCAGTGCAAGTTAGGTTGAAGGCGGTCTGTAATGAAGGGCACTTTACTCTTGAGTTCCAAACAGTTTTTATTCCGTATCTCCCCAAGAATGCAGTGGGCACTGAGTAATACGAAATAATAAGCCTTGCGCATGCGCTACAAGCTGTGCAAATAGGGTTGAAATGGGTCAGTAACGAAGGGTACTTTTTCTGAAGAGGTCGATATAGTTTTTCGTTCGTATATCCCCTAGTATTGCAGTGGGGCTACTGAGTAATCCCACATGGTACTCCCTGCGCATGCGCTAGAACAGTGCAAGGTGGGTTGAAGGCGGACAGGAATGAAGGGCGCTTTATCTTGAGGCCGAAATAGTTTTTCGTCCCTATCTCCCTAGGATTGCAGTGGGGTCACTGTGTAATAAAACTTGGTACTCCCTGCGCATGTGCTGCAAGCAGTGTAAGTTACTTTGAAGGCGGTCAGTAAGGAAGGGCACTTTACTCTTGAGGCCGAAACAGTTCTTCGTCAGTATGTCCCCTAATATTGCAGTGGGATCACTGAGAAATTGCAGATAGTAGTCCCTGAGCATGTGCAAGGAGCAGTGCAAGGTAGGTTGAACTCGCTCAGTAATGAAGGGCATTTTACTCTTGACGCCGATGCAGATTTTCGTCCGTATTTCCCTAGGATTTCAGTGGGTTCACTGAGTAATACCACATGGTACTCCTTGCGCATATGTTACAAGCATTGTAAGTTGGGTCGAAGTCGGTCAGTAATGAAGGGCACTTTACTCTTGAGGTCGAAACAGTTTTTCGTTCGTATCTCCCCTAGGATTGCTGTAAGGCCACTGAGTAATACCATGTGGTACCCACAGCGCTTGCGCTAGAAGTACTGGAACTTAGGTTGACGTCCGTCAGTAATAAAGGTCATTTTACTCTTGATGCTGAAAGAGTTTTTCATCCGTATTTCCCCAAAGACTGCAGTGGGGTCACTCAGAATTACCACATGTCACACACTGCATAAGCGCTAGACACAGAGCCAGGTAGGTTGAAATCGGTCAATAATGAAGGACACTTTACTCTTAAGTCCGAAACACATTTTCGTCCCTATCTCCCCTAGGATTACAGTCGGGTAACAGAATAATAGAACATGGTATTGCCTGTGCATGAGCTACAAGCAGGACACGTTAGTTTGAAATCGGTCAGTAATGAACGGCACATTATTCTTGAGGGCAAATCAGTTTTTTGTCTGTACATCCTCTAGAATTGGGGTGGGGTCACTGAGAATTTCCACATGGCACGCCCTGTGCCTGCGCTACAAGCAGTGCGAGGTAGATTGAAGGCGGACATTAATGAAAGGCACTTTACTATTGAGGTCGAAAGAGTTTCTCGTCCGTATCTCCCCTAGGTTTGCAGTGGAGTCACTGTGTAATATCACATGGTACTCCCTGCGCATGCGCTATAAGCAGTGCAAGTTAGGTTGAAGATGGTCAGCAATGAAGGGCACTTTACACTTGTGGTCGAAAGAATTCTTTGTACGTATGTCCCCTATTATTGCAAAGGGGTCACTGAGTAATACCACATGGTAATATCATGTAGCAAGACCTACAAGCGGTGTTTGTTAGGTTGAAGATGTTCGGCAATAAAGGACACCTTATCCTTTGGCCGAAACAATTTTTCATCCGTTTCTACCCTAGGTCTGCAGTGGAGGCACAAAATAATACGACATGACACTCCCTTGCCAATGCGCTACAAGCGGAGCAATTCAGTTTGAAGTCCGTTACTAGTGACGGGGACATTACGCTTGAGCACGAATCAGTTTTTCTTCCGTATCTCCCCTACGATTGCAGTAGGGTCAATGAGTAATACATGATACGCCCTGCGCATGCCCAAGAAGCAGTGGAAATTAGGTTGAAGGCTGTCAGTAATGAAGGGCAACTTTCTCTTGAGGCCGAAACAGTTCTCGTCCGTATCTCACGTTGGATTGGAGTGGGGTCGCTGAGAAATACAACATGGCACTCCATGCGCATGTGCTACAAGCAGTGCAAGGTAGGTTGAAATGGGACAGTAATGAAGGGCATTTAACTCTTTCTGTGGGAACAGTTTTTCGTCCTATCTCCCCAGTGGGGTCACTGAGAATTACCACATTCTACTCCCTGCGCATGCCCTACAGAGAGTTCAAGCTAGGTTGAAGTCGTTCAGTAATGAAGGGCACGTTACTCTTGAGGTCGAAACACTTTTTCGTCCGTATCTTCCCTAGGAATGCAAAGGTCAACTGAATAACACAACACGATACGCCTTGCGCATGCGCTACAAGTTATGCAAATTGGATTGAAGTCGGTCAGTAATTAAGGGTACTTTACTGTTGAGGTCGAAACAGTTTTTCTTCCATATCTCCCCTAGTATTGCAGTGGGGTCACTGAGTAAATCCACATCGCATGCGCTAGCAGCAATGCAGTGTACGTTGAAGGCTGACAGTAATGAAGGGCACCTTACTCTTGAGGTAAAAGCAGTTCTTCGTCCGTGTCTCCCCTAGGCTTTAAGTGGGGCCCCTGTGTAATACCACCTGGTACCTCCTTCGCATGCGCCACACGCAGTGCAAGTTAGATTGAAGTAGCTATGTAATTAAGGGCACTTTACTCTTGAGACCGAAATATATTTTCGTCCGTATCTCCCCAAGAATTGCAGTGGTGTCACTGAGTAATACCGCATGGCACTCCCTGCGCATGCGCCGCAAGCAGTGCACGGTAGGTTGAATGCGGAAAGTAATGAAGTGCACTTTCCTTTTGAGGTCGAAAAATTTTCTCGTCAGGATCTCCCCTAGGATTGCAGTGGGGCCACTGAGTAATACAAACTTGGTACTCACCGCGCTTACGCTAGAAACATTGCAAGTTAGGTTGATGTCGGTCAGTAATGAAGGACACTGTACTCTAGAGGCCCAAAGGGTTTCCCATCCGTATCTCCCAAGTTAGTTTGAAGTCCGTCAGTAGTGAGGGGCACATTATGCTTGAGGCTAATTCATTGTTTCGTCCGTATCTCCCCTAGGACTGGAGTGGGGTCACTGAGTAATAAGACATGATAGGCTTTGCGCATGCGCAACAAGCAGTGCATATTAGGTTGAAATCGGTCAGTAATGAAGGACATTTTTCTCTTGAGGCCGAAAGAGTTTCTCGTCCGCATCTCCCCTAGGATTGCAGTGGGGTCAACCCATGGGTATGTGCCACAAACAGTGCAAGGTAGGTTGAAGGCGGACAGTAATGAAGGGCACTTACTCTTTAGGTGGGAACAGTTTTTTGTCCCGTATGTCCGTAGGATTGCAGCGCGTTCACTGACTAGTACAACATGCTACTCCCTGCGCATGCGCTACAAAAATTTCGAGCTAAGATGTAGTCGGTCTCTAATGAAGGGTACTTTACTCTTCAGGCCGAAACAGTTTTTCGTCCGTATCTTCCCTAGGAATGCAGAAGTCCACTGAATAATACCACATGGTACTCCACGCGCATGCGGTACAAGCAGTGCAATGTAAGTTGAAGGCGGGCAGTAATGCAGGGCACTTTACTCCAGAGGTCGAAACAATTTTCCGTCCATTTCTCCGGTAAGACTGCACTGGGGCCACTCAGTGTTTCCACATGCTACTCCCTGCGCATGCGCTACAAGCAGTGCAAGTTAGTTTGAAATCGGTCAGTAAAGTAGGGTACTTCACTCTTGTGGCCGAAACAGTTTTCCGTCCGTATCTCAGCTAGGATTGCAGTGGACTCACAGAGAAACACAACATACTACTACCAGTGCATGCGCTAGAAGCGGTACAAGTTAGGTTGAAGACGGTCAGTAAAGAAGGTCACTTTACTCTTGAGGCCGGAAGGGTTTTTCATCCGTATCTCCCCTAGGACTGAAGCGGAGTCACTGAGTAATACAACATGCTACTCCCTGCGCATGCGCTACAAACAGTTCGGTTTAGGATGAAGTCGGTCTGTAATGAAGGATACTTTACTCTTGAGTTCGAAATAGTTTTTTCCATATCTCCCCTACGATTCTATTCGGGTCACTGGATATTACCTTATGGTACTACCTACGAATGCGCAACAAGCGGTGCAAAATAGGTTGAAGTCGGTCTGTAATGAACGGCACTTTACAATATTTTCTGAAACAGATTTCCGTCCGTATCTCTCCTAGGATTACACTGGTGTCGCTCTTTAATACAACATGGTACTTGTTGCGAATGCGCTACAAGCTGTGCAAGTTAGGTTGAAACCAGTCAGTAACGAAGGGTCTTTTCTCCTGCGGTCGAAAGAGTTCTTCGTCCGTATGTCCCCAAGTATTGCAGAGGGGTCACTCAGTAATAGCACATGGTAGTCCCTGCGCATGCCCTAGAAGCAGTGCAAGTTGGGTTGAAGTCGGACAGTAATGAAGGGCACTTTATTCTTGAGGCCGAAAAAGTTTTATGTCCGTATCTCCCCAAGACTGCAGTGGGGTCTCTCAGTAAAACCACATATAAGTCCCGGCGCATGCACCCAGAGCAGTGCAAGCTAGGTTGAAATCGTTCAGTAATGAGGGGCACTCTACACTTGAGGCCGAAACGGTTTTTCCTCCGTATGTCCCCTAGGATTACAGTGGGGTCACTGAGAATACGACATGGTACTTCCTGCGCATTCGCTACAAGCAGTGCAAGTTGGGTTGAGGTCGGTCAGTAATGAAGGGCACTTTACTCTTGATGTCGAAACAGTTTTTCGTCCGTATCTCCCCTAAGATTGCAGTAAGGTCACTGAGTAATACCTCATGGTACTCACCACGCTTGCGCTAGAAGCACTGGAAGTTGTGTTGATATGGGTCAATAACGAAAGTCACTTTAATCTTGATGCCTAAAGACTTCTTCATCCGTATCTCCCTTAAGATTACAGCGGGGTCACTGAGTGATACAGCATGGTACTCTCTGCACTCTCGCTAAAAGCAGTCCAAGTGATGTTGAATTCGGTCAGCAAAGAAGAGCACTTTACTCGTGACGTTGAAACAATTTTACGCCCGTATCTCCCCTAGGATTGCAGTGGGCTCAGTCAGAATTACCACATGTTACAACCTGCATATGCGCTAAAAGCAGAGCAAGTTAGGTTGATATGGGTAAATAAGGGCACATTACTCTAGTGGCCGAAAGAGTTTTCGTCCGTATCTCCCCTACGATTGCAATGAGATCACTAATTAATAGAATATGTTAGTCCCTCCGCATGTGTTACAAGCGTTGCAGTTTACGTTGAAGTCCATCAGTAATGAACGACACCTTACTCTTGAGGCCGAAACAGATTTTCGTCCCGATGTCCCCTAGGATTGGATTGGGATCACTGAGTAATACAATATGGTACTCACCGCGCTTGCGCTAGAAGCACTCAAAGTTAGATTGATGTCGGTACCTAATGAAGCTCCCTTTACTCTTGAGGACGAAAGACATTTTCATCCGTATCTCCCCTAGGATTGCAGTAGGGTCACTGAGTAATTTCACATGGTATTCCCTGCACATGCGCTACAAGCTGTGCAAATTGGGTTGAAATAGGTCAGTAATTAAGGGTACTTTACTCCTGAGGTCGAAACAGTTTCTCCTCCGTATCTCCGCCAGTATTGCAGTGGGGTCACTGAGTAATTGCACATGGTACTCGGAGCGCATGCGCTACAAGCAGTAAAGTGTAGGTTGAAGGCGGAGAGTAATGAAGGAAACATTACTCTTCAGGTCGAAACAGTTTTTCGCCCTATCTCCCCTGGGATTGCAGTGGGATCACTGAGTAACACAACTTCGTACTCCCTGCCCAACCGCTACAAGCAGTGCAAGTTAGGTTCAAGGCGGTTAATAATGAAGGGCCCTTTACTCTTGAGGTCTAAACATTTTCTCGTCAGTATCTGCCGTACGATTGCAGTGGGGTCACTGACTAATCCCATGCGCATGCACAACACACAGTTCAAGTTAAGTTGAAGTCGTTCTGTCATGAAGAGCACTTTACTCTTGAGGCCGAAACAGTTCGTCGTCCGTACCACCCCTAGGATTGCAGTGGGGTCACTGAGTTATACCACGTGGTACTCCCTGCGCACGTGCTATAAGTAGAGCAAGTTAGATTGAAGGTGGTCAGTAACGAAGGGCACTTTACTCTTTGAGATCGAAACAGTTTTACGTCCGTATATTCCCTAGGAACGCAAAGTGTCACTGAGTAATACCACATCATACACCCTGCGCATGCGCTATAAGCTGTGCAAATTTGGTTGAAGCCGGTCTGTAATTAAGGGTACTTTACTCTTGAGTTCGAAACATTTCTTCCTGTCTCCCCCCTACTACTGCAGTGGGGCCACTGAGTAATTGAACACGGTATTGCGTGCGCATGTGCTACAAGCAGTGCAGTGTTGGTTGAAGGCGGACAGTAATCAAGGGCACCTTACTCTTGAGGCCGAAAGAGTATTTCGTCTGTATCTCCCCTAGGATTGGAGTGGAGTCACAAAGTAATACAACGTGGTACTCGCTGCGAATGGGCTTCAAGCGTTACAAGTTAGTTTGAAGTCTGTCAGTAGCGAAGGGCACATTACGCTTGAGGACGAATCAATTTTTCGTCCGTATCTCCCCTAGTATTTCAGTAGGGTCACTCAGTAATACCACATGATAAGCCCTGCGCATGCGCAACATTCAATCTACCTTGCAGTGGTTATGGCGCAGGTGCCTGGTGTACCATGTGTTAATACTGAGTGACCCCACTGCAATCCTAGGGGAGACACGGACGGAAAAGTGTTTCGCCCTCAGTAGTAAAATGCCCTTCATTACTGACCGCCTTCAACCTAACTTGCACTTCTTGCAGATCATGGGCAGGGAGTACTATGTGGTATTACTCACTGACCTCACTGCAATCCTAGGGGAGATTCCGAAGAAAAACTTTCGACCTCCAGGGTGAAGTGCCCTTCATTACTGTCCGCCTGCAAGGTACCTAGCACTGCTTGTAGTGCATCCACAGGGAGTACCATGTGGAATTACTCAGTGACCCCACTGCAATATTACGGAAGATAAGACGAAAAAGAGTTTCGACCTCAACAGTAAAATACCCTTAATCTGTTTCGACCTCAAGAGTAAAGTGCCCTTCATTACTGACCGACTTCAACCTAATTTGCACTGCTTTTTGCGCATGCGCTGGGAGTACCATGTGGTATTACTCAGAGACCCCATTGGAATCCTAGGGGAGATAGAACGCAACACCGTTTCGGTCTCAAGGATATATTGCCCCACATTACCGAACGACTTCAACCAAACTTGCACTGCTTTTGGCGCATGTTAAAGGAGTACCATCTGCTATAACTCAGTGACCACACTGCAATCCTGGGGGAGATACGGACGAAAAACTGTTCCCGCCTCAAGAATAAAGTGCCGTTCATTAGTGTCTGCATTCAATCTACCTTCCACCGCTTGTGGCGCATGCACACGGAATACCATGTGTTATTACTCAGTGACCCGTCTGCTATCCTTGGGTTGATACGGACAAAAGACTGTTTCCGTCTCAAGAGTAAAGTGCCCTAAATTACTGACCGACTTCAACACAAATTGCACTGTTTGTAGCGCATGCGCAGGAAGTACCATGGGGTATTACTCAGGCACCCCACTGTAATCCTTGGGGAGAGAGGACGATAAATTTTTTCGGCTTCAAGAGTAAAGTGCCCTTCATTACTGAACGACTTCAACCAAACTTGAACTGTTTGTAGCGTATGCCCAGGGAATACCATGTGGTACTACTCATTTCCCTACTGCAATCCTAGGGGAGATAAGGATGAAAACCTGTTTCGACGTCTAGAGTAAAGTGCCCTTCCTTACTGTTCGCCTACAACCCAATTTGCACAGTTTTAGCGCATGCGCAGGGCGTATCATGTGGTATAACTCCGTGGCCACACTGCATTGCTAGGGAGTTCACTGACGAAATATTGTTTCGGCCTCAAGAGTAAAGTGCCCTTCATTACTGACCGCCTCAACCTAACTTGCACAGCTTATAGCCGATGGGCAGGGAGTACCATGTGGTATTACTCAGTGACTTCACTACAATCCTAGGGAATTCACTGACGAAATATTGTTTCGGCCTCAAGAGTAAGGTGCCCTTCATTACTGACCGCCTCAACCCAACTTGCACAGCTTATAGCGGATGGGCAGGGAGTACCATGTGGTATAACTCAGTGACCCCACTGCAATCCTAGGTGAGATACGGATGAAAAACTCCACCTAAACAGTAAAATGCCCTTCATTATTGTCCGCCTTCCATCTACCTTGCACTGCTTGTGGCGCATGCGCAGGGACTACTATGTAGTATTATTACATGAGCCCACTGGAATCCTAGGGGAGATAGAACGAAGAAATATTTCCGCCTCAAGAGAAAAGTGCCCTTCATTACTGACCGACTTCAACCTAATTTGCACTGTTTGTATCGATTGCGCAAGGAGTACCATGTGCTATTACTCAATGACTCCATTGGAATCGAAGGGGAGATAGGACGAAAAGCAGTTTCGGCCTCAAGAGGAAAGTGCCCTTCATTACCGACCGACTTCAACCTAACTTGTACTCTTTTGGCGCATGCGCAGGGAGTACCATGTGTTATTACTCAGTGACCCCACTGCAATCCTAGAGTAGATACGGACGAATAACTGTTTTGGTCACAAGAGTAAAGTTCCCTTCTTTACTGACCGATTTCACCCTAACTTGCACTGTTTTAGCGCATGCGCAGGGAATACCATTTGGTAATTCTGAGTGACCCCACTGCAAGCCTAGGGGAAATAGGGACGGAAAGGTGTTTCGACGTCAGGAGTAAAGTGCCCTTCATTACTGACCAACTTCAACCTAACTTGCACTGCTTGCAGTGAATGCGCAGTGAGTACCATGTCGTAATACTCAGTGACCCCACTGGAATCCTACGGTAGATACGGACGAGAAACTGTTTTGGCCTGAAGCGTAAAGTGACCTTCATTACTGACCGACTTCAACCTAACTCGCACTTCTTGTAGGGCATGAGCGGGGAGTATCATGTTTTATTACTCAGTGACCCCACTGCAATCCTAGGAGCGATACTGACGAAAAACTGTTTGAGCCTCAAGAGTAAAGTGCCCTTCATTACTGACCGACTTTAAACTTGCACTGTTTTAGCGCTTGCGCATGAATTAACATGTGGTATTACTCAGTGACCCCACTGCAATCCAAGGGGAGATAAGGACGAAAAACTGTTTCGTCCTCAAGAGTAAAGTGTCCTTCACTACTTACCGACTTCATAGTAACTTGCACCGCTTGTATCGCATGCGCAGGGAGTGCCTCGTGTGAAGTTTTTTTCACCCCGGTGGAACGGGAGGCGAGATGTGGACGAGAAACTCTTTGTTAGTCGTCGCTCTATGTCGGTTAAATTTTAATAGCGATAAGTTCTAACTTGTTAGTCTTGAAAGCTTGTATACACGGGATCGACCATCAGAGCCAGGCAAAGACAGCTGGACCCTCCAGACAACACCGAGTGACTTATCGAATTCGGATTAGCGTTGAAGTTACAGCATACCCGCTCTCCCTTGTAACAAGTGAGACGGGACACAAGTTTACTGTGGAGGTGCTCGAGACTGGATTTCGCAGTGAAAAGGGTTGAAAGCTGACGGCCCGTCAGCTGCTGCTGAGACTTTAAAGTCGCCCTCTCTCCAAGTACTGGTTGAAATGGATTTCAAGCGGAACGACACTTTAGTGGATTCAAATGTTTTATTAAATGGGCCTTACACTTAAAACACAATGTGTAACTGTATACTTGTTCACAGCGTCACTTTTCCACAGCAGCTACCTGTTCGAGTAAGAAACATCACTTACAAGCCTCTCCTCAACATGTCTATATTTTTCTAAGACTTAGCAATCCTGATTCGTATTCCGAAAATATTGGGTTGAAATCTATCAGGATACCGGACAGTCTGGTAGAAATAAAAAGCGTTTCGCAGGAATATGCTGCCTCCGTCTTCAGAGTAGAAGGAAATCCCTGATTCGTATTCCGAAAGTATAGGGTTAAATCAGGATACTGGCTAGTCTGATAGAAAAAGCGTTTCGCAGGAATATGCTACCTCCGTTCTCAGTGTAGAAGGAAATCCGTGATTCGTATTCCGAACGTATTTGGTTGAAATCTGTCAGGAAAGCAGCCAGTCTGGTAAAAAGAAAAAGTGTTTCGCAGGAATATGCTGCGTCCTTCTTCAGAGTAGAAGGAACTCTCGCTCTTCTGACAGATGCACCTATCATACTGTGTAAAGCCAAAAGACATCCCCTGCTCCCCGCCCCCTTCCCCTCCTCAGGAACTTGAAGGATCACTCACTGTACATGATTCCATTGTCTGAGGGTACACATAATTCGACACGGAAGATGGAGCTTGGTTATTCGTTCAAATGTGAGCAATATGCCCAATTTTACGCGGTATGGAAACCTAAAAAATTCGTGTTCGATTTCGATATATATGTGTGAACACATACAGGTTTTACGTAATTAATGACGACCGGCTGAACATGAAACACAGACTGCACGGATTGTCAGTGAACGCGAAGCCACTGAAGGGGCCGCTGTGTCCCGTCAGCTCACACTTGTTATTTCCCATTGTTTCCATTGTTTTGTATTCAGACTGCTGCAGATCTGAAAGCTCGGGTTACTGTCAGATATTGTGAAGATCGGCTGGCAGTATTCGGGTTGAGGGGAGATTGTAGAGAAACCCTGTTTGTGTATGGGGGCACCCCCTCTCCCTTCGTGCTTTATAAATAATCCAAGATTAATTATTCTTAGTGCAATAAGGAGTTATTTATTAGATTTACTGTACACTAGGCCACAACATTTAAAACATCCAGGAAACACTGAGCTAATGTAACAAGGATGCATACACATAGATGTTACCATCCCCAGTAAACGCGCTGCTTCTGAGTGCACTATAGCTGGACCATAATGATTAATTTATCGCAGCTTATCAATACGTATCAAGAGATTCCGCCTCTAGAACCAACCCGCATTACCATGGTTCCTCATTATCACAATATTATTTCTTTAAGAAATGTTTTAATACCATCCCCAGATCTAATAATATTTCTCCGAATCAGTCCTTTATTTTGAAGATCAGTGACTAACATTTTGTATGCGTAGGACTTCGGCACCGGCGGTAAGGAAACATCAAATGGATGCTAAATAAATTCAGTATAACCCGACTAGGGATTGAGCTGGCTCAGGATAGGGACAGGTGGCAGGATCTTGCGAATGCCGTAATGAACCTCCGGGTTCCATAAAATGCGGGTAATTTCTTGACTAGCTGAGAAACTGTTAGAGTCTGCAGAAGGCCTCTGCTCCATGGAGTTAGTTAGTTATTTAGTTAGTTAGTTAGTTAGTTAGTTAGTTAGTTAGAACCCGATTAGGACGGAACAGAGATTAGTGACAGACTTTCGTTAACACGGCAATGGATCTTTTGGATTCGTAACATGCGCATTCCGGGCCGATCCCTCGTCCAGAGGAGTCCTACCGACTGTGATGTGTGTCTGAGTGTGATCAAGTGAAAATAAACAACCTCGACACCTGCTGTGAACAGGTAGAAGAGGTAAGGACTACGACGGACGAAAATGCGCATTCGTTGAGCGACTCGAAAGTTCTGACGAAGGATTCCACACCACGGAATTTGTCTGTCTGTTGTTTCCTGATATTTAGCATGCGTGTCACGAGCCCGGCTAATTCATCCCATTATCCCAATACTATTTTTGAAAAGTACACACTATGAAGCTTTTTACTACATTTCTCTGCATCCTCCTCTTGCTTCCTGTACTTATGGTTTGAATATTATCCTCAGCACTTTGTTCTCAGACATCCTCAAACCATGCTATGCTTCCCTCATGAAAATGTGAGGAAAAAACCTGCAGACTTGCACTCTTTCCATTGCACCTCTGCAAAAGAAAGTAATAAAAATGGAACGTCCGGAGTTCAAAACTGAGTGAGCTGTATAACATTTTTGGATTGCTTTAAATCTGTCTTCAAACTTTAAATTAGATGCAATAATTACTGTGGTGAATACGATAGATAGGCAAGATAAGACTGACAGCCAAACGCGCTGTAATTTATGCTGATGTTATCGTGCTGGACAATACGTATACGCTCTACTGTAACTTCTGCAGGGGTCATCATGTCCGGAAATACAAACTACTGTAACTTCTGTACGCGTCTTGCTGGAAAATACCAATATACTCGTAGACTGCTCTAACTTCTGCAGGTGTCACCACGTTGGAGAATACAACGACAAACTGATGGAACTTCTGCAGGTGTTGTCATGTTGGGGAATACAAATATAAACTGCTCTAACTTTTGTACGTATCGTCATGGGGAATACAATAAACTGCTATAACTTCTGAAGGTGTCGTCGTGTTGGGGAATACAAATACAAACTGCTGCAACTTCTGCAGGAGTCATCATTTTGGAGAATCACTCGGAACGCAGCAAATCCTATGACATGTACATTCACCAATGAATTTTTCTAATCCTTGTAGATAGAGACATTTCTTGTATTCTCAGTTATAATGTAAGAGTGTAATTCTACCTGTTACTTAGCATTAACGTAGAGCTTCATCTCTCGGCTCCAAGAGAGAACAAAGAGTGAGGTTATGGGACAGTGTACTGAAGAGAGAAAAGGTAAAGAAAGTTCCAAAGAAGTGTATAATAATGAGCTTCACGATGCGTGCCTGTTACCTAACGTGTTTAGACTCGTATTATCAAAGTGGGCCAAACAGTGAAAATACGATGCGTGGAAGAGACCAGAAATATATACAAAATTTTAGCTGCTTTCAGTAACTAGAATGGGGCCTAGGCTCCAACACCCATCTATGGTCGTAAGTGAAGATGAGGTCATAATTTGACAATTTTCATACAAACACTTGAAACACCAGCATATATACGCTACCGTATATCCAGCAACTCCTATATCATTCATATTGTGCATGTTGTCGATATGTTACATTTATGTGCTTCGTTTGGTTCCCAGAATAAACACCGATTACTTTCCTGAACCGATTAGCCACTGTGTTCCGTAATAGAGACGGAGTTCTCTATGGAGTAGGAAATGATTTTTTTTAATGACTTAGCTACATTTCACGCTCCCTGTGGTTAAAAATATCTGTCCTACGTTGAATTTAGTACCGACATATTAGTCTATAGTTCTTTCCAGTTCCTAATGTAATCGGCTGTCTCTATACGAAGACAGCCCGTATACATCCTAAACTGTTTTCCTTGTGTCCGTTTAACGTAAGATTAAATTATTTCATAAAGAAGAGACATAGTCTAATACTAATGATTTATATAGACTGTGATGTACTGACGCATTGTGCAGCTGAAATACTTGTTTGGCAGAACGCTTAGAATGCTTTACCGATATCATACAGTTAGACAGAATCGAACTCAAATATGTTACGATCCTCGAGTTCAGCAATACTTTATGTAACTTGGCATCAAGTGTAATGAGGCGTGAAGAAGGCTGTGAATCAATTTATCGTCTACAGTATTTACTGTTTAACCCTTTAAAGACGAAGCGTATCTGTTTTATATAAGGACTCAGTGCGTACCGCGCTGTAAACACCCTCCACTTCGGTTATAAAAACCAATCTCTTAATGTTTTATAAGGCAAAAGTTGCTGTTTGTTCTGAGATCCGTACAAAACACATAAACGCAATGTGGGCACCACGTAGAATTTTTTAATGTTAAACCTGGTGGTATGTAAAGTTACCGCTAGGCTTTAAAAGGTTAATGATAATAAAGCACGGATATCAATTACTCTTTTATTTCCATTAGTAAATAATTGCATCACTAATCAATTATTGTGATCGTGTCACAGGTTATGGATGGCTTAATAGTTGTAGAGGGCAGTCACACTTTCAGAATGAATTTCAAAATTTCGCAGCTAAAATTTACTTGGTCATCCAAGTACTGAAGTACTTTTGCCTCCCATAAAGTACGGGGTTTCAAATCTTAACTGTTAAAATGTGAAAGGTCTATTTTACCTCTAGTTTAACATTGATGAAGTCTGCACTTTGCGCACAGGGTCATTATGTGCAGTAGGATTTCACAATATTTTTAAGCAAAGTTTTTCTCAGCAACCGGCTATAATCGACCCCACCTACTGGACAGTGTGTGTGAAGTTGGTACGAGTGCTTATTAAGGTTTAACATTTTAATATATAAAAATTTTATTTTGCTTCCGTAGGTATTTTTCGTGCTTTAATATCCTGTTCTTAGAAAACCCTGTTACCTACGTCAGGCTTCAAAATCGAAGTCCTCGGGGAAGTCAAGAATTGCCGAGAAAGCAAGAATTAACAACATACAGGAAGAGATAGGAATGTAATTAACAGAGCTCGTATTACGCGAATACGAAACAACAATTACCAGGCCCTGGACAGTACACATTATGAATTAGGGCAATAATGGTCCCTCGACAATAAATATCCCCGTCTGCAATAGCCGCTTTCACGATAACCACTGGATGTCAATGCCAGAAGATATACTACAAAATATCCCATGCAAATAAATGTAAATAAAATTGAAATATAGCGAGCCAGTAATAACGGTAATCAAAGCATTTATAGGTGAGAGAAGCGCTTATTTATCATTAACATTTTGTTCCAAAGACTTTCTAATCCAATTCCGCTTAACAAAAATCTGATTAACGGTTTATAATGTACCTCTACGTGAAGGGTCAGTTACTGCCTAATGTAAAGTACGCTTTGTAATGACTCAATGTGACAAAAAAGAAAATAGGTGAATAACGTCAAGCATGCGGGTTTCATGTCGAATTGGACCAACATGTGTTCGACGTTTCGCTATTCCTGTGAAATTCCAGTCATAACATCATTTGAAATAGTCTTTCTTGCTGCACAATACGACTGAAAAGTGAAACTGTCCGACAAGCTGTAGCAAGAGGCCATCTTGAAATTACCAGAAAAGTGCTTAGTCACGGTATGCATTGCAACAACTGCAATACAATTAGATACAATATTACGCAAACATGTGGCAGTCCTGCTACATGTTTCGTCGTTTTTCGGCCCTCTTCAGGGAGGTACTCGGCACAGAAAATAAAATAATGGCTAGTTATGTCATAACCGTGTGAAAGGAAATTTAAATTCAAATACAAAAAGGCTAATCACCAACAAAAGCACAAAGAGAGTTTTATCGTCAATCGTAACACACTCCTACATGTTTCGACCCTGCTGGGTCATCTTCAGGGAGAATTTTTTTGTTATCGTTACACTAGGGTTGCACTTTATAGTTGAGTGAGAATGTGCTGTTGACTGTGTACTGCGTTGTTTTTGGATGCGTGAACTCTCTGCGGTCCGGGCCTGCAGTGCACGGACATGGAAAACATTAAATTAAATTCAAATGCGGTCAAAAAGAATAAAAAGCATACTACAGAATGCGTATTGTAGTACTTATTATTTGACTGCAAACATCTATTGCAGAAATTCATGCATGGTGAATATATCCGTGACATATCCGTGAAAACGAAGATGAATTTCTCAATGAATAAGCTCAAAATCTCTGATATTTTGCAACCACAAGAAATAATGTGCCTACGACCATACGAAACAAATGGTTCTTCTGAAATACACTTTTATACAGACGAAGCAAAAATTTTTTTAATCATCAAAATTATTGGCTGCTATGCAAATAAATTATATATTTCAGGTAATGCGTTTATTTCACATTAAATTAATAACTACTTTACCTGCCTTAAAAATTCACAGCATGCAGACAGGAAATTTCTTCACATTTGGCGTGTGTTCTCGTTGTCTTGAAAATCTCCCAGCGGTCCTGTTCAGAAAACGCAACCATTTAGATCTTGTACACGACAGATTTATTTTCGCCTGGGGCACAATATGTGTCTAGAAGCATCTTTAGGAAGAAACATAGGCCTGTATAAAAGTTAAGAAAATAAATACAAAGATATAATAAAAGGAAAGACACTAAGGGGAAAAGAGTTTTTGAAACCGGAAATAAAGATTATGCCACACGAAAGATCGTGAAAGCATAAGAATAAAAGCAATGGTCTGTACAGAGGGGGGGATCTGTGACATCACTTTCAAAGGAATCAGGAAGGAAGAGGGGAGCAGCCAGAGCATCAAGCGTGTCTGTAACAATAACAAGTGACGTCACACAGTGACAGAAGTTCAGCTTTATTACACAAAGCTGCTGTACAGGATGGAGAACCCATGCGAATCAATTATCCTTCTGCAGTACAGTTCGGTTACATTGCCTCTGAACCAGTGTTGTAGTGCAAGATAGAATTGTTTTATGTCAGGACACTTTAGGCTTTGGACGGGATCGAAACCCAACAAGACTGGCGGTGTACTTGTAACATTCTGGCGCGTTCGCCTAACCATTGTTGTGATGGAAATGCAACAATGCATTATTTTTGTGTTGTTCAGCTACATATTACTGTCATTATCCTCCGGAGCTGTGAAGTATTAGGCGTAGTGCTAATTCTTTATACCTCGAGATGAAGCTGGTCCTTCCATCTTTTCCTTGGGCGTCCTATGCTTCTCTTCCCTTTTGGTCTATATTTCAGTGCCTGTTTGGGTATCCTGTCTCTGTCCATTCCCTCCACATGTTGCAGCCACTCTCGTTGGTACTGTTTTATTTCCAGAACAATGTTCTGCACTCCAAGTTTCTCCCTCACGGATTGATTTCTCTCCCTGTCTAACTTAGTAATTCCTAACAAATGTCTTAAAAAATTTTATCAGCAGTATAAAGTACGATATGTTGCACAAAAATGCTTCTGTAGCGAATTTGTGGTGCTGGCAACAATAAAACGTACTGAGGTTTTCGTGAAAATTCACGATATTTTTGTCCGGTTTTAACCAAATCGGGAGTATTTCAACAGATTTTAATACAAGTCCCCAATATCAAATTTCACCGAAATCTGTCCAGTGGGAGCCGCGCTCATACGTGCGACAGACGGACAGACAGACGAACAGATGGACAGACAGAAGGTTAGGACGAAGGTAATAGGCGCTTTTGCGACTATGCGAATGGGCCTAAAATACTCGTACATGTTAGGAGACTGACGACAAAATCGGTTCCATGTCCTGTGTAAAAAACACAAAGGCAACAGAAATTCATTTAATAGGCCTGGGTTATTGACAGAAGGTGAACAAATATTCTGTTCTTGTGTGATTTGGTCGGTGACTATTTGCTAGCGTACGCAGCATCATACACCAGAAGACGTGAATGTTCATCAGTGCCGCTGTGAGAACCTAAAAAATATCAGGACACACGCTTTTCATTACCATCAACGCCACCATCACCACCACCCTCACCACCGTCATTACCATCACGAAACCCATAATTATCACCACCATAAACACTATCACCATCATAACCACTGCCACCGCCGTCGCAACCACCATCGATAACGTGGACTGTGTGTTCCTACTTTCTGGAATATGATTCTGCTTCAGATCTGCTTCAGATAGCTACCGACGTATNGTAAATGCAGTTGCAGGCGCTGTTATGTTGTGCTTACAACATGACTTTTATAACATATCTTAACTTGGGTCATCCCGGTGTGTTGCTTCAATTACAGTAATATTAAACACAGTCTGACCCGCCACAGTATATATTTGTTTGCACACTACACCATTTTACTCTAAGGTTGTGCCAATATACTGCATGTTTCGGCTGGGCCGAACCGTCATCAGGTACATGTATAAATGTTAAAAACACAGATCCTTAATCAAATAGTATAAAAATAGTATAAAACATTAGTGAAAAATTCACTAATACAGTGTTTTTTAGGCTGTAAAACCATTCAGAGAAAAAAACCGGAGTAATATAACCCTAAGCTGATACAGTGATTGATCCAACATCCATTCTTATGCCAGGATTTTCTCATGGATTAATCGAAGACGTTTCAGCAGATCGTTCTCATTTTGTTTTGACGGTGAGTCCCATTTTTCTTGAAATAGGTAAGGTAAGATCCGTTTTTTGTTATGAGGGCAGCCCAAAACTGTGGAGTATCTCAGTAACATGCTTCGCCCAGTTTACTTAAAATTAAAATCAGAACACCTATACTGTCAACGGGACTCTCGAAGCATGTTACTGAGATACTCCACAGTTTTGGGCTGCCCTCATAGCAAAAACGGATCCTACCTTACCTATTTCAAGAAAAATGGGACTCACCGTCAAAACAAAATGAGAATGATCTCTGAAACGTCTTCGATTAATCCATGAGAAAATCCCGGCATAAGAATGGATGTTGGATCAATCACTGTATTAGCTTAGGCTTATGTTACTCCAGTTTTTTCTCTGAATGGTTTTACAGTCTAAAAAACAGTGGATTAGTTAAGTTTTCACTAATGTTTTTATACTATTTGATTAAGGATCTGTGTTTTTAACATTTATACATGTATCTGATGACGACTCGGCCGAGCCGAAACATGCAGTATATTGGCACAACTTTACAGTAAAATGGCGTAGTGTGCAAACAAATATATACCGTGGTGTGTCAGACTGTGTTTATTATTACCGCCATTTTATAACATAATTTTTAAAATCAAATTATATATATCCCAGGGTCAGCCCCCCCCCCCAAGGAAAAATTATGGGTGCACACCTGACACTCGGTCTCCATTAGGAAAACCAATCGTTTAATGCTGATTAGGGAAGTAATCACTGTTTGTTCTGAGCATTATACGAAACGCTAATTACATTCTGTGCACAAAGTGAAGACTTTCTTCATATTTATATACTGAATATTAAAATAAATTTTCCCTCCGAGTAAAGATTCACTTTTTACCTCACAGTGAACAAAATTCGCCTTCGTTATAAGAACAAATGAATGAATGCTACACAGAAAAATAATCGCAGTTTATTTCAAGAACTGCAAAGAACACAAAAATACACCGTTGTCGCAGTACAGAGTTGTGTTAAACACGGCTGGCATTTACACTAACAACTAGGCTTTAAAATGTTAAGACAGGGAGTACATATTTACCATCGAGCGTCAATAGCTTATGATTAAGCAGTAGTTTCAGAATCTTTTTTATCTGCAAATCCTTCATCCTTAAAAAATGTATATTAACAAAAAACATAAAATGGCGACATAAAATATGTTACACGAATTTTGAGTTAGTTTAACAGAGACTTGGACAAAATGCATCAGCATGTTGCCTGGATGTTACTTGTGAGTGCAAGAAAGCAAGGCTTGTCACATGTTTCGGCCTCACACAAGTCTAGCATGAAGAGCTCTAGACAGTGTTTACATATTAATGAAGTAAATAATGGATCACGCGTCCTGGGGTTTGCTTTCCTATTAGGCGCGCAATTACAGCAGTCTAGCTACGTCACAATTAGCAACTTCAGTGCTGGGATAGTAATCCTACTCATAACGATTTTGCCCCCTTACTGCACATTTCTGAGCTAATTCACCTTAATGAGAAAGTGTTTCGTACTTGAATTGTTCTTATTTGAATGTTACGACGTGCTTTATACAAGCTTACGAATATTGAAACGGCAGTTGCTGCAGATACTCCCTAACTGTGCATAAATTTTGTACACGAATTGTATTTAATTGTTTCGTAGAATTTTCATAAGGAAGATCGATTACTTTTCATATTAATCGAGACGGCAGGAATGTACTGTCTTGTAGGAAGTGGGTTTAATTCCCAACAAGAAGGACAGAAGGCTTGGAGATTACTGTTCTGTATGTACGTCCTCGTCTTCAAAGTTTGAAACACTTGACAGATTTTTACGAAACCTGACAAGAACTTTCTCCAACTGGAGAAGACCACAAAGACGCATTCTTTGATTTCCTACACGCACTAATAACAAGATGGCGAGCACGCGAAGTTGTGAGGAAAAGATTTCACAGCTCTTGTTTCACATCTTATAATGCGACGCAATTTTCGTTAGTAACGCTTTTAGATATACAGTTCCTGTACGAAATACCAATTCTAGTTTTACACCAGAGTTAATCGAAGTAAGAACAACTTCTTAGTAAACCAGTCCAACTTCAGTGCTGAGTGGGCGCTTGTATGAAAGTTTGACAAGTGCACTGAGCTGTAAACCCAATACGGAGCCACAATGGTGAAGTCGGCTACATAAAAAACTGCACGGACACCAGCAAAACACAAACAATGGACCAGTCACCCACCAGCGAATAAAGTTTCCTCCTTCCCTTTACTGACAACTTGAACATCACATAGCATGACGGGCAGTTTCTTCTTGCGCAGTACGTGACAGGGACAGTCGGCTTCGTGTGGCGGCCCAACATTCTGATACATACACTGAGGCAACGGAAAGAAGTCCCAGGGATCGATCCCTCCTCCATACTTTCCTCAAGCTCTTAGGCTCCCCCCTTGTAATTTATCTCTGTTCTCCTCACTTCATCTGGCCAAATAATTTACTCGTGTATGTTTATTTTGCTTATGTTAAATTTATCCATCAGAAATAACCTCAAATTTTTACCCCGTCGAAGTACTCTTTAGTAGCGGACTTCAAACAACATTTCGTATACTTATGAGATAAATACGTGGTATTTATCGCATAAGCACATAATGAATTTGAAGTACGTACATAAAGATACATAAATATATTTTTTTTCCATGGCTCGACAGGTTTCGAGATCACACTCAGACACACCACACTCGGTAGGACTCCTCTGGACGAGCGATCAGCACGTCGTAGAGACCTCTACCTGACAACACATAACACTCACAGGATACAGACATTCATGCCCCCCCCCCCCCCCGCGGGATTCGAACCGGCATTACCCGCTGATGAAGGTACCGCAGCAGAGTAACCACATTTAGTTAGTACTTATTGCTTTCGACCGGGTAAAAATTTGAGGTAGTGATGTATTTTGCATAACGGCTATGTAAGGAAAAAATACAACGGAAGTTCCAAAATTGCCACAATGTTAGGTTATGCATGCATTTACTATCTTGTCAAAAAAGGAAAAATATAAAATATGCCACCCCTAAAATCGTGCCGCGTCATGGGACCGCTTGGTTTGCCTGTGCTGTGGTGTCAAACATACCGATGCAGCCACAGGGAAATCCAACAACAGACAGAAAGCGGGAATACTTGGAATCCGTCAACAATGGGACTACTTCTGCGACCTCAGTAGAGCATGTTTTAATACTCCATACAAGCCAGCAGACTGACAACTGTCTTCTAGTCGTGTGACACACGTTAAAACCGCAACCAGAATACGCGATGGGGTTTACAAGATTTGTCTCACACTTCCTATTATTTCGGTGACGAAATGAACAAGTATGATGATCATGCAAGGGAAACAATTAAAAATACGGTCGACATTTCAACTGCAAACCTCCAGCTAAGAGACCAAATCTTCTATTGCAGTATAATATTAAAACGGATTTTAAAGCACTAGAACCTGAGTATTTAATGTTTCACATCCTTCGGTGCAGTTGTTTTTCATATGTATTTATTTTTCACCAACTACTACACTTCGTTTACACAATCTTCAACACGTTTCGACTGAGTTATACAGTCATAACCTGGGAGTCACTTGTATACAATAAGCAGCTCGCAGCTAGTCACTCATGGCTTGGTGCGAGCTGCTTATTGTCTACAATTGATTCCCTGATGAAGACTGCGTAACTCAGTCGAAACACGTTGGATATTGTAGAAACAAAGTGCAGTAGTTGGTGTAAAATAAATACACACCGTAAGTGTGTGTACTGCATTCAAGTGGACCAGGTTTTAAGTCTCGTAGCGGGCTAATATGAATGTCGTTCAGAACCATGGAGGTATGTAAAATATGGTGAATTTATCACTCAGACGAGCGAATGTGGTTTTAAGAAAGTGAATCTGTTAATCATTTGAGCGACAGTCGTTTCGAGAGAGACAGTTTCTAAAACAGCAGGGGGTGTGCCAGTTCAAGAAGCACCCTCCTGTAGGGAATTACGTGCATAGACACTTCCACCATACCTTGTTAAGGGCTTCATTACACAGCATCGTAACTTTCCATACAGCGAAGATAAGCCATGTAACATTTTCAGCTTCGCGTTTTACTTCCCATAAAAACACATTACCTCTGTGAATAAGATGAATCATTGAATCGTGTTCAGAAAATTAAGTGTTGTCAATTCTTAAAACGAAACTAACCGGACAAACGAAATGTACAAATGAAAGATCCAGTTATTTAACTTTAAACAACGCGGTGTACGTAACTGTCAGTAACTTACGAAGCGCATGACGAGGCTCAAAATATTTATTTACGCATCCTTCTGTAAATATTTCGTCCCGTTCGACACTAAATAGATGAGCGCATTTACTGTTGCGTTTTATAATATCCTGAACACCTCAACAGAAAATGAACTGAACACTAAACGGGTTTTATACATACAGAACACTTTTAAACTGGCGTACACCGAAACTACTCCGTCTGTCCGTAAGCCAGTTTAAATATCTGTCGCCGGCTACTCATGGCAGAGGTTCAGACTCTATTACAGGATAATCTACATGGAATTTGTAGTAGAAGAGCAGCATTGACTTATGCCTTTTGCCGAACATTCCATTTTCCTTTCAGGTCTCCATTCCATCATTGCCCCATTATCTTCTATTATGGACTTGAATAATACGCTTATCTGAGTCCGCGGTACCAAGTGACCGGGTCTTAAACAACTCCAATAACTACAAAAAAGTGTGCTAACTAAACGAAAATAGAGATAAAAGAAGCTGGCAGCCAAATAATGGGACCAGAAAGATGTAAAAACAGAAGACTACACTGTCTACAAAATTATTTTTGTGCATGAAGTTCCAAGTTATCTCCACTGAAATCTGTACTTGTAAGAACTTTTGAATCACTGAACATTTATCCGTGATTCGTAATTTTCATGCCCTCTGTTCCACACGCTTAGGCGCACAACAACTCAAATGCCCATTATTCGACACTGTAGAAACCCAGTATTATAACCGTATCTGTACGACATTTCAAACGCCTTTTAAAGTCGCAATCGATACTCACTGTCTCCAGTATCATCATCACACTGCCCCACTTAACACAACGAGCTTCATCTGTCCATTAAGATCTGGATAACGTAACGACTGCCTGCAGAATGAGACGGAGAAAATGAAGAGAAAATCCGATGCTGCACTTTCATTTACAATTAGTAAAAATGAAGGGGAAATATATAGTGCTTAGTTGAGTTACAAGAACTGACTGCGAAGTCAGCACAATTACTGATTTTAATAATGAACGCTAGATTGTTTACGATTTTGTCAGCTACTTTCGCATCAGCAAATTTCAGACTTTCTTTATGAATTAATGGCCATCCTTCTTCACAAAGTCTTATCCGAAAAATGTCACGAATAAATTAAACACTTCTAATGGCCCTAGCAAAACGTATTACTTTCCTCTCAACCCAATTTTCTTTCTCAAGGAATGCAGCAGGTTATGTCCTCACCGTGCTGCTAGCTAGCGTGGCCTTTCAAATTTTGAAATATTTTGTACGATTTTACGTAATTTGGCATAGCTATTACATGACTACTGACAGCTAAATCCTCGTCCTTCATACATTGTACAGTCAGTAACAGGACGCGCGAACATGTAAGTTCAACCGATACTGAAACTAGTTAATACGTTAAATGTACAGTCACACCCTTCTCGAAAGAACTTTCTAAAGTACAGTTGCTTAGTGTAAAACAAGATAACGACAGTCCAGTACTTGTCACACAGATATCGGCTGAACAGCAATAATTAAATAACTTTGTCTCCAAGCATGAAATTTAACATAAGGACAGTAATCATACCTGTTCATTAAGTACGCATACTCTGAAATGTAACAATTACACATATGAAGACGTTGTGAATATTTGATGTTATATGTGGCAAATTTAATGCGAAAAATATCTGCGTTTTAGCAGTGAATTCTTACAAAAAATCGTTAAGCGCAATAATAGTAATAATAATAATAATAACAATAATTCATTTCAGTTTTTGTTTATAATAGTAATAATAATAATAATGTAATATGTTTACAATTGCAAGAAATAAAATCTTTAATTAATTGTATAGACCTTAGTGCTACGTTCCCCAAGCCCAAACGCTAGTCATTTCTTTAGATACTACCGTATTCTTGATTTGTACACTTAAATTGTTGTAATACAACACTGGCGACACAACTTTTCAGGCTGCGTCGTGTGCAAATGGGCAAGCTTTAAAAATATTTCGAGGAATTCTTTGTTACAGTCCACACCAAGTAATGTTTGTGCACTGAATTCCACATAAGTTAGTTATTTCAGCAAATGATTGAATAAAATATATACATACATACGATATGCAAAGTGGAAGAAGTGCTCAGTTAACAAAACATACACACCTGTATGTTTATTAAACATCAACAAAATACACTTATCAGGTAGATGTATGTACCTATGATTTTACATCATCCACTATCTAACATTTTTCTGTTCTATCCGAATCATCACGAGAGAGACTACAATTTTAAGGGCAGTACTGTTCCACTTCACTTCAAATGTTGCAGAATGTATGACATAAATTTGTGTCTATATTTACCTCAGTATTTTGTTGGTGATTAACGAACACTGAATTCCAACACAGAATATGCAACACTTCCAAGAATGTACACACTTCTTAAAATATGCTCTTCAGATTGTGATGTCAACTTCAATTCTAAGGCCTCATACAAGCTGTAAACAGAAGCTGTGAAAATGTTTGTCATATAAAGCTTTCTGACGGTGGTTGAATCATTATTTAGCAAATGCTTTGGATATTGCCTATTGTTTAAGGAAGATTTATTATAGGGCATTCTTCGGCCCCTTTCAGTCCTCCGCCAGTGACTGTTATCTGCTTATGCCACAGAACAAATCCCTTAAATGAGCTAATTTTATTTACTGCCATTTTTAGGGTCTTTGTTAGTAAGTTAAGGCAACACAGTCCTTACTGTGAAGCCAACAGTGACTCTGTCGTTCCAAAAAGCACAGCCTTTTACGGAGTGCTCTCGCTACCGTGTTCACAACAGCTAGCCACTGGACTTGGCACACTGGCTATTTAAAATCAATTCTAATATTATCCTTCCAACCATATGTTAATTTTGTGAGCAGACTCTTCTCTTCAGGTTTCCCGACAAAAACTTTGCATGTATATCTCATTTTTCCCATGCCCGCCACATACTCCACGCATCCAACCCTCCTTAAATTCATCACACTACTGATGTTCGCTAAAAAATACGGATAATGAAGTTCCTCATTAGGGAATTTTTTTCAGCAACCTCTTATTTTCACCTTCTCAGGTAAAATCTCAAACGATCTCATTCCATGATATTTCCGTGGGGTACAAAGCCAAGTTTAAAAAATTCAAAATAGCAGCTAACATAATTGCACAAGAATATAAAATATTCGACACATGACAGTAGCAAAGTTTACCAAAGACATAATCGGTTATTAATTTTAAAGAACTTTGACAGTAATTTTAAGCAGTTAGTATCATTCCACACTGCTTAATTTAAGCCACGATTTCTAACGATTTGTTAGCTATTGTCTTATAATTGTGTCCTGCATTCTTGAGAGAAGGCACGAGCGTAGAAGTCTTATTCTTCTCTACGTTAACTTTTAGGTAAGCCTCATTGTGAGTGTCTAGTGGAGCTTACATCTTACGCTCTGCTTAAACGCACTAACCGTTACTCCCGTGTCCTCCATTTTCCTTTGGCTTCAACGTATAGTTCACTGAACACAGACCGGCAAAGATCCCCATAAAATCAAAACGAAATAAAACGTCTAAAGTGACATGTTGAAACAATGAACATGTCCTTCAGATTTAATGGTTTAGATAATGAGTGGCAATATTTCCCAATATTGATTTTTGTGTCACGTTCGCAGTATCCCATATTTAAAAATAATGGTACTTTTCAGTAAGTTGTCACGGTTCACTTTTCTGCATGCAAGACACTACAATCTCTTACAGAGTTCTTCAATAGTACTGTCTACAATACCTAGATATTATCGACGGACAGGCAGGTAATCATTTTGTGATGACATTCAAAGTGTGAGAATTACAGTCCACTCCGCTATTGACGTTCAATACAGAGGCCAATAGTGCCAAAGCGACACATACATCTATATTTTATTGTCCTGTGTATGGAGAAGTTAATGTTTTCCCGTTACCTGAGACATAACTAAATCACATAACTTAGCAGTTATTTATATACACCAACATACGCACAGAAGAAAATTATAAGTTGTCGATAAATATTAACTCTCCTACCTGTTTCAGCGATAAATCGCCATCCTCAAAGAGAAGTCAATACGAAAGAATATATAATACTAATTCATCAATTTTACATGTACAGTGTTAAAAATGTACAAAAGCAGATACAGATGTAATAATATGGACATTACGGCTAGTATAATGTTGATATAATATTAATATTATTATTATTACTACTTTTTAGCTTCTCTTATAAATTTTTAACACTGTACATGTAAAATTGATGAATCAGTGTTATATTATTTCGTATTGACGTCTCTTTGACGATGGTGACTGACCGTTAAAACAGGTAGGAGAGTTAATATTTAAGGAGAACTTATAATTTTATTGTGTGCACATCTTGGTGTATACAAACAACTGCAAGCACAACGCACGGAATGACTAATATTAAACTAATATATAAAACTACTTTAGGAATACAGCCATGAAAATAGACCAACCGTCTAAACGTCAACAGCATATTATCACAGTAACAAAGTAAGTTAGGAAGAGGTTAAAAACAAGCCAACACATGGAGCACACATATCTCTGAAACACATTTATACCAATAGCAACACCGGTACACCAAGCGGTCAGTCTCAGTTCTTCCTGGGGACACAGGACAGACATCATCATCTGCATTGCCTTGTTATATGTAGGCAGAGACTTTAGGATGGACCCACCCACTGCCCAAGAAATTAAAGCAAATCCAACATCAACTAAAACTGCAGATAAATAAGGCACCGAAGACTGCAGTGGAATCTCATGCATTCAACATTCAGGAAGACGCATTCCTTGATAAGGGTCGCCCAATAGGGAGGTAGCAGATTGAAAAACGAGACCAAAATTAATCCTTATAATTAGGTTACTGTATTAGTTATTTTCAATTTTCCATTTCCTGCACTGTGACTATAATGTTTAATGAACACTTTCATTTCTTTACAAATTTATGATTTATTCAATGACGGAGTCAGTAACTTGGAGCATACAAGACCAAATGAGTAGATGACTGGTAAATGATAAATTTAAAGGACTATAAAGAGAAGCCTTCGTGTTCAAATTTAGCTACAATCCCGGATTTTACCTGGAAGGACTGCGGAAATCACAAAGCTAACGAGTACGGAAAATACGTACTGTTGTCGAGACTCGAATCCGGCAAGTCCCGAATACAATTCTGGAGCATCACCGACTGAGTAAATTCGCTGGCTTAAGTTTATTAACAACTAGAAAATAGGAAGGAGCATAGTGCCTTCACCTTTAGGATAAGGCAGATCAACATCCCACTGCACTTCCACTAGTTGCCCCTAAGGACAAAGGTTATATATCCTTTCGAAACGTCTCTAATTATTTACCAGTCGACAGGGTTTGACATCCCAGAACACTTTAATCTTCGTCAGCACTATTACGAGAATTTCATATTTCGCTATTAAGTAAGTGAGTTAAAACACGCAAGACACGGAGAGTACACATTATGTGCCACAGTAGGTAAGCACTTATATANTCCTATCTTGATCTCGCCATGCAAGCGGACCGGTTTTAAGTGGAACATCCTGTAGTATACTGGATCTGCAGAGAATGTATTGTATGTAATGGATAAGAATTTTGTAAGAATGAAGTGTGGCAGAGACTTTGATGGAAGGAGAAGACTGACATAGACGGTAGGTGGGGAAATGAGCCTATCTTGAAAAGGAGGGAAAGAACGATGATGAAGCATAACAAGGGAAATGAAATGACACCTTGAAGGCAACAAAGAAAACTGCCTGTCTTGTTTGAAGCGTATTCAAATTTGCTCGCCACGAAACGAGATTACGTGTCCCTCATCGATCACCAATGTTTCCAGATTTCCCACCTGAGTTCACAGTTTTGAACACACGTCTTTTGAGAAGGACACTGTGTGCACACCTTCACGGACCTGCCACTGCCTGCAGTCGGCCCACGATCGAGGCCTGCTCTTGGCAGGAAGAAATTTCGTGTGTCGTTCTCATTTTACGCTTCCTACCACAGGGATGGGCGTCAATTTAAATAATTAGATACAGCAGGTGGATACGTTGAAGTGCAGAGCTAAACTCAAATAACGGGACCATGGACTCCACCACTAGGTTCCGACGAGGTACGTACTCTGGCGAACAGCAAAATACGTCTTATTTGAAGAGTGACCACTCAGGGAATCCATAACAGAACTAAAATTTAAACTAATAAATGTTACTAAATACACAATCTAACATTCACACAATGAGAGTTCGATACATTATATAGCCTGGTTCTTCGGAAAAAAATAACATAAAGTCACAAGTAAACCTACGGCAGTAGAGTCTCATATGTTACGCTTTTCTCTGAACCTCCGATTCTCTCAAAACCGAGATTTAAAATGTTTTCCAGTTCACACAAAGCAGGGATTGCAGGGTCTGGGATTTTAACCGGAATGTTTAGCTACAGAACTGAAACTGTGATTAGCAAGAATGTAATTACAGACGAATCTGCCGTAAGAACGGGCCANTGTTTGGTCTTATTATACTGAGGCCACAGCAAACTTCCATCGGTGGAAGGGAAAACATTTTGAAAGTTCTCCTTCTGTGCCTACAACTGTGTTCCACTCCATCCCCTCTAGTTTATGTCAAACAGCCCAAAATCATTTTCTCTAGTGAAGGTTAACTTTTGAAGATCACTACCAAGATTTCCGTGGCTAGAATGGGTATGGGATGAAGGGAATACGGGGTTGTATAAGGAGGATTGTCTGTGGCTTCAGCATAGGTGTCCATAAGGAGTGCTGTAGTGCAGATACCATGCTTACTGGCGATCTGTTTCTTGGAAACCCTTTAACGCCTGCATGAATCATTACACTGCACAGCAGCTGTAAAAACAGAAAAATGGTCAAGGGAAATACAGCCTATATTCATAAGATTACAACAATAGAGAGTGTCCATTTCATCCTGTCCCTGAACACGGAATATTTATCGCTATGAAGCCTGGATGCTCCAGGAATTTACAGAATTTCGAGCCTTTTCTATGAAAAAAGTAAGTTGAAACTCAGGAAAATCCGGACTCTGAATTGCCGGTGAATGCAGGCTTGTTGTGCGACAGAAGTTTCATGGCAGCAGCTGTGCTGAGGGACACGACAGAAAGGACGCCCAGCAGATAAGAAACTTCAGTCTTAAAATATAGCTTACTTCAGCAAATGTCCCAAGAGAATAGTGTGCGCTTTCGGCAGGGTATATGGGAAGGTGCCAACTAGTGGGATTCCTTGCAGGGACACACAAGTTGTCTGCGTGCTTAATTAAACACCTCGCCATGAAGAAATTTGGAGAATTGGGCTCCATACTCAGATGCGCTAATAAGACCAACACATGCACGTAAGTGCATGAAAGCATATTATACACACCGTATACCTCCTACATGTTTCGACCACTCATTTTGCCATCCTGAAGGAGGTGCATTCCTTTGTAATGCGCCTCCCTCAAGATGGCAACTTGAGTACCCGAAACATGTAAGAGGCATATAGCGTGTATAACGTACTTCCATACACTTCTGTGCATTTCTTACTTTTGTTATCGTTTTTTAATTGCTTAATGCACGGTTATGAATCATTTAAAATTGATTAGGGCTCTACACATTCTTGACTTCGTTTCAGACAGATGTGAGTGGTCAGATTCACGTTCCGACCACTTTAACCCCTAGGAAAGCGGCCACCATACCCACTGCGTAGGAGGCTGGTATGGCCTCAGAGTCGGTATGAACGGTTTGTAGGAGAAAAACTCTCTTGCACGTGGCAGGAATAAATTCCCGAATCCTCGGTTCTTCAACCAGCAGCCTAGTCACTATACCAACTGTGCCACACCGGCTTACTTGTAATAGGAAACAACCTGACTCAAAATTCGGTTGTTATCAGACACTATTTGATGTTATGTTCTGATTTAGTTTGAAGGGAAATGACGGGAGAGTAGCATGCAGTCGCCTTCCAGTCCACGATGTCACACTTATCACATATCCTGCAATAAACTTCTTCAGGGTACGTTTTGTTTCTCAGTCCTAATTCACGCCGACCTTGAGGTTTAATTGGTAAAGCAGATAGGCCCACTGTTTATAATTAAGCTGTGGTTCCTCCCCATGGCCTGTCACACACATGTTTAGCCACAGCCCGTTATATTCCCAATGAAAGTGACAGTCGTATTCACTACATAAGAAAAAATACTTAGAAATAAAGGAATTATCCAAAAATAAACAGAAATTTCGAAATCCATGAAGCAGAACCCTTCAGTTCCTCAGTTAATCAAAAAAATTCCTCTTATTTGATTCAACCCTGAAATTTCACAAGTTCGCCAACAGTCCTGATTTTAAACCCAGTTAATCCGTTCGACACCAGCCGACACTACTTATTCAAATTCTTTTTAATGTCATCTCCACATCTACGTCTAGGTTTTCCAAGTGGTCGAGAAAGAATAAAAGAAAAACTGTAAATTACAAATTTTGCCTACGGCTACCAAAGATTCATTTTTGATTGGGTGACATATTTCACGCTATTTAACGACAACCAATGCGCTGTAAAATTATATGTATCCCAATGACAACAGGGCGGATTGTAAAGGAGGGTATGTGTAATCGCACAGCTGTCAGTTTCTCTGTCGGCTCCACGAACTCCCCAGTTTTCTTGCACACAGTAGCTCGAGTAACTGTGTTTCTTCTCGTATGTTATAGAACTTAACGAATTATCCTATCAAAAACAGAATATTGAAGAAATATTTTAAACAAGTGTAGCCGTATGTTAGACAAGTTTTATTAAACGTCTAACATATTTCGATTTAGCGCAGAGGAGAAAATAGCCCTTGGAAAATTTTGGAAGTTTTCCAGGAGATTTGAGGTTTTCATGGCGATATCAAACGTCTTTTATCTTAACGATGGAGGCGGTAGATTCCTCCAGAATTTTGGTACCCCTCAAAGCACTAACAAGAATTCGCCTCCCAGAATTCCTTTCCCATTTCAACAAAATCATGTTCAAATTTGGTTTTAAATTATTCTGTTGGGTTTGTCCTGAGCAAACACTTTATTAATTTCACTAAACAAACAAGTCATTTGTTTACTCAGCACTGATCAACGATAATTTGTGCAAAACAAGTGTCAAACAAAGGTTTGGCTTTGTTGGTCTAGGCTACCATCTGGTGAGCCTGTTACCTAACCATACCCTTATAACAAGTGCTCCTTTCACGGGTTGTGTAATCAAATAGCCCTCACATGTGAACACAATGCATTCACCAGATTAAATGGTATGTGTTTCATCTGCTGAATGTCCTTCTCTTTCGAAACAATGCTACATAAAGCTACTCTTTGTTATAAAATCAGCTATTGATGGAACAAGTATTGTGAAATGCCTTGTTTGGATATTTTCTGATTACTTCCCTCTTGTTCAAACAATGACTGCCTTTCCCCCGATTTTTGATTGTATATACAGAAACGAATTCGCAATAAACCGTGATACATCGGGATGCAGTTATAACACTTACCTAACTAATGCACTTTTTTAATATCTCTGTATTAGAACCTTTACAACGTTATTATAATTTTGCCCCACATGTTTCGATCGCTATTAGCTCATCTTCAGGGGCTTACAATTTTCACAGTTATAAATTAATGTTAAGAGCTACACACACAGCTTATTTCAATATACATTAAAAATGATACAGTTGGGCGTTTTATGTGTCTAAATCATAACATCCAGTGTATACACAACGATCCACACACACGCGCGCGCACACACACACACACACACACACACACACACACACACACAACACCCACCTGTATCATTTTTAATGTATATTGAAATAAGGTGTGTGTGTGTGTGTGTGTGTGTGTGTGTGTGTGTGTGTGTGTGCGCGCGTGTGTGTGGATCGTTGTGTATACACTGGATGTTATGATTTAGACACATAAAACGCCCAACTGTATCATTTTTAATGTATATTGAAATAAGCTGTGTGTGTAGCTCTTAACATTAATTTATAACTGTGAAAATTGTAAGCCCCTGAAGATGAGCTAATAGCGATCGAAACATGTGGGGCAAAATTATAATAACGTTGTAAAGGTTCTAATACAGAGATATTAAAAAAGTGCATCAGTTGGATAAGTGTTATAATTGAACAACGATCATGCACGGAACGAACAATATAAAAAATCGGGATGCAGGTTATGTTTTCAAAATTTTAACAGTATATTAAAAGGTTACATTTGTTTTACAATAATTCTCATGACATCACGACTGGAAGTGTATTGGTACATGAGAAAGCCTTCACAGACGATGATAGTAGTAGCAATAACACTTGACACTTGTGTAATTATGAAGCTTTAGGTACTCTGTTGAACAAGGGCTGAAGATCCTTAAAAATATAATTCCATAAATTCTAGAGGAACTGAGTATGATTTAGTACACAGTATCCTGAATTGGCCACATTTTCAGGCGCGTTTACCGAACTGCGAAGAGCAACTATTAGATCCAACAAGTGTGTCTGTCCTTCCGTCCATCTGTCTGTCTATCCGTCCGCATCTAACAACTCGGCTCTCACTGAACGACTTTTAATTAAATTTGATATTTGAGTATTTTTTAAATATGTTCAGTAAATTCAAGTTTCATTGAAACATGACAAGAATAACGGGTACTTTACATGACGACATATGTACAGTTATGATAACATCTCGCTGAATTCTTCTTAGAATAAGAAATGTTTCAGACAAAAGTTGTAGAGAAAATGAAAACACACATTTTCTGCTCAATAAATTTTTCTGACAATCGTGGCGTTTATGAGATAATGCGGAAAAATACGGCAGAGACAGACAGGCTGCAGATGACAATATAATACGGTGCAGGCGTTTTGCATGCTGGATAACTAGGGCTCCAAGCACACACACTAAGAATATAAGAATTATTGCTTTCTCACGGCAACAATGGTTACATGAACGCGCCTCAATGCTACGTTCATACGTATATTACCTGTCTTGTTCCATTCTAATCTCAACGTTTCTTTTTTATACGTACTGGGAGAAATTTAAAGTCATTGTTTTTTCAGGTTCCTCTACGTCGAAGGAATAGGCACTTCGCTCACTATTACACAATCTCAATTCTAAGCATCACATCCCACACTATGAACACCCCAAATACACCATAATTTCGTAGTTGCATCGAAGTTCCTGTTGAACATATGACTAGGCAGCATGCAATCAAAATTGCAAAATTCATACATTTCATTATTTTTTTGACAATTTTCTATTTTCTCCTTCCGGACTACAATTTAAGGAGACAATCGATGTTTATCACATTTTTAGACATTCAGTCACTAAGATGTCGGGAGAGCTTAGTGGATCTACAGTTTAAAGCAGATGACTGAGGAATTGTGGTTTCGATTTCCGACAGTTGCAAGAAATTTTTGACTAGTCCGAATCGTTTTGACCGACTCTGAGACCCACCCAGCCTCCATTTCAATGGGCACCGGTGGCTCTTCCCCGGGAAATATAACTGCCTGGGCATGAAGCTGACAAATCACCACTGTAGTGTCGAAATTAGGAAGAGGGGACCATACCTCCACTCTGCCGTATGCTTTCACGGGGTGCACAGGGACAGCTATATCTTACTTCTACCCCCTCATTAAACGGGTGAAATCAGGAGGCATACGTTGGAATATGCTTGTAGGAGAAACTGCCTTTCATTTCTCTGACTTCCGTGACTTAGAAATTTGAAATTGATGCAAACAAACGTCACAATGAACACATCCGGTTTTTGTTTTATTGGAGTTTGTATGTTTCAAGCCACAACTTACAGCATTTTATGCCAGCGCTGAATTTTAGAAATCAACCCTACCCGAAAGAACGTAACATGGAGGAAAACGTTTGAATTATTATTATTATTATTGTTATTATTATCATCATTATCATCTCCTTTATGCAGGGTATTCACACTTCTATACCTGAAACAAACCGTGTTTCTAGGGTACACAGTGTCGCAGCTATCCTGCGCATACTGTTAATGGTGCATATAGCGCTGTCTGCAATATTAAACTTCTTTGTGCTTCTACATTAGCACTTTCCGCAGTATGTGTGCTGTGCCCAATATAGCTGTTTTCTGTAGTTCCTTGATATCGTGCTTTCCTGGTATGCTGCTCAAGTATTTTCTGAAGGATTTTGAAATGGTTCCAGTTGCCCTTATTATAACTGGCGTCACCTCTGTTTTTACATTCCACATGCGCTGTATTTCTATTATAAGGTCTTTATATTTTAGAATCTTCTCTGCTTCTTTCTTTATCACATTTCTGTCTCCCGGGACTGCTACGTCAATTAGCATACATGTTCCTTTTTCATTATCCCGGATTATGATGTCTGGTTTATTGTTGGGGATGGTTCTGTCAGTTTGCACTTGTTGATTCCATAATATAGTTACCTTGCCCACTTGACTTGTTTCTACTGATTTTGGTACATGTTCATACCAGAGTTCACTGTCTAATTTTACCCCTAGTTCCTTACATATGTTGATGTGTAATTGAGCACACACTCTATCATGTCGCTTGATGTATTGTCCTTTTGCCAATATTGGGCACGCTGATACACAGTGGTCTACTGTCTCCTCAAACTGATGACATAACTGCACTTGCTATCTGTTCCTGTTTGCAGTATTTTTGTTGCATGGTATTTTGTTTGCAGTGCTTGGTCTTGTGCTGCCACTATTTCACTTTCTGTTTCTGCTTTCAGGTCTCCCTTTGACAGCCAGAGGAACGTGTCTTCCTCCCTAATGAGCTGTTTATCAATGTTTCTAATGTACTGGCCATGCATTACTTCGTTTTCCCGTTTTTCCTTTAAGGACTCTGCCAATCTTGCCTTGTGTTTTGTATTCCATCTTGTTTCATGTCATTGTTCTCGTCTGATTGACTTAATTCATCTATGATCTTCGCTGCTGCTGTAACTGTTGAATTCATATGTGGTTGGCTGCTGTCGTGGCTTCTTATAATATTTACAAACTGGTCTTCTTTATACCTTTTGTTAAGATATTCTGCAATATTAATTATCTCCATTTTATACGCTGCTTCAATTTGTGACAGGCTTCTTCCACCTTCTTTCCTCTTTACATACAGCCTATATTTATAAAAGCTTTGGGGTGATGCATTTTGTACATTGTTAGTATCTTTCTGGTTTTCCTATCAATTTATTATTATTATTATTATTATTATTATATATTCGCACTATACTGCAGGATGTTATATACATGAAACAACGTCAACTGTAGCTTCTTGCAATACACGTCTGATATTAAATGAAACCCTACGTCAGTACGCTCCTCAAGATATGTGCTGGTTCCTCAATGACCGGCTTCTATAATTTGTCGTTAGAGTGTTTAAGTGGGATTTCCCATTATCACTATTATTACCACTACAACCATCATCATAATCAGCACGAAGGTTGTTAAATTTTCCACTATACTGATGAATTAGCAAGTAAATACATAAGTAAAGTAAATAAATAGTCAATATCATCATCATCACTTTTATTAGGAGTGAAGTGCCGTTTCAGTTCCAGCTCCATTTTGTGAAAGAAATTTGAACCATAAATTTTCAATAAAGTACGCCTAATGGATTGTCGTCCTACTCAGTTTGTCACTAAACATAAGTAACTCACGCGGCACTATCTGTTAGCTGCATGTTCGCCGTAGCAACCCGTGCAATCTCCTTGATCAAAACCGCAACCCTTTCGGCTCTCCTCTCGACATTGGTCCTCCCATTTCTCAAGTATGTGTCGTGGTCAGTATCATAAAGAGAGACACTGTGTTGTGTCAATAATAAAGTGTCAAAGGGGTCAAGATATGTTATATCATTAATACGACAAACCGTTTTATAAATAATCACGAAGTTAGAATGCTTGTACAAAATTTGAACCCGTATGCCAGTAAACTGCGGAAGTGTCACACCAACTGGCGTTGCGTTACATCTGTACAAGTACGAAGGTTTCGACAATTATGTCTTCGAAATGGGGCTAAGGTACCACTGTAGTACTCAAGTAGGCTCTGGCGCCCGACTGGTGTCGTATCCAACGGGAACCGGGGCTTTTCCTCGGAGCGTGAAACAGACGAAGTGTGACGCTGAACACACCAAAGCAGTACCGGGGTTAAGAATACGTGGAAATGTAACTGTATTCCCCTGTATCTCTTCACTTTATGGTCCTCCAACCTTCAAAGCCGCTGGGGTTTAAATTCCAACTACAGTGTGGGACGGACGTAGTTTAAAATTGGATACAATTATATGCCTCCACGACCGTATGGAGCACCAAGACGGACAGGACATGACGAATAAAAGGTCAGCACACTGCACCGAAACTGGACCTGAGAATTTAATTTAGACGAAAGAGACAACACCCTGAATAAACAGCATATATTTGATTCTTAAATATTTTCCACTACAGTTTACATTTATATTTGCTTCAGAAGACCCTGAATATTTAATAAATCTGACCTTATTCAGATAACTGATACCAATGTGTATTGCGGTAGGACCATAACAGGTAAAATTACGTGTTTCTTTTATTTATGCTCGCAATACTGAAGAACAGAGCTGTGCTTAACAACTCTTTACAGACTATATGAAACTCGCGCTCTCTTCCTGCAGTGTGACAGAATGAAAATTGTTTCCACGAGCTATTCACCTGGGGGCGCGCCCGCCCTTTTAGTAAGACAATAAAATAAAAATCGATTTTGAGTGGCTGTGTTCTCTATAGACAATACACGCTTTGCTTTGTATCCACAGTTCACACTGCAGACCTCTTTGCGTTCAAGGGATGGGGCGCTATCTATAGTTCCAGAACAATCAGACTCCGAACCAAAGCGGGTACTCACAGCTCCAAAATATATGCAAGGTATAAACGATTTTAAAATTTTGTGTCTGGATTCGCAAAGTAGTGAATTTAAAACGTTGAAGTAATGACAAGTATTTGAACACATTTTCACAGACATTTCCCTTTCACACTCAAATAACATGTCACGCTGTTACAGTTTGTCGTAGGCGAAAGCAGCAAATACATGACATATAAAAACCAGTTTTAGGAATAGTTTACTCAAACAATCCAGTGCGATAAAATCTTTCTTGTCAACGCCATATTCTCTGTCACACAAAGCTGGTCCACGCCCTAATACTCTGTTTCTTTCATATTAATTTTAACAACATATTCCCATCCACACCTTCTCCCTGAAGTGGTCTCGTTCTTTCACAATTTCCGCCTACAATTTTGTACACATTTCTCATCTCTCCGATATGTGTCACATACGCTGCCCATTCCAGCTTTAATAATTTTCTGTGATTGATCCAAATCATGAAGCTCTTCAACATGCAACATTCTCCATCTTTCTGTTCATTCTCCCTCTAAGTTCCCGATATTTTCAATGTGCCAGCTTAGACTCACGGATAAACTTCAGGCCCAACAGAATCAAGGGATACAAAAGTCGGTACTACGCAGTTAACCCCATGGTACACAAAATATTCTCAACTTGACTTCATTAGCAGTGTCGTAACATCACTAACAAAAACTAGGACCTAAATTATGCATTGTAAGAGGTTTCTTCAAGTTACGCACTTTAAGCACATTTTATTCGGTAAAGTTTAAGTTTAATAAAAAATTCGTAAGTCTATGTACAGTAAGAAAAGCTGATCTTCAGCCACAATATATACAATAAAGAAGAGCACACGAAAACCAGACTGATGAATGACATGTAACGTGTATGCTCTCACACGGCTGTCCCTCACTGCCAAAGAACTGTGATGTATTACTCTTTACATGTTGACCGAGTTTTTCTGAACAGCTTAATGTTAAGGGTCACAATTTGGCGTAACCTGGCAGCAAATCACCGTCGAGTACTCGAAACAAGCAACATCGCCATAGTTGTTTTATGTGTTAAGGAAATGTACACTTAACAAGAATAATGTAAATTAAAGGAAAAAGTGAATTTAGCGTCCTTAAGCTGTAATTACAAACTCCTTGCGCAGTAAATTTTATTTCTTTCACTGTTTAACTCTCCCTGATTAAATGGGGTATCCTTTTCACAATTCAGCTTGAAGAAACAAGAAAGGAATTCGGGTGTTAACAGGCACAAATGGAACATTTTTTTGGTTGAAGATCGACTGTTAACCCTGTACAAAAATTTTAAACAATAATCGGTAATCTGTGTTTTATTAAACAGCTGAATTAGGGAATTCGCTTGTATGAAACATTTGACCCGCTGCATGATAAATGCCAGTACAATAGGTCTGCTTTCACTGCAGATAATGGTACTAATGGTTGCAGTGACAGCAATGATACCGCATATCCTACACTTTTCGGGCGTTGAAAGAACGTTTGCCCTGACAGAAGTCTTGCTGCCTTTTTTGACATTACTTCGTCTCTCCAGGCAAACCCAGGATCATTTTCTTAAAATAGGGAACGTTCGTCTTGTCCTGTTTATTTATGATTCACTCTTAAAAAATCTCGCGTTATAGTGGAAGGAATGTATGGATATAAGTACTGAAAACAGAAATGAAACCTCATAGATGTCATGGCACTGGAAACTTATTACTCAGCATAATCAACTTGTAGATTTATATGAGGAAGGTCGCAATGTGATATTTGTACCCTTCCGCGACAAGACATCTGCATGCTGCATGTCCTACTTCATGTAATAACTGACACGCTTTTATTGCTCCATTCCTTAGAAACATATTTCGTATCCATAATTAATTCGGCAGGTGTTTTCTGTGTGGTATGAACCGAGCTACGGAAAAACGATATGAGTTTTGGAACATGGAATGTGAGGAGCATGTATAGGTCAGGGTCGCTTATGACAGTGACCAGGGAATTAGCTAAATATAAGTTAGATTTAGTGGGTGTACAGGAGGTTAGGTGGGACAAAGAAGGGACTGTAAGAGCCGGGAAATATATTTTTTTCTATGGCAAAGGGCAGGAAAATCATCAATTGGGAACAGGTTTTTTTGTGCACCAGAGAATAGTATCAGCAATCAAGAGAGTGGAGTTTGTTAGTGCTAGGATGTCATACATAGTGCTGAGAGGCCGCTGGTGTAATATCATTGTTCTGAATGCGCATGCACCAACAGAAGAGAAGGGTGATGATTCGAAGGACAGCTTCTATGAGGAATTAGAAGGGGTTTTTGATCATCTTCCTAAGTACCATATGAAAATTCTGTTAGGAGATTTTAATGCAAAAGTGGGGAGAGAGGATATTTTCAAACCGACTATTGGGAATGAGAGTTTACATCAGGATAGCAACGATAATGGTGTTAGAGTAGTAAACTTTGCCACATCAAAGAATCTAGTTGTTAAGAGCACTATGTTTCCGCACCGAAACATTCATAAATACACCTGGACCTCTCCTGATGGGAAGACTCACAATCAGATCGATCACATATTGATAGATAGGAGACGGCATTCCAGTATACTCGATGTGCGATCTTTCAGGGGAGCTGACTGTGATACTGATCACTATCTGGTGGTTGCGAAAGTTAGGGAAAGACTGGCAGTAAGTAAGCAAGCAGCACAGAAGTTTGATGCCGAGAGATTTAATCTCAAGAAGCTAAGTGAACTAGAGGTTAGGAAACAGTATCAGCTTAAGATCTCAAACAGGTTTGCAGCTTTGGAAAACTTAAATGTTAGTGAGGACATAAATGGGGCTTGGGAAAACATTAAAGAGAATATCAAAATCTCGGCTCAAGAGAGTCTAGGTCTACACGAACGGAAGCAGCATAAACCATGGTTTGATGCAGAATGTGCAGAATTTTTAGATAAAAGGAAGCAGGCTAAAATGCAGTGGTTACAGAATCCAAACCAAAATAATGGAGATAATCTGCACAACGTAAGACGTGAAGCTAGTAGACATTTTAGGAACAAAAAGAAGGAATATCTGAAAGCTAAAATTAATGAAATTGAAACGAACAGTAAGAACAAGAATATAAGAGACTTGTATAGGGGTATCAATGAGTTTAAGAGGGGGTACCAACCTAGAATTAACGTAGTAAAGGATGAGAAGGGTGACCTGGTTGCAGACTCCCACAGTATCTTGGCTAGGTGGAGGAATCATTTCTCCCAGCTGTTGAATATACACGGGGTTAATGATGTTAGGCAGACTGAAGTACATACAGCAGAGCCACTGGTGCCTGAGCCCAGTGCCTTTGAGGTTGAGATGGCTATTGAAAAACTAAAAAGTCACAAATCACCAGGTATTGATCAGATTCCAGCAGAATTGATTAAAGCAGGGGGTAGGATTATTCGGTCTGAAATCCAGAAACTTATTATTTCTATTTGGAATAAGGAGGAATTGCCTGAGGAATGGAAGGAGTCGGTCAATGTGCCTATTTATAAGAAGGGTGATAAAACAGATTGTAGTAACTATCGAGGCATATCACTTTTGTCGACTATATACAAAATTTTATCCAACATTCTTTTGTCAAGGTTAACTCCATATGCAGAGGAAATTATTGGGGATCATCAGTGTGGATTTCGACGTAACAGGTCAACTACTGATCATATATTCAGCATTCGTCAAATACTTGAGAAAAAATGGGAATACAATGAGGCAGTGCATCAGCTATTTATAGACTTCAAGAAAGCCTATGATTCAGTTAGGAGGGAGGTCTTGTATAATATTCTCATTGAGTTCGGTATCCCCAGGAAGCTAGTAAGGTTAATAAAAATGTGTCTAAGTGAAACGTGTAGCAGAGTTCGGGTAGGCAAACACATGTCTGACACGTTTCCTATTAAGAACGGCTTGAAACAAGGAGATGCTCTGTCGCCATTGCTTTTCAACTTTGCTTTAGAATATGCCATTAGGAGGGTTCAGGCAAACCAGGAGGGCTTGAAATTGAATGGTACACATCAGTTTCTGGTTTATGCTGATGATGTTAATATATTGGGTGGAAGCATACATAGTATAAAGAAAAATGCAGAAGATTTAATGATTACTAGTAAGGAGATTGGTCTAGAAGTAAATGCTGAGAAAACTAAGTACATGGTCATGTCTCGAAATCAGAATGCAGGACACAATCACAACATAATTATAGATAATAAATCCTTTGAAAGGGTGGAAGAATTCAAATATTTGGGAGCAACCCTAACGAATCGAAACTCCATTCATGAAGAAATTAAGAGCAGATTGAAGTCGGGGAATGCTTGCTATCATTCGGTGCAGAATCTTTTGTCTTCCAGGTTACTATCCAAAAACACAAAGATTAGGGTATACAGAACTATAATTTTACCTGTTGTTCTGTATGGATGTGAAACTTGGTCTCTCACATTGAGGGAGGAACAAAGACTGAGGGTGTTCGAGAATAGGGTGCTGAGGAGGATATTTGGGCCTAAGAGGGACGAGGCGACGGGGGATTGGAGAAGACTACATAACGAGGAACTTAACGACCTGTACTCATCACCAAATATTATTCGGGTAATAAAATCGAAAAGACTGAGATGGGCGGGGCATGTGGCACGTATGGGGGAGGAGAGAGGTACATACCGGATTTTGGTGGGGAGACCCGAGGGAAGGCGACCACTTGGGAGACCCAGGCGTAGATGGGAGGATAATATTAAGATGGATATTCGGGAAGTGGGATGTGGGGGCATGAACTGGATTGAGCTGGCTCAGGATAGGGACAGGTGGCGGGCTCTTGTGAATGCGGTAATGAACCTTCGGGTTCCATAAATTGCAGGGAATTTCTGAACTAGCTGAGAAACTGTTAGCTTCTCAAGAAGGCCTCTGCTCCATGGAGTTAGTTAGTTAGTTAGTTATGAACCGAGGGTGTATAATTCTTCATTACTTCCATATTGCTGTACCCAACTGCCGAGCGCCGCGCAATATAGGACTGCCCTCTTGAACACGATATCCCTGAGGTGTGCCCACCACAAAATTCATAAAAATTGCAAACTTCGGAAGTGTCACAGCCAATAACACAGTCGGTTAGTGCTCTCCTAAAGTCATTAATACTTAACATAATTACTGCAACCTATACCGCCTTGGAACAAATAAAATATAGATTGCTTTTCGCGACTTAGTATTTAACATGCCCTTAGGCTTTTAATTATCGCCATTTAAAATTTGAAGTTCAGTTTTCTTCCTTTGCCTTCTGTCTTATGAATTAACAAACACATCATCAAATATTACTGTGTAACAAACCTGCTGTTCGAAAGTACAATACCGCACATTTTATCTACGCCTCGACACAGGGAGCCTCTTGATAATACAGATAACTAGACAGGCTCATGGGGGTGCAGCTACGTAGCTTCCATGCTCTCGTTACATGAACTAATGTATACTCTATATGTGCATGAAATAGGGAAACAAATAATATTTATTTCAGAATACTCATGAAGCGACATTCAATAAGAAGAAGAACCTTTTCACCGGAAAACTGCACTTTAATTAACTAAAGAAATGCTACATTTGGAGCACAGGTGTGTACAGTGTTGAAATTTGGACAGTTTGGAAAAGAGACCAGAAACCCCTTGAAAGGTATCAAAAGTTGTGCTGGAGAAGAATGAAGAATACAAGCTGGACAGACAGTGTGAAAAATAAAGAAGTATTAAATACAGTCAAGGAATATCTGAACATCCTACATACAACAAAACGAAAGGAGGCTAACTGGTTTTTCACATCTGGCGTAGAAACTGCCTCGTAAAAGACGTTACTGAAGGAAAGATATAAGGGACGAGACGACGAGGAAGAAAACGTAAGCAGTTACAGGATGGCCTTAACAAAAAGAAAACATACTGGTTTGAAAGAGGCAGCACTAGATCGCACTCTGTGGAGAACTAATTGTGGAAAAGGCTCGGGACCTGTCGTTAGACAGACTATATAATGAATGACTACGAAGTCGAATTTCTAACAGTGAAAGACACAAGTTTAATGTATGATAAGTCCCCGAGAATGGCCTTTTAATTAGGAAGAAAACGTGTTGATCACATTTAAATAAACGGTATTTCAGTTTCTGAAAATCAGTTTGCTTTGCAGTGCATTTGACGGTTTGTTACATAATTACTAAGGTATTTTGTTTTCTTGGGTGTGGAAATAACCACAGAAATTTTGCAACCCGAAAATACAGTTTTGGACAAACTCTTTATTAACTTATTCAAATAAAAACCAACTGAAATACAGTGCAGATGGGAGACACGCAACCTCCTTCAAGAAATGTCGGACATGTTTCGGGCCAGCTGGTCCATTATCAAGGAGACGTACAAAATACATTTCGAAGTATAAAATATTTAATTATAACTTAATTAACCCTCTATTAACCATCTAATGTGACAAAAATGTTCTCAACTGATGCCACAAACAGGTCACCTGTCAAAAGCTAGGTTTCTTTAAAAATAGTGTATAGAGGGGAATATGCATAATACAAGCATCCATTTAAATGTGACAGCTTTCAGTTTGTTTTCAGTTAAAGAGACAAACACCGAATACAGCGAAAGCCTTGACTATCGACTGAAGTGGTTTATGTCAACATTATACCTTTTGCTTTGTTCTGGTGCAAAGTGAATTTAGAAGTCGCACTGACTCGTACATGTGCGTTATAATATAAGTTCATAGTCAGCAGTCAATAACTAACTACCCACAGAACTAACGTGTTTACCTACAGGAAGAGGAAATGCGTAAGTATTGTTATTACAGCCTTAGGTCTGCGGGAGTTTACAGCTCATTCACCTTCATATCCATTACATATTCACTGAAATCTGACAGCAATAGTCTCATAGATATATGAGTCTTTAGAATTTCGCAGCGATGTAGTTGAGGTCTCCGTTCTTCTGAGATATGTCGCTGCATCACAGGGTAGTTGGTGTCCGACGTTTCGACATAAGCATTTGGTGTCATATTTAAGGGTCAAAATATTCAATACGAACCCTCTTGGACGTACTGACCCTTAAAGATGAGAATAGACTGTACAGAAATGTCGGGCACCAATTACCCAGTGAAGTGGAGCCACAACTCAAAAGAACAGAGACCTCGGCCACGCTGTAACTTTACAGAAATCGATGTAATTTTTCATGCGTACTCAAAATACCTAGAGGCAAAAAAAGCTTTTCTTGCATGTAGTTAAAAATTCACCACATTAATATTTGTTCGAAACAAGCGCTCCAAGCTTCAGTGCGTTCTATATTTTATTTTAAGTGAAATTTTTCATGCAGCGAATTGCTTCTGAGAAATCAATCAATTGCGAGTAGACGATCCTACTGATGAACCAAAAATTTAACTCAATCCACAACTTTATTATTAAACACAATATTATATTTATATTTAAACACTCAGTTAGCAGCTTTATACGTAAAAACAGATAACAAATCCTTTTAAACTGCATAACACGGAAACGACACTAACAAGTCAAAATTGTGTGCATAAAAAACATTAACAGGAGATTAAATTCCGGGATTGCCTGCTACCATTCAACCCAGAAAAATTTATCAAGATGTAGGATGAGAAGCCGTGGAATGGAATTCTTTGGCTATGGATTCGGAGAAGTGGCGGGCTTGTGCGAACCCTGTACTTAACTTTAGCCATGCATAATCTGGGGGAATTTCTTGGCTAGCTGAAAAAAATATTACCTTCTCAACAAGGACACGCCTCCATGGATTTAAGTTAGTAATATATGTCACTTTTGTTACCAGCTACTGTACATTACTTATACAGCTCCTACATGTTTCGGTTGAATTATTCAGCCATCATCAGGGATCCAATCTCTATAGACATACGCAGCGTGCAGCGTGTCACTGAATGATAATTAAACAACCTCGCGGAAGATGTGTAATACTAAATATCAAGTTAGTAAGTTATTCAGATAGCCACTGAGCAGTTATGATCAAGCCTGCTATCTTTTTAAGGTAACTCGATATTTTGCCCAAAGTTTCAAATAGATCTCAAAATAAGAAACAATAACTTTCCTAAGAATCCACTAAAAGAATTTGCTTCATATTTTTTCATCGTGTTTTATTCTATTTAGGACCTGGTTTTTCATTGAAATTGGCTTCACTCTTTTAACGGTTAAAATGATTCTCCTGTATCTTCCGAGCTGAAGCATGAGGACGGACATAAGTCAAGAAAAGAAGACTGACACCGACTTAATGCCGAGAGCAATATAAACCTTGGATATTACTGCATCATTTTATCAGTTTTATTGTATGATAACAAGTGAGGAAATGTACGTATCAACGCAACATTGAGGCCAGTTCGCGAAACCGTGTTTGCCATGAAAAAGCAATAAGTATTACATACTCTTGAGTGTGTGTCTGTAGCCTTAGTTATCAAACATGTAATGCGCATGCGCTGTTTTATATTGTCATCTGCAGCCTGTTTGGCTCTACCAATTTCTTTTCCATATTTTCCTATAACTGGCACGATTCTGGAAAAAGTTATTGCATACGAAATGTTTTGATTTTCTCTACAAATTTTGTCTGAAATACTTCTCATTCTAACAAGAATTCAGCGAGATGTTATCATAAATGTACATAGGTTTTCATGTAAAGTACCCGTTATTCTTGTCATATTTTAATGAAACTTGAATTTTCTCTACAGATTTTCGAAAGATGCTCAAATATCAAATTCCACGTAAATACTTGCAGGGGAAGCCGTCTTTGTCCATGCTGACGGACAAACACGCAGACAGACGGACGGACAGATAGACAAACATGACGAAGGCAATAGTCGCTTTTCTTACTTTTGCGAACGCGCTTAAAAACAGGAGATCTACATAGCAGAATTCTTGTATGGAACATCTGCATAATAAACAGAAATAGTAATTTGTTCTTACCACAGCAACAGCCCACGCGGGAAGTTTCAGTAAACCTAAATTCTGCTGTGTTTAGAAGACTGCGCAGGAAACCCGCGGTTAGTGATAATAGTTGGTGAATTTGTGGAATGTTAAACTATGCTGAGTATTTCACGTGTTACTTGGCTTGTTTCACAAACTGCTGTAAAAAGGTACGGTGAGTGTCTGTAACCCACAGAAACAGTGCAGTACAAAGTTCCATTTCTATCTAATGAATTTATACTACAAATTTTAATAAACATATCCTACGACAAACGTACAAAAGTATGCAGCAGAATTATTACAGCACATCACACATTTTCCGCGAAATCCTATAACGAAAGAAATTACAAATAAATCACACATCTTTATATCTTTAACCTTTTAAAGCCTAGCGGTAACTTTACATACCACCAGGTTTAACATTAAAAAGTTCTACGTGGTGCCCACATTCTGTTTATGTGTTTTGTACGGATCTCAGAACAAACAGCAACTTTTGCCTTATACATCATCAACTGATTGGTTTTTGTAACCGCGACGGAGAGTGTTTACAGCGCGGTACGCAATGAGTCCTTATATAAAACAGATACGCTTCGTGTTTAAAGGGTTAACTGAACTCCATGGGACTCTCTACTGAGAAGCTAACAGATGTTCAGTTAGTCAAGAAGCTCAACTCTTTTCATGCGGCCGAAAATGTGTTATCATTTACGCAGCCACTCTTCCTGTCTTAAGCCACATATATTCCGCCCATACCGTTCTCAATTTTTCCTATGATTTTATTTAATATTATCCTACTATCGACACACAGGTCTTCTCTTTATACCTATGCCTCTGGTGTTAGGTCTGTCATCAGTTGATTGAGTACAGACTTGAAAATGACGAAGATGCTATTATAAAATATGTAAAGACGCCAAAAATTAACCGCCTAGCACAACGCTTCTTTAATAAAATCCAAAATCATGTACATATTTCGGCTATGTTAATTATTGGTGTCAATATGTATATATACACAACACGGTATGAAACATAAGAAGTTAATTATAAAATTCAGAATTTACATACATAAATCCAATCCAGCGAGTTGATTTCATGCAATAAATGATCGCCCTTTAACACACCTTTTTATGGTGCATATTTACTTCCATATCTACAATTTTATTTTATATATGTCTTTAAGAAACTTTAGTGTCTTTGTGAATTTTTATCTAAACCATGACAACGTTATAAGGTGGAAGTCCTGTATTAAGCTAATCATAAAAACGGTAAGCCTTTTAACACTTCAAATCACTGACCTTATTATATTCTACATATTTAACTAAGATTACAACTTTGCATTTTTCCCACGCATAGAATTTCCGTCTTTCGTAAGACGCAGACAACATCTACCGGAGCGGCGCTGGGTTTGCTACGAAGAAGAAACTAATTTTTAAACATAATTCACAGAAATGTCACACTTCAAGAGGCTACCAGAAAGTGAGATTGATACATGCCGTGTGCGTTAAATTCATAGGACTGTTAACGTCGCCCATACACTTTCAAGCGACTCTCATAGTAAGTAAACGTAAGACTCCTTAATGACCGCTAGCCGATTTAAATTCATAATTTTTATGATTTATGTTTTATGCGCAACAGGAAATAAATGGCTTGTGTATTACTCAGATCCGCTTGTTCCTTCGAATATTAAAGCGAGAAAACAGGAAAGACTAAAGGGCGTTACACCCTGAGGGCGTCGGAATAGACGAGGAGAAAACTGTAAACAGATAAACGACAGGAAATATTTTGTATATTACATGTATTACGAAAACAGTTTAAAGGTAATTTAAATAATTATTAAAGGAACCAAGGAGAGCTCTCTTCTAAAGAAACGTCTGTTAAGCAAGTTTTGGACACTGCAAAAAGACTAAATGTTTTTGACAGAAGAAACCTACATCTTCAAAGCTGTTGTCACGTACAGCATTTGAGGTCGACCTTTTTGTTAGCTCATCGGTTGAGACTAACTCAGGATATACAGGGGTGTGTTCATCAAGTCAAGTAGTTCACTTAAGTTGTACGTTTATTATACCAAAATTGCACATTTCACACACAGTGCCACTTATGACTGTTCTCCTGCCTCCTCTGCCCTGCAACCGACACTGAACCACCGCGAACAGACTGCCAAACAGTACTGCGTTCAGTCTAACATCTGATCTCTTAAATGTCTGATTTCCATGTTATTTGTGTGGGTGTTTGTTTCCTTCCCTTATTATTTGAAACCTGAACGCTTGCTCGGCTTGCTAGGAAGATTAGCTTCCTTAGGAACGCCAAGTAATTGTCAAGAGGGTGACCACTACATACCCTTCTTGTAACGATTTTATGACACTAGATCCTGTCGACTCACATAAACGCAGGTTGCTTCAGCTGGCCAGGTGTTGGCCTTCAGCATCACAGCCTCAAGCCTCGAACTTGTAAACAGTGGGGCCACTTTCCCTGCTAATAGCTCTGTTTTGACCACTGGTTCCCCGGACCGAAGGGTTTCCTTCCTTTTGTGTAGTAGGGTGAGGGAGTCGAACCAAGCCTGGCAAGGGAAGTTCAGCCACACATTCGACTTTTGCTTCCATAGTGTATACTGACGTGTGTTCCTTGAATTTAGCAAACATTTCTCAAATATGTAATATCCATTTATCATTAATATATTTGTGTCTCCACAACTTAGATTTTTGACTTTGCAAAAAATGCTTGTAAGAAGTCCTGAAATTCAGAGTGACGTTTCTTTAGCTCCAGTCGAATGATATATCGTTTGTTATGAATGTGTTATTTGCTTTTGGTTGTATTTAAATTTAAATTCATAGACCATGTATATGTACAAAAAATATAATGGAATAACATGGATTTGTGACATAATCACGTGATATATCCACCTTAACGGCACTGTGCCTGTATGTAGGTCGTAGCAAATTGGAAACGCGCCAGACATCGTTCCTAGCTGGATGTTCCGGCATTCAAACAACTTGGCCTGAATTTATGTGAACTGGGGCCAATAACTCCAGCGGGGCAGAGGGTTGGTTTGGGTTTTGTGGATGTAGAGGGATGGGGTGAGGCTGGAAACACCAACATTGCGCAACGACCATCATTCAGGGAGAAGAAGAGGGGGTTACAACGAATATATGACGTCACAGGGCATAGTTAAATTCGCGTGCATGTGATGGGACTTGGGTAATCCATGCATGTCTTACCAACACCTTCCGTTTTATAGGAGTGTAAATTGTTGTAACCGACCGCACACTCCACCCTATGTAGTAAATTCTAAACAGAAAGCACTGTAACTAGTGTCCCTCGCTCAGATACATTTGGCTGTTCAATTGATAGATACAAGCAATGAAATATATGACAAAATGAACGGTTCTGAACCACTGAAATGGCTGTTCAAACAATGTCGTTACAAATCTAAAGCGCCCGTTAATTTCACTGTGAACGTCCGTCGCTCTGTTCATGTTAAAGTACAGGTAACGGTTGTCGCGCAGTCACTGTCAGCAAAACCTAAACCTTCATTTCTGTTGACTCAATCCAGCGCTACTTTGATTAATAAACAGTATAAATTTATTTGTGGAATAAAATTAATTTGTAATGTGTTTGCCTAATTACAACCTAGTCCAGAATTCTTTCCATTAAACGAAGTAAAGAGGTTTATACGACACTTGGACAACACGCGTATTAATTTAGGGTGACAAACCTATACAAAATCGACGATTAAAATACAAAAAAGAAGACGGGCAATGTAGGTATAAACGCAATATTGAGGCGCGTTCGCGTAACCATTGTTGCCGTGGAAAAGCAATAAGTATTACACATTCTGAGTGTGCGCCCGTAGCCTTAGTTATCCAGCATACAAAGCGAATGCGCTGTTTTATATTTTCATCTGTGGCCTGTCTAGCTGTACCATATTTTTCCATGTTATCTCATGAAGGGCACGACTTTCGGAAAAAAGCTATTGAGCACAAAATATGTGTTTTTATTTTCTCTACAACTTTTGACTGAAACGTTTCTCGTTCTAAGCACAAATGCACATACGTCTCCATGTAAAGTATTCGTTGTTCTCCTCAAATTTTCATGAGACTCGCATTTTCATGACAGATTTTCGTAAAATACTTAAATATGAAATTTCATGAAAATCCGTCCAGTGGGAGCCGAGTTGTCCCATGCAGACAAACGGACGAACTGAAAGACAGGCGGGCATGTCGAAGCTAAAACCGCGTTTCGCAATTTTGCGAAACGCGCCGAAAAACTATAATTTTTCAGGAGGTTCTGAATGATTGGCAAACTTGGTCTTTCACACGAACAGAAGACCGTGGTGATGTTTAGGATGTCTGTGCCTCCAAGGGTGGAAGAAAAGAAGCATCAGACTGCATAACGATAAGCTCTATATGTGTGTTTGGGATTACGCAGCCATTTACTTTGTATATCGCGATGGATAAGTTCAGGGACTATGCAGGCCTACTAACGTTAGAACACCATGAAACTGAAATATAATTTGCGCTGCTCACAGGGTGCTGTTACAGCTACCAAATTAAGAGGTTCAGTGGGAGATGCTTGTAGCACGTATTGGAGAAATTATATGTTAATTAAAAATTTTAATCGGGGCACATAAAAGAGACTGATATTCTGGAATTTTCAAAGGCCAAGCAGTCTAAAAATAATCACTCTCAGACTGCGTAACCCTTGAAGACGGGACCGATAGGCTTCCCGAAACGTCGGTAACCAGCTACCAACCCACGCCGCTTAACACCCCAGAAGAACGAAGGCCTTAACTATACCGTGGCCAAAGCCTGAAAATCTTGCATGAAAGAGATCCATAGGAAGTCGTGGGCATATACTGGCAGATAATATTAAAATGTATCTTAAAAACAGTATGCTGGAATGTTGTGTTGACTTACGCGACTCAGGACAGAGCTCAATGGTTAGCTCTTGTTAGCACAGCAAAAAAAAAAAAGAACTTCGCTTTTCATAAAAGAACAAAAATTCTTCAATAGCCAAGCGACTGCAGCCTTTCGCGAAGGGCTCTGCAACTTGGAGGAAGCGAAGTAAAGCTGCTCAATGTACAAGTGCCTTCTTGTTCTTAAACATGTCCTCACAATTTACCATGTTTGCTTAATACGTACTATTACCTACAGAAATACATTTGTAAAGTTCCTATCCGTGCATTAGAGCAGTGCAACCAAATATACACTGGACACATACACGATTATGTTGTCACATATTCCCTGCAAGTTTCGGCCCATTTCGATCATCTTCAGGGCATAATATACGTGACATGGAAACGCAGATACTATTGGCCTGATGTCATAACATCCACGTGTTCATAGTCCATCAGTGTGTCATAAATATTTACAATCTAAGAAAGTAACATTTCATAAATCAAGTAACGCAATAAAAGGAACAAAACTGTAAATACGCAAAGTTTACAAGACCAGAAGGAATTACGTGCACGACTTTGGCAAACTCAACAGCAAACAGGTGTCTGGACATGGCCAAGAGTGGCGAAAACACCTTGTAAATATTTATGTGAAAACACAGTACTGTATTATTGACAGTGTGTGCACTGTAAGTGATTAACGCAGTTACGAATGATATGCGAACCTTGAATTTCAAACATCTCCACACCAATTTTGGTACAATTCTGTACGGTGCTAACAATACTGTATCAGGACTAAACTGACGATCTTGACGGACGTTTTCCATAATTTAATGTAATAAGACTAATATAATTAATACAACACTGCCTTTGGAAAGCAGGATTGATCCCCCGTCTTCAGGTTTTCTTCTAAAACATACTGTTATTAAATAACTACTTACACTCTTCTTTAACACAAACTAAAATCACGTCACAGAACACGTTATGTTCCAAAGACACTTTATAAACTACGTCAAATATCTTTGCGATACAACGTGTTTGAAAATTTGACTTTAGTTTGTGTTAAAGAACGGTGTAAATAATAGTGGTATGACATTATGTTTTAGAACGAAGCCTGCAGAAGGGGGGCCAATCCTATCCCCCATACGTAGTGTTGTATAAATTGTACGAATTTTAACACATCGCACGACAGAAAAGTCCATAAAGTTAATGAGTTTAGTTAATAATTTTGGGGTTCTTTACTGAACGATTTACTTCAGCGGAACCAACTATTTCGCCGACCCTGTACAGCTTGGACGGACAAATAAATTACTCGTGAAAACTCGAAGACCACCACTTAAAAAAATGATCTTGTTTCCACTAGTAGACGCTACCTTGTTTTCAAGCATCAGCTACCAAAACGTAGAAAATTTATTTTCACAATGACAGTAACATAAGAATAAAAAAGGGTTCCTACGTGCATTGCTGTAAGTCAAACATTAAATCTGATCGAATGTATCTAGTTCCACTTTTGTTCAATAGATCATACTGAAACATCAGCAGTTATCGAACGGCAGTATTCATAATTCAATGGGCATGTGAAGTGGTTGGGCAAAGTGGCGCCAACCAGCAGATATTAACAGTCATATTTTATTCGAGATGGACTCCAAGGTGAAGTGCTGGCTACAGAGGGGTGGACTTGCAAGAAACTTGTACATAATAGCAAACAGCGCATGCATGCATTAGAATGGCCGAAGAAATGTCTGTCCACGATGAGTGGTGACATCTTTAAACTACGAATGCAAGGAGAGATTTTATATAAACGTCATTCATCATTCCATTCCTGGGTCCTTAACCTTTCAAAGCCTAGCGGTAACTTTACATACGACCAGGTTTAACATTAAAAAATTCTACGTGGTGCCCACATTGCGTTTATGTGTTTTGTACGGATCTCAGAACAAACAGCAACTTTTGCCTTATAAAATATTAAGAAATTGGTTTTTACAGCCGAAGTGTAGTGTGTTTACAGCGCGGTACGCACTGAGTCCTTATATAAAATAGATACGCTTCGTCTTTCAAGGGTTAATCTGATTTGACAGACCACCGCAAGCGAAAGTTTATAGTTCACAGACCAAGAGCGTGGCGCTACTGCAGCAAGTAATATATCATTTATCGAATGACATATATAATCACAAACATTCAGTTGCGTTTAAAAGTACGCAGAGAATAGTAGCCATTTTAGAGATCTGTTAGGTGTAACTAAATGTTACGAAGAAGGAGTGAATACAATTTTGTATTAGAAAGTTTTAATAAATTGTGCTCATAAAAATTATTATTACAGAAATAAAACCGAGAATAATAACGTCGACGCAACATATTACACGTGAGAAAGGCATAAAACGCTTAGTCGGAAAATATGAAGAGAAAAAAACGGTTAAATTAAATTTATTTTCCAAGTAACGTGAGAAAATAAGCCTATAAAAATTCGAAGTAATTCACGGAAAGTGTAACGAATGTTTCGACAGCCAGCGACCTCCGGTTTAGAAAATTGCTGCTCAGACTGTAGTATCAGTATCGAGAACGGCGACATCTTTGGGTTCCTCAACCAGGCGATGAACGCAACGCTCCGCGCCACTGTGAACCGCGCGTGTCGCCTCAGTTTACTTGCCAGCATAATATAATTGTTCCAAACACAGTGAAGTTATTTTTGCGATCATCCATGCTTGAATAAAAAGGGAGAGAGGGAAGCATGTAGGCCAAATTATTGCTGGGGAATTTTCAATTAATATTTTACATCTCTGCTCACTCACAATTCCATTACTCTTTTCAATGACTATCATTATCGACACTGAAGTCATCATGAAAAACCAGCTTTTCCTCTCAACTGAATATAAAAAGGCAAACTCATCAATGTGCTCTCCGTGTATAAGCTATGATCTCCCTATTTCAATTATTTTACAGGCCACACATATATTGCGTATGGCAGACAAAGGTGTGACTACAAAAAGCTGGAACAAACGCCTTTTTATACTCATAGATGTATACCTATATATATCATGTCTACTAAATTGAAACTTCCATTACGCTGCATGAAACATCAAAAGACATAAAACAGCAATGTGGTATAAATCGATTCATTATATTCCCTGCCTCATACGTACTGCTGGGCAGAGTGGTATATGGGCAGACTATTACTACATGCATCAGGAGACAAAACATTTGAACATCGCCACGCGTCATAGGGAATAAACTAATAACGTTTGTACAAAGCAAACCTAGTCTGGCAGGCTGGCTGAGTAAACTGAGCTTAAATAATAGATGTGGTCATGTAAAAAGCTAACTTAAAGAGGCAGTGACGTGTCAGCGTGTGTTGGATTTATTACCCATAACCATAATGTCAAACCACCCACCAAACTTTCATAATGTTTGGTTTACAGGTCATTGAAAAGTATTACGTAATGTGGTACACACCTCTAATAGAAATGTTAATTAAAGGGCAATGAAGTTTCAGCCACATGAATAGCTCATTACTGCAAATACAACATCTTCCCTGATACACGACATTTATGAGTTCATAAAATTTGCAACAGGAAACTTTAACTTACGACAGAATTCATTTTGCAATGCATATGAAAGTTTGGCAAATTTGAAACCATTAACTTGGGGAGGAAAACTTATGTTACATGCAGCTGTGTCAGAAAGTGCGTGTTCGTAAATTTAGGTGCACTTACTGACCAATCAGAATAATTAAACTGTGCACACGTGCATTTAGAAACACCACTTTCATCATTATTGATACTACCAGATTAGTGACTTCCTATTTCCACTGGCTTCACTTCGTCTTCTGTGACACAACAGCCGAACTCGGGACTCTGCCGCCCATTTTTGAGGTTTCTAGATCACACACGCACGCACGCACGCACGCACACACACACACACACACACACACACACACACACACACACACACACACACACTGCAGGACTCCTTCGGAAGTGTGATCAACTCGTACCAGAAGCCGCTACCTACACAACAAATAAAAGAAACGAACGTCCATGCCCTCAGCGGCATGCGAACCCGCAATCCCAGCAGTCCAGAGGAAGCAGACCTACGCCTTACACCGCCCGGTAACGCACAGGCCACACTAAGTGCCCATATCTCAAACGTTCCATGTCTTCAAGAGCCCAGTACTGCAATCTGTTCTCCAACAGACAATCACACCCCATATTCGTGAAGTTGCGTACTATTTCCTCACGTAACGCGGTGTATACAGACAATATTTCAAACTTTCACAGCGACTATACCCAATTAAATTTTGTTGGGCTGTCAGTGGCGTGAAGAAGAAGTTAGTGTAATAAGTTGCGGTGGCTGACTGGTGCATGTTATACCTTTAATTATATCGAACCACAAGGCTGGGAGATACAAATAAGACTGAGGCTAACTAACACATTGACGATGAAGAATGAAGCACACCCCGAAATATTGGATACTTGCTGCATCTTCACAAGGCAAAACTGGCCGGGAATACTTCGTTTCACACTACATGCGTGTGATGAGAATTTGTTACTCCCTCCAAGCGAAGCTTAAGCTCAAGAACGGCCTCGGTGCTAAATGACATTAATAACTTAAGTTCGAGAAACGATGGTGTTACTTTATTGTCAATAAAAATAATCTAAAATTATTATCTAAGTTTTACGTAGTAGTGCAGCTTGTTCGTAGCAAATCCGCATTCCCGGGATTGTCTGCGGTGCTGAACCTTGACCGAGTTTGGCGCGGAGCCCATCGTCCGTTGGAAAGTTCCCTGCTCGACCCACAAAACACTAATCAACTGGAAACCAACCAACCTCCTACATCAAACGACTATGACACCGTCACCTAGTCTTTTGAACCTCAGATATTTAACCCTAGAAACAGGCATCCAAACTGTCATCACGATGGCCGCGCAATAACGAAACCGGAGGCAAGGGGATCAGTAACGCGCTACACAGATAAACCCCCGGCTCCAGTTCACTCGACTTGTGTAGTTTTATACACGTAATATCGTCATGGCGAGGGCAAAAGTGTGTCTTGTTAAACTGCGACCACAAAGGGACTCATTTTTCACGCCCTGATGATAAATTAATGGAAATGGGGCATTGGTGGAATGACAATTGACAGGATAAAACCAAAGAACTCAGACAAAAGTTCTCCCTGTGCCAATTTTTTTTCTACCACAAATCACATACTGGCTGCCCTGCGATTAAACCAGACCTTCGGCAGTGAGAAGACGGCAACCAGTCACCTGAACAAAGATACGGCCATGAGACACGTACAAAGGAATCCAATGCAAAAAATAAATTGTCTGTCCGTGCAGCATATTAGTGAACCATATTAGATTCACCTCGACAAATCTCAATATATCTTGTGTGCCCATAAACTTTACATACGTGTATGTTACAGAAATTCTTTCTGATTCAGACACCGACAAATCAGCTTAATGTTCCACATGGAAAGAGGGATTGGTAAGCCGTCTAAGATACTGAATATAAAAGGGAAGTTACCCTGACAAGGGATATGGAAGCATGTAAACTGCGTGACGGGTAAATCTACCCGTTCTGTGTATTAAATGGAGATAAATAGTTAGCTTCACGCTCCGGTTGCTTAATCCTTCGGAAGAGACAACTTTGTTCCTGTAGATTAAAGACTACTTGACTGAAGTTTCACTATCCTAATCCTAGAAATTTATTGAGCGATTTTATCTCATCTTCTCCTCTTAATCTCGTTAATCACACGTCTTCTTCTATCCCTACAAACGAATACTGCCTGTACCAACTTGACAACACAAAGTTGCAGGGACGTAAACGCATAACTAGAAGCAGACGCACAGAATATCATTCCTTTAGGAGCCTGAGTCTATTAGCATATTAGTCAGCCTGTTCGAATTACAGGCTTTCCTGAAAAAAATGGAGGAAAATTAATTCAACGCAATAGACCAACACACTACGACCAAACACAAAACAAGTTCACAGTGTTCATATTTTGGGATTATTTCTTTCAGCCCTAAAACAAGGTTCACTTTCACATGTACTGATACCCCGCTACCCTTCCACATATTTGTCGCTAAAAGTGAGTCATCTGTCATACCGTGAGACAACTTGCTCTATTCTCTGCTGATATCAGTCGGTGTTCTCTGTTACAAGTAACTGTGTCACAACTGTTTCCATCTCGCGATCGTACACACATTTGTGACCATAGAAATTTTTCTTATGCGCTGGAAACGGATTCTAATAATTCAGCGCCAAATTAGGGCTGTCTGCGGCATGTTATAAGGTTCTTTATCTACGAAATTATGCTCCCCGGACACTCATTTTCTGACCGACCCTCGTAAATCGCTAGGACACGCGACGGACAAGCAACTCTAACACAGTCAATGACTGTGAATATAATGCTGCTTACACTGACTGGGCAACGGAGGCCATGTCGCACCAACCGGAATCCTGAACGGAAGAGAATACTTGGAAAACGCAGGTGCAGACAGGAGGATATTAGGAATGTGTGTTAAGCTGCAGCAGGAAGGATCAGAAGGAAGACGTGCCCCGAAATGTAGGAGCAAGTAAAGACGTTTTGCCTGCACCGCGTTTTAACTTGAGTCATCAAGATCTAATAAATTTAAAAGGGTGTCATTATTAACACTTAAACTTGCACAAAATCACTTAAACGGACTTCCCACCCAAACAAACGTTTAGAACAAATAAGTGAAAATGGCATGTGTGATTAGCAGTGAACATTCGGCGAGAACACTAAATTTTAAATTATAAATATAGGCCACTTTCAAGCAAGGTGCAGTTAAACATATGTAAATATGCGAAGAAAATAGTTTTGTGATTTCAATAACTGGCTTATTACTTGTCCTCATTAGCCTTTGAAGCATGGGGTTCCCTTTTTGCACATACTGTTTTAACAATCGAAGTTTCTGCATTTGGCTCACACTTTTATTCCCCTGAGGTGGTTTCAGAAATTGGAAGTACTGTTTAAAAGACTTTCGGACATACAATGGTTAATTTACGCATACAGGGTGATTCAGGAAGAAAGGTCGATAATTTGGGAGGAGATACTGGTTACTGTGAGAAAAAAGTTCATACGAACATGTGCCTAATTCTGAATGGTTACAGAGATAGAGCCGTTTGAATCTCCAGACCTAACTCCATTACACTTTTGTTTGTGGAGTTGGAGGCAGAGTGAAGTTTACAAAAGAAAGATGGATATACGAGACGAGTTGCTGAATCGCATTTTGGATGTTGCTGTCCGCATAAAGAAACGTGAAGATCACACGGGTTGCATAGTGCACTGAGGTTGACGGTGGGATTTGCGAACATTCATCTATTGTGAACTGTAACATATTTGCCACTTCTGTGCAACAAATTTGTCATTTAAACATTAAATTAAAATTAAAATAAAGTTAATAGAAATTTATCTTTCTTTATTATCACTCGCAATGCTGTTATATTTGTAGGTTCAAACAGCTCTATTTCGGTAACCATTCAGAATGAGGCACATAATAGTGTGCACTTTTTTTCTCAAAATGACCGATAGTATCACATCCCGAAACATTGGCCTTTTCTCCAGAATCACCCTGTATAATCACTCAAGCACAGCTATGTATAAACCTTTTTACTTGCGCCAAATTCTTTGGCATAATTACGTCAAAAATATCCAAGAAAAAATGGCGTTAAATAAATCACTCGAAACAGTCTACTGTCTCAAAAGGGACCAGTATAAAACACAAGAGGAGTAATAACATAGATTAGATGCCTTCATGTATTTAAGAGCTTGTATGTGTATACATTTCCCTAAAATTCTTCTCCAAACTCACCCTCCATGAACCGAAAACACACTAAGTACACAGAAAGAACTCGCATGTGAGATAAAATTCTGTCGTTAAAGTGTGCCCGGGTTGCAACTAATTATTAAAGTTTATGATACGTCGTCAGGTGGTAGTGACTCTACAAAAAAATCTCTTCTTAAAAACCGTCGAGAGAGCGCCGATTCTTCCGACGACATTGCAGTCCTACCTCTCGGCAGTAGCAGGGACTATTTTCTCAAGGTTCCTGTCAAAATATTTCAAGGTAGCGGCGTGAATATTCACGGAATTGTGACTTCGAGGGACCACGAAAGGCTGTAAAGTATAACGGACTAATAGACGAACTGTCTGTCAAAACAGTAACTACAGCTGGGAAATGTCAAATGATGTCGTTGAAATTTGACGGGGTTTATACACTCCTAGCGCTAGCTGAACCAAGGCACAACAGTGCGTACAATAAATCATTAGCCTCTTTGGACATGGCGGATTAATCGGATCTGAGGTTAAACGTGTCTAAGAAAAATACTGTGGGTCTATACGCAAAACACTGAATTATCAATTAAGGAATAAGACGAATGCGAAGGCCAGTTATTTTCAGCTTACTTCATAACTGAAACCTATTCGCAACGCTGGACCGCCTGCAGAATAAATTCATACTTCCTGCCATACAAGGGTGTCGGAGAAGTTGCCGCAACATCACGGCGTATCACGTCGCTTTGCTGTAGAAATGTATGTTTAGAGAATGCGACGTCTGAGTTTCTCAAAGCGATATTCCTGAAGAGTCAAGTCTTGTTGGATGTTACTCCCTGTCGACTGGTAAACAGTTACGGCAGGTACCTGGACACACTGGTAACTATTTACCATTCGACACAATGTTACATCTGAACTTCACGTTCCCATAAATTTATCTGATAGTTTTGAAGTTGTTCAGCTACTACAGACCACACTCTCACATCAAAATGATACATAAACATTTATCGAACACTACTGTTGCAATTTCTAATTTAGTTAACGCCTTTATTTCAACTACGGGCTTCATGTTAAGTTAAAATGTGAAGTAGATAAACATTTTTCATATTAAGAAAACAATAATAACTAAGCGGGTAGCGTATGAGTGATTTCGGAAAAATCACGCGGGTGTGGTAGGAAACATGGAGTAATAAATAGTTTTCTGGCTTGAACTCCGTATGTTTTATCGTAGTGATACCGAAACCAAATTACCTGCCTGTCTAAGGAACTACAATACGATACTGGAAAATCTTTCTTTTTATTTTATGCTTGCTTACATTTTTGTGGTATGTTATCGGTGTTTTTCCCTAATCAATAAAAGATCATAAAATTTCTCTAGAGTTCCTCCTGCAAGATCCAACAATACATCGTCCACAAGCAGTAGCTTGACACAGTCGTCGTATTACGCATGGCAGTGCGAAAAAAAAGGAAAGGAAATAGTCAAACGTTTAATCCCATGGAAAGTTTTCTATATTCTCCCCTCATCGTTAAAATAACTTGATTTCCCTGTCATGTGTGACAGACGCCGCTTGGTTCCCAGCGACGCATGACGCTCTGAACAAACAAAACTAGCCTTGGAGCAGATTCGTGTAAGTGTAAAAACAGATATATTCACTTTGTACTTTCACCTCCAATCTGTAGGGGTTTTTCACCCTCCAACTATGACGTGTATAGTTGTCTGCCCTCTCCTTTACTAACACTCATTCCTCCCTTCATCCCTCTACTACCCTTCTATGTATGATTTACACTTCACACTTTGTTTGGAATACGAGGGTAGGTAGGAGGGAAAAGCAATGCATTTGTGAAGGGTCGATATTGTGGGCTCGCCAACTGAATGCTTGGTAACAGGTGTTGGCAGATACGGGGGATCGATTGAAGCAAGTAAGAAGCGAGTCTGTTGCTAGTGACGCTCCGTTTTGCGCAGCCGTGCACCGGAAGAGCGCCGTCGCCATGGACCTGTAGCAGCGCGAAGCCACCCCGCCCGAGTGAGTGAGTGTCCATGTCGGTGCTATGGGCGAGGGGTTGTCACGCTCCGTACGTCTGGCTGGTAAGGAGTGCTTGTGGTGCGTACCGTCGGTTTATTTCCGTCTTGGAACGACTTTCGTCTTTCCTTTCTTTGTGTTTAAACTCAGTTACGCTACGCTACTTCATGGTGTCTGTTCTGCTGATGTCTTTCTGCGGTGAGTACGTGCAGTAAGGGCCGACAACCCTGCATGGCTACAGCATTTGAAAAGTATCAGTGGCTGAACGACATTTCCTAAGAAATAACGCTTCAGGATAACGAAAGGCTGAAAACTGTAGAGTGAAAAATGACTGCAGTGATACTGAAAAGTGACATAAAAAGTCAGTGAATCCGATCCTAATCCAAACATAAACCATACAAACTCAATTGTGAAACAAAATTACGCCGTCCTTTTCTGTAAAGGGGAAAGAAAATTCATAATTTTGGCCTTACTGGAGCTTCTGTTTTCTATTTGAAATTAATCATTCCTATATAGCTTAGTAGTGTGACTGTGTTCGCCTAGTGGTTTGGAACAAACCAATTGTTGCTTCTGAGATCCGGCAGAGTCCTCGCGAAAGATCCGCGCAGCGCCACTAACAGGTGGCTGGAGGAGACTGCCTATAGCCCACCCCCGCCCAACCCGCTTTACAGCCTGTCTGTCTATCTTCCCCTTCTAGCTATGCCTTCTGCGCTCCAGTCTAGGCCATCTTCTGTCTTCTTCTGCCTCTCATCTCTTCACTTTCGTTTCTGTTCACACACTTCCTTAACCGGATCCCTAATCTCTGAATGAATATCTAACTGAAGACAACGAAAAATATCATAAACCAATAAATACAACGAGATTTATCCAGTAACGTTTTATTCTTCATATTTTATTTCACTTTTGTATTTTTTTCCCGAAGCAAAGAAGAAGAACTTGTATTAACGTTTTGCTGTGATGGAGAATGCCAAAGAAACGAAAGCAATAGAACCATAACGGGGAACTTTCATGTTGCCATTGTTACAAGTATTCGCCGACAAGAGAAAGAACAACGCAAGAACAAGAAAGAAACGGAAGAAGAAACGATGGGGTATTCTGAATACATGTTTGTTCTCTGAGCGTTGAGAATACGTTTTGTCGAAGAACAGGATTCGAATTTAACGTGCTCCCGAATTCTGACACGCACTGTAAGAGCACCGCAGTACACTTGTTATAGAATAAACATTTTTAGCAATTAGAAAGTTCGTAATATATGATACACATGTCTACATTAATTTTGATATTATATTACTTGAAGGGAGTATTTCGTAGTGCATGTTTTGTATAACCTGTTGGTTACACTTTTCGTGTGGGTGAAGAGCAACTTGTTGATTCGCAGTGTTGCGGCACGATAGTGACGCTGTCAACGCGGTTAGTTTACAGCTAACAGTGCTGACTGTACTCCAAGTAATTTAAGTCGGTACTTTGAACTACACACATAACATGCGTCAGTGCAAGTGATACCTGACCACACAGAATCAAGAGCAATATTCAGCCTCAAAATTTAAGATATAAATTTATTGATTTGTAGCTCAATTATCAATTTAATATTGCACCTTTATACAAAACAACGAAAGCAATATTTCTCTGCTAGTGAAGAAACAGTAGTAAAACCAACGAAGTAGAATTTTTGTGTGTACCCAAAATCTTATAAGAAAGATAACGTTATAGAGAAAAAAGAAAAAGTGATGAACAATAAATGTTAGAAGCCTGACACTTTAATTGAATAAGGTGCTACAAGTTAAAAGGAAAGCAATCTTTCTCTCAAACAGGACAAAGATATTCCAGTACAAGATTTATCCAAAGACGGTACTGGTTTGATAACTTTCCGGCATCGAAGTACACTTTCGTTTGAGATTCCACCGACAATTCGAGCATTTCAACAACCACCAGAATGCCGAGGTGCTATATGGTAAAGAAGGCATGCAACAAGTACCAGACGACGGTGAGAGACTGTTGGAGGGTCGCGGCGGCGACACAAGATGAAGACCGCGAAGAGGCGCCGGCAGGCCCTGTAAGCCCAACTGAAGGATGTGTGGCGCCTCCCAGCCCTGGCGCCTATTACAGACCGCTCGCTACTATCACCACTCAACACAGTAAGTCGCAGTCAATTTTATGACATATAGCAAATTACATTTAGGATCGCTTTGTTTCTGGACTCTGGCCATCCTTTCGGAAATAGCTCAAGTTTCTAAAATGCTGCGTTATAAATCAACAGTGATTAAGTTACTGAAAACAGCTCTTCCTATCTGGAACAACTGGCTATGTTTCTTCCCTCACTGTTACTCGAGGGCGAAGACAGATCCAGTTTCATAAACGTTGTGGTCTGTTCGAAATACCAGTTAACGGAAGAAGTCCAGAAACCAAATAGAGTTGAACCCGGTTATAACGTCACGAAAGGGACTGGATATTTTCTGTTGTTATAAACGACTGTCGTTATAACCAAAGAATATAACGTTATAGTTAATAGTCAGGAATTAATTCGTATCACAGAATATCTGACGCTATAGACGAGGTGTCGCATAAACCGATATCGTTATAACCGGATTCGACTGTAACTTATACTAGTACAACATTCTCGGGACAGCAGCACCTTCAGGACGCTCACTCGCCGTTACACTGCCTGACAAAGCTGCTAGCCCGAGAAATTGTCACTGAATTCAGTCGCCATGAAAGCCTTAGATTACAAATTTCCATTAGATAAGGTAACGTACATAGCTAGGTCGCCATCATCGTTTCAGTTCATACTAACAGCTGTCAATTACACACAATCTTATATATTTACTTGAATGTTTTATGAGGTTAGTCCAAACAATGATAGAGACAGAATAATGCATAACACACAAACATCCTCTAAAAGCATCAAACCACAACACTTAAGTTAATGCGAAAACTTTATAAAGATTGTTGCTTACTGAGGTGTCTGTGCAGTCACTGACATTACTTTCTCTTACTATTATTGCTGTGGATATTTACATTTTATTCCTCGCTGACAACAGGGATCTCTTTCTTTTGTCATGGTGGAACTGAAGCCTCTAGATATTCCGGTGTTCAATAAATTCCTCACTTATATGGAACCCCGAAGTTTCGTCACTGTTAAATAATGCATGTAGAGGCATGACTTGATTGCCAATTGAAGACCTGGAATAACATGAGGCACCACAGTTACCACGATGCCAATGTGCTATGTAACTAACAAGTCAGGAAACGTAAATTTATCGCAACAAAACTGACGCGTGCTACCTTTTATTTGATTATCGTCAAAACTGCAGTACTTAAGGAAAATGCAGTTTCCAGCAAAGTGTTATTTATTTCCCGAAATTAACTAAAATTTAAAATTTTAACACAGTTTTGTATAACTCCATAATAAAAAATTCCATTAATGCCCACTTAATGGATACACAAATAGACGCAGCGAAAATTATGGGCACATTTTTTGCTATTTTGCCCTGCGAATTTACCAAAAATATATAGTCAGAAATGCTTGTGAATGATTGCCCAGCCGAAGCGAATGAAATATTTATCCAGAAACGACGGCAGAAATGTACTGTCCGTGGTCCACTGCCTCGTAAGACACGAAGAACTGGCAGTAACACCAGCTTTACATACTGGTACCTATGTTCACAGTGAAAGTTTTAGTACGTATAGAAACGTACGCAAAGCAATACCGGTCTTTTGCTTGTTAAAGCCACATCCCTAGCCACAGAACCTCGTGGCTTCGATTGAAGTATACATTCTTCCATTAACACATAACAGCAGCAGAAAGATCAAGGCTGTTTGCTTCTTCCGACTATATTGAGTGTCGCTTTTATGGTTTTCCTTAGCACGGCAGCTGTCAGAGTATGTGCCTGCGGATGAAGGTTTTCTATTCAACAAACGTGCCGTGCTCAAGGGAAGGATAAAAACACCCTGTATATATTTATTTATCCTTTCTTCCTTCAAGAGAATGACCTCCTTGCCTGCGGCTTCCAATCCAGAAGCACTGTGGGCATTCTGAATGGAAATACTCAGTACATGCTGGTGCCCTAATTTGATTACTTGCACAGAAGCCTTTCTTCTCCAGAAACCTGCACCAATAAGCGCATTACTAAGAGTTTTAATAACATTCTAAGTCTTCCGGCACGTCTTAGTACTTAATGAAATTCACTCCTCCATACTTAACTCAGAAAATACGAAACGTGATTTTCTCACGACGACGAATGCGAACATCAGCGTCTTCTACGAGGTAACACCGTGTAGTCTGGTAGAAAAGTACGGACGTTAAGGGAAAAGCTGCTACTTTAATTCTTAGGATAAAATAGGTATTTTTATAGCCTGAATTTGGAAGCAGGAGGTTCGTCCGAAAACTCGGTTCCATCCTTGCACACTAAAAGGTGTCACATCGCAGAATGGTGATATTTACTTACACAAAATTTCTTCTGCGTCTCCGACTGGACCTTATTGATGCTGCCCGAGAATTCTGTACCCGAATAAAACAATTTATTTAATATTTGTTTGTATGAATACCACTTTTATGTAGCATGTTAATAAAATAAATTGTGCGATGGGTCAGGCGGTGTTGGTCAGTTTCTCGTTCCCGAAGCAGGTGCCAAATGAAGGTTAGCCTTATGGGGTTTGTGGCGAATAAAAGGGGAATTGATCAATTTATTTTCAAATAATATGGTGTCTGCGTCCATCTTAAATGTGCCAATGCTCCCTATTCTTACACTGTCGCGGGCGATAGGCCTTACCAGTCAGACTGTTATCACGAACTTGGTCCTTAAACATGGCGGCACCTACGACCCGGAATTCCTTTGGATTCGGAACACTTCATTTTATTTACTGTTACTCGACACTATACCCAAAACGGTACTGAATGGAAAATTCCACGGAAGAATACCCGTGGAAAGACCACGACTGAGATGGAAAGACACCATGAGGGAATACTCGTTGAGGCTGAATATAAGAGGATGGAGGATACTGGCATAGGATAGTCATATCTGGAGGCGAACTACTGAAGAGGCCAGGGCCCCAATGCGGGCTGTCGCGCCGTTGAACGAGGAGGAGGAGAAAAGATGTTACTCGCCAAAAATCATATAATGTTTCTTTAAGTTCTGTTTTGTGTGTATTTGTTATTGTTAATCGCTATAATCAGATTTTCCTGCAGTGTTTCAAATGGCCCTCTTTGAAACACTATCAATAACGTTAGCTTTTCCATAAATAAAAGCATTGAATAAAGTTTAATTAAGTTTCCTTCAGTCAAACCTTAATTGCCCGAAGAACTATCATTCTGATAGTACAACCCAATGGTTTAACACCGCTTACACTGAAACTCGTATTCGGACAGGATAAATGAGTTTAATCCATTTCAAAATACAAAACTATCTGTGCGATTGATTTTAATAATATACGCTCATTTTCTGCCGGTGTGTAGTTTCCTTTAGCATATTTAGGCTAAGGGCCAGCGAATATTCCAGCACGCCAAACCGTACTAGAAGAGTCAGCATCTTGAAAAAGTTGGAAGTGGCGGCGTTTCTTAGAATTCTAACAACGTCAGTAAATTTTTCATTATATTCATTTATTCCAAAACTAAGATGTGTGCAGTTTTCATTAATTTATTCTTCCATGTTGTCCTGAATCGCACTCTTCTCGATTCATCGCCTCCAATTACCAACATCTGAATAGTCGAAAGGCTAGAAGCCCAGAAACACAACAAAAAAATCTGTCAGTAAATTAAGAACAATAATTTCGTCAGAAAAAAAAGTGAAGTGAACAAATAACCTGGGAGACCTAAGCACCGGTGGAAGAATAATATTAACATCGATCACAAGTCAACAGAGGGTTATGATATGGACTGAATTCTTCTGACTGTCGGCCGTTACGATAAACAAACGATTTCCAGTCACATTAAAATTAGTCACCTGATCTACCAGCATTTTCTGAAGGACTCTGTTCCACGGAGTTACTGAAAATTGACTGTGACGATTATACCAATTCCAGAACATGCGTAATCTCCGCGGAAAGGAAGTTACTTCTAAGTTTTCGAATACTATAGAACAGAGTCAAGGTCAAACAAAACACCAACAACTGCTACCTCCGACGCCTTTTATCATTAGGAACAATGATGGATCCAGGACATTTCGAGGAGTCGGAACTTCAGGAACTAAGCAGCTTCTATTACGGGACAAACTGAGTGAACGGTGGCGTCACTGACGTCCCGGTACAATCATTCGCATAGTGCAACGCCATTTTACTCCTAGAAACATGAGAAAAAAACGAAGATGCCCTTTACTTGTACGTTCCTGACCTCCATTGCTTCGCTCAATTACACTTCTGACAATTTTGATAAATAAATGAATAAACAATAATTATAACAAAGCCGTTTGATGATTATTTGTCTATGAGTGTATGTTACTCACAGATGACGTAGTATTCTTGGTGTACGACACATGGCGCTAATCATCACATAGACTCGGATATGTACACACTTCGACTGGTAAGAAACAATCTCTGACAAATGACACTAAAAGTCAGGCCGTCTTACTATGTACATATTCTCCGCACGTATATACTGTACGTCCCGTTGAATCTTCAATCGGTTCTTCCTCACTATAGAATTACATAACATTAAAATATACACGTAACTCTGTATTATACACTTCAGGCCTACGGTCCTTACAGCAGAGTCTGACCGTAACAACAGGTTTCGGTTAACAAGTGGCCGTCATCAGGTGGTCGTATAATCAACAGGCTGTTTTCCTAATAACTAACTCCATGGAGCAGAGGCCTTCTTGAGAAGCTAACAGTTTCTCAGCTAGTCAAGAAATTCCCCGCATTTTATGGAACCCGAAGGTTCATTACCGCATTCACAAGAGCCCGCCACCTGTCCCTATCCTGAGCCAGCTCAATCCAGTTCATGTCCTCCCATCCCACTTCCCGAATATCCATCTTAATATTATCCTCCCATCTACGCCTGGGTCTCCCAAGTGGTCGCCTTCCCTCGGGTCTCCCCACCAAAATCCGGTATGCACCTCTCTCCTCCCCCATACGTGCCACATGCCCCGCCCATCTCAGTCTTCTCGATTTGATTACCCGAATAATATTTGGTGATGAGTACAGGTCATTAAGTTCCTCGTTATGTAGTCTTCTCCACTCCCCTGTCGCCTCGTCCCTCTTAGGCCCAAATATCCTCCTCAGCACCCTATTCTCGAACACCCTCAGTCTTTGTTCCTCCCTCAGTGTGAGAGACCAAGTTTCGCATCCATACAGAACAACAGGTAAAATTATAGTTCTGTATACCCTAATCTTTGTGTTTTTGGATAGCAACCTCGAAGACAAAAGATTCTGCACCGAATGATAGCAAGCATTCCCCGACTTCAATCTGCTCTTAATTTCTTCATGAATGGAGTTTCGATTCGTTAGGGTTGCTCCCAAATATTTGAATTCTTCCACCCTTTCAAAGGATTTATTATCTATATTTATGTTGCGATTGTGTCCTGCATTCTGATTTCGAGACATGACCATGTACTTAGTTTTCTCAGCATTTACTTCTAGACCAATCTCCTTACTAGCAATCATTAAATCTTCTGCATTTTTCTTTATGCTATGTACGCTTCCGCCCAATATATTAACATCATCAGCATAAACCAGAAGCTGATGTGTACCATTCAATTTCAAGCCCTCCTGGTTTGCCTGAACCCTCCTAATGGCATATTCTAAAGCAAAGTTGAAAAGCAATGGCGACAGAGCATCTCCTTGTTTCAAGCCATTCTTAATAGGGAACGTGTTAGACAGATGTTTGCCTACCCGAACTCTGCTATATGTTTCACTTAGGCACATTTTTATTAACCTTACTAGTTTCATGGGGATACCGAACTCAATGAGAATATTATACAAGACCTCCCTCCTCACTGAATCATAGGCTTTCTTGAAGTCTATAAATAGCTGATGCACTGCCTCATTGTATTCCCATTTTTTCTCAAGTATTTGACGAATGCTGAATATATGATCAGTGGTTGACCTGTTACGTCGAAATCCACACTGATGATCCCCAATAATTTCCTCTGCATATGGAGTTAACCTTGACAAAAGGATGTTGGATAGAATTTTGTACGTAGTCGACAAAAGTGATATGCCTCGATAGTTATTGCAATCTGTCTTATCACCCTTCTTATAAATAGGCACAATGACCGACTCCTTCCATTCCTCAGGCAATTCCTCCTTATTCCAAATAGAAATAATAAGTTTATGTTTTCCTAATGTGGACAATAAAGCGTAAAGTGACGACAAAATACAAACTAAGTGGGACATATGGCTATTAGATATTTTGAACATTTTAAAGTATCTCAATGTTCATTAGAGCGTACAGTGAACTGCACAATGGCAAGTAAGGTATTGGCGGCAAGCCTGCTGCATTCATGAGCCTTCTTTAATAGAGGAAGTAGCATAAGTGGCGCAGCCAATGTGCTGGGTTTGGCGCGAGTCTTCCCTAGAATGTGTCACAGGGAGCAAGGATTTTCTCCTCTAGAAACTTCGCAAATTGTGCGCAAATCACAGCGAACATAGCAGACAATTTGGAACACGAAAATGGTACAGTATCAAAATTTCCTTACTAATCTAGGCCTATAAAATTAATTAATATTTTAGTTCAATGAAGCTGAAAGCACTTAAGCAGAGTAAAAGCAAAAGTAGGTACATAATTGTGAGGCTGGTTATTGGTGTCTAGAGAAGTAACACGTCCGTCTAAGGTTTAGGCCCTAGAACCTGTTCCTTTAAAGCTCGCGGTGCTCTAGGTCGTCCTATATCCCGTCGTCCCTTGGGCTGGTATTGGACAGCCAATCCTGGTAACCGATTCGTGTCCATTCTATTCAGGCGATCTAGCCAGTTTTTCTAATTTTCTTTCAAATCTTCTACTACGTCATCTATTTTCAGCTTGTTTCGGATGTTGGAGTTGCTTTAGCCGTCCAGTATTTTAAGTCCCAACAGCTATCTTAAAAATCCCATTTTTGCTTAAATCCAGAAATATGTCCCGTTCAAAACGAAGCCTCAGTTTACGGTATCGGCTTTGATGGCAGCTTGCGCCTGACACACGCCACAGAAGTGACGAAATATGAGTATGGAACATTAGAACGATGGTAATTGGCACGGGGAACGCAAGTAATGGGATAAAAACCCGCCCCAGTACCACTCTGCCTGAGGCTCCAAGTCTAAGCGTCACAACCTCGGTAGCTTCAACCAAATTGTTCCTTTATTATCATGTAGAATACCTGTAAACTTGCTTTAAGCCGTAGCGTCTAAAACTAGCGCACGTTTACCGCCGCAAGATTCTAGGTACAGTGTACGTGTAGCATTCAGTCCTCTCTGTGTGTGCCGTATGCGCATTGTCAAACCATTTCGCAATAAGGCTCAGCAAACTGTCCGACAGGATAGCACAGCTTTTTGGGGTCTTTGCAACCCTCCATCAACCCTCACTCTTGTGTGTTACCTACGTTTTAAACCTTAGCCATTAACCTTCTAATCTCATTATACCCTTCCCCCAAATCCTGCTGTCCCCCATCCTGACAGCTACCCTAAATAAGCTTAGTTACTCCTCTCAGACCAGGGGATGGGAAGAATGACGTCACACACTTCCATAATTTACATTTCAACCATCAAGGCGGAGAATATCGACCAGGTCTCCCAGCTACACTCTAAGACTGGGGCCATGTTGGATATTCTCAGAACTGATTTACAGTTCACTCACTAGTACTCTGTGTTTATATTATTATTATTATTATTATTATTATTATTATTATTATTATTATTATCGTTGTTGTTTNATTATTATTATTATTATTATTATTATTATTATTATTATTATTATTATCGTTGTTGTTTTATTCCATTCTTTCACTCCACAATGCAGGTTATATTGTCCATGTCGCTATGGGACTGTAATTATTGTTATTATCCTTACTATTAACGCTATTAACATCATAGTCATCATTGCCTATCACACTCACTTCTGTCTACAGCTGAGGTTAAGAACGCGTACAGTTATACCTGCACTGTTGCATACATGTTAAATGCATGATGCTTAGTTAAGCTTAGCAACTATCTGTCCTTTCACCTTCCCATCATTGATTTCAACAAATGACATGGAAGCACATAGCCAGAAATAGCCTATATGGACTGAAGGGGGCGTGCGGTTTTAATTAGCCCCTCTAGATTATTTCGTTTTATATTAAAAAGGGAACAAAAATATTTTCCATGTCCTTTCAACTGGCCGTTCTTAAAGAAAGGAGAAAATTGTCCCTGTGTTCGCCATGAAGGCATATAGGGGGATAAGAGGTGCAGTTCCTCTCATTCTTAACCTGGCCACTAGATGGAAATGAGTGGTCAACTTTACGCCCCGACCGATTTACCCCCGAGAAACAACTCGGGTACCCCCTCTGTAGGAGGCTCTGTGGGGTCCCCATCCGGTCTAGACCGCTTTGGAGAACAGAAACTCCCTTTCCCCCTCCGAGATTCGAAGTACTGTTCGTAAATCACTCCCCCACCCCTAGTCGACCCTATAGCAAAACAGAAAGCGTGTTTAACCACGATAACTAAAAAAATGGAAATGTGAGGTTTACACAGCGGTGAAGCTTCATATTTGGTACTCCCTGTTGGCAGCAGCTACAACGTTTCGAAGGAAGATACTTGCTTCCATCTTCAATGTAGAACTGCCCACTAACTACATGCGATCATAACCGAGCGGACCAAAATATAAAATACTTGTGTTAAACAATGACAAAAATATAAACAAAATCACCAACCAAAGCACCTTTTATTAACTACCACTTATTTCATGGTCCTTAGACACTCGACGAGTATTAGAGGCTAGCTCTGTCTAAGGGCCTCAACAGAGCAGGTGTTCCTCTCGCCTCCCCCTCCATTCACCTGAGGACGGAAGCACACACAGCTTCCGAAACGTTGTGAATTTTAATTTTTAATATTTTAATATTTTACTCTTCGGACGATGGATAAAGTCCATAAACCTATCACCACAAAAGAACAACAGAAGTTAATGAACGTTACGTCGAAAAGATTAGATGAAGTATAAACGTTTTAATGAGCTTTCGAAAATTGTGAAAATTTTTTGTGCCTCTTGTCTCTCCGTTCGCGCTGCATATTATGCACATACTGCGCTTCGTCAGTCGTGAAGAACCTCTCCAAAGAAAAACTGTCACTGTTTTCCTCCATTATGTTCACTATGCTGTGCTGTAATTTTTCACGAAGAAGTGACTGTGTATTTGAAACAATCTCACCCCATATCGACTCACTCCGTGCGGTAAGAAACACCTTCAAAATCTAAGAATTGTTCAGGTAGTCAAGAAATTCTATGCTCATTTGATAGGAACCAAACACACATTCCCTTTCACAAGACCCCCGTCAATGGACTTATCCAAATCCACAAAATCGTTCTTAATGTTATCTTCCAACCACGAGTACACCCATCTCTTCCCTCCGGCTTATCCGACCACATACTTGCATACAATTTCTCGTCAGTCCAAATGCCACATACACTCATAATACACATAAGATGGCCCAAAAGTCACTTAGCAGCAAATATTCTTATCAACAGTAGTGTTCGTGCTTAAAACTAACTCTAACAGGAGTCACACGCACACGTTGTGCGTTACGTACGGAACACGGGTGTTCTCATTTCGCATAATTTTTGTAAACTAAGTAATTAATAAAGAAATTTTACAAACTTTACTTTCACGTGTCGGAGAAGTAGTCCTCCGACAGGTGAGAAGTAGTTCTCCGACACGTGAAAGCGAAAGTTGCCCTTCAATATTTATGTGGGACACGTTCCGTGTATTTGTTTCTGCTTACTTATCTACTAATCAAATGTATGGAGAAAACACTTCAAAGGTGTAGCTGTGATTGACTTTCCCTGTTTCCCTTTTTAATTTGAATATCACAAAGAAATGTCACACACAGAAAAAATACATATTTCAATGTAGCATTTTAGGAAAAGGATAACAGATATTTGGACCAGCCTACAGATCATATCACAGGCAGTACTTCATATAAATATTATCGGCTGTATTCATACTAACCTTCATTATTACTGAAATGAATTTTCTTTCTGGAACGGAAGTGAATAAAACTAAAATGCATTTACATAGAAATTCGTTCTGGTTTTTTTTTGTCTCTAACCTGTAGGCACTGTTGAGATTAGTGACCATATGTGCGGAGAAACTCCTCCTTACGTCAGCCCTTAACACATCTAGCTGCTTTAGACTATCACTGTACTGTCACAAAGTGCAAGAAGTTGCAGGTGCTTCACTTATTGCCTATACTGAGGCCACACAAGAAGTCACATCGATCGACCCCCTCGGATCTACTTCAAGCTGTTCCACGCCTTCCCCTCCTCGTGTACCTCCCCACGTTCCCCTCCTGTTGTCTAGCCATTGTGTTTACAATAACGTTGGTTGTTACACGCACATAATAACATTTGCTAGCGACAGGCGATTTGGGCTGGTTGATAGATGCTGAATTTTATTGGACAAGAATATGACACTGACGCCTGGACTGTTGACTTTCCCACCACCCGTATGATTTGTTTCCGTGGCTTCAGTGTAGCCCCTTTAAACATTTCGCATGTGCCTGTTGCATGCAGCGTACTTTGCGCAGTGCTGTATAAGACGCTGTAATGCGGGTACCTGCGCAAATTCTATATAGGAAGACCCAAAACCATCCCGCCTTGTGTATCCACGCTGCTTCTTAAAGATACATTACGTTGCTTACGTAACGGCTGCACGTAGAAGGCGCCTGTTATACACCAGGAGATCAATTTAATTTGACTATGATACTTGACATTTCATCAAAGATTCATTATGAAGAAATCACAAACACTAACCCCATCGAGGAAAATCCTTCCTGAGAAGTTAAAAGCTCCTCAGCTAGTCAAGAAATTTCCCGCATTTTATGGAACCAGAAGGTTCATTATCGCATTCACAAACTCCAGCCACCTGTCTCTATCCTGAGCCAGATCAATCCACTCCATGCCTCCCCACACCACTCCTTGAAAATCAATTTTAATATTATCTCCCATCTGCGCTTTGTTCTTCCAAGTGGCTCTTTCCCTCAAGTCTGCCCCCCAAAACCCTGTATGCACTTTTCCAGTTCCCCATACATGACACATGCCCCGCCCAATCTCATGTTTCTTGAATAAATGATAAATACAGGTACAGAAAATTCTTGCTAATTATATTATAAACTTCTACAAATTTATGACGTTATTAACTCAGGTCTTCCACATTTGAAATTGTACTGTTAGGGAAGAAACACCACATCACAGCCATTTATTTTGTCCGTCTTTAAAATTTCTTACATCCATTTGGTACCAAGAGGAATTTTCAACTTAGGGCGATGTACCACATACTATCCCGACCAGGTGAGAGACCCTCTGTCTCAAGAAGAATCCTGCAGCATTGTGTTAATGGTTATAAAATTCTAAACACAACTGTTCAGCTTCCATTATTTCCAAATTTGCAGGTTTTCACAAACTTGTTCCTAAACTTTAATGCAGAGCTGTACTAAAACACAAATTACTAGCTTAGTCTACTGCTATTGCACACGTGGCTGCTGTACATTTTCTCCGTATGTTAGTAAAAGCAGTCGAGCATGGCCGACTCTAAAGTGGTCCATTATAACTGTGTTGCTAAGACAGGAAGTAAACTTACAATGTCGGTCGCGTTTTTCTTCGAATTTTTCTACAGCTTAAAATATAGAAAGAAAAAAAGAGTGAGGAATCAGGAGTGGTACGCTCTGCGGGCATTTCCTAACTTGGTTACTTATTAATTAAAAACTAATAAATAATATCTTGGAAGTTGGTCGTACTGGGCGCTTCCATATCAAGACGGAAACACAGCCACCTCTCGAAAAGACGTGCATATCAAATACACCTTCTGCAGTCTGTCCGGCGTAATATTGATTTTGATACCTGTCTAAGATGTGGGCCCAAAACGTGTGAAGTCGAAGTCTTGTTAGAGATACCAAACCCAGAAAAGAGCCATACTTCAAAGCAGATCCCAGTTAGTAATTTCGTCATGCAAGTTCGATGTGTTTGAGCAGTAATCTGTTACTAAGCGTTTGAAATACCCGTGTATGGTTTTCAGATTTAAAATGAGGCTCACGTGACTTCCGGTTCGTTCTATATATGCACAATTACACTTACAGAGCGTGGAATTAAATCGGCTAAATCACCCCTGCTTGTTGCTATGGAAATGTGTAAACCAATTTTCAAGTGATTACTGTTGCATGATGTAATAAAAATAATGTGTATTCATTTAAATGTACGTGACCCAGAAATTAATTCGATTTAAAAGAGCTTAATGATTGGTTGGTATATGTGAGTAAACTTCGTATGAACGCCAGGAAGAGTGTTCCTATTCCCAGACCGTAGCACAGGCACTAAATGCAATGATTCTTACACGAATACGATGCAATTTCTCCCTGAACTCCATTCACACCTTTTGTCTCAACTTATACCAACGCTGTGAAAATGCAAGGCAATTTGCTTAACCCACTAAAACACACTGGCCAACTGCATGCATCATCTGCTTTAACATTTAACAATACTCTGCATTTTTCCAACAGGGTGTATGTACGTATTCGTTACAGTTCTCATAAAAAAACATTATTTCCATAAACAGCACTAAACTCTTAGTCTATAACAGACGGTCAGTTTCCTATACGGTGGAAACTGGAGTTTTAAATGCCGTTAGAAGAATTAAGTCTCTGGTCTCTAACCGCTGAAGTCCGGCTTCGATACTGCGCCAGTCTGTTTGGGATTTGCAGTGGACAAAGTGGATATGGGACAGGGTTTTCTCCTAGCAATTAGGTTTTCCCTTGTTATTAACCTTTTAAAGCCTAGCGGTAACTTTACATACTACCAGGTTTAACATTAAAAAATTCTATGTGGTGCCCACATTGCGTTTATGTGTTTTGTACGGATCTCAGAACAAACAGCAACTTTTGCCTTACATAATAACATTAAGAGATTGGTTTTTATAACCGAAGTGGAGAGTGTTTACAGCGCGGTAAGCACTGAGTCCTTATATAAAACAGATACGCTTCGTCTTTAAAGGGTTAATATTCCATCAAAGTTCCATACTCAATTTTCATACTGTTGTTATCATAAGGACAAGACGGCAAAGCCTGAATATCCGTCAAATCAAAACTATGCTTTTCTGGAAACCAGGAGCAAACAAATAATTATTTTAATTTTCTATGTTTAAAAGCGGGTAAAAGTCCATTTAATACCGGGTGCATACAATTCAGAGATTTTGATGTCGATCATGACGGCACACAAACTCGCCACTAAGGTTTAAACGCGAAGTACGACGCTATAAAAATAAACAAACTAATTAAGAGATAAGGCTGATTCTTGAGTCAAGGTTTTCACAGCGATGTTGATGAAGATAAATTCTTCCGGAATACGTCGCCGTGTTGATTGCAATTAGTTACTGATGTTTTGGAGGAGCTTACGGTCTCCATCTTCAGGGTGGTTCAAGAAAAGTGTTTTGTCAGCCCTTCTTGAACTTCCCTCAATATGGGGACAGCACGCTTCTGCAGAAAGTGCGCAACAAGTTACCAGTCGACACGGTGTCATAATACAGAAAGTATAAAGGTAAGCTATAACTACACTGATACCACAGAGGTTTCCCTATTTGCGTCTACTGTAAAATTCTCTTCCAAATTCCTCTGGTTTACGCAGCCTATCCACAGCCTATATTATTAGTACTGATATTGACTGTAGCAGTAGCGGTTTTATTTATGAGTTTTGTACTATTTTCAGATTATGTAAGGTTTATTATTATAACATCATTAAGAAACTGGTCATTTATAGTACAAAGGCACTGTTTTGTTGAAAGTGGGAACTGAACTTTCATAAAGTCGTATGAATAACATCAGTTACAAACTCCCAATGAAGAATATGGCCTACATTCTAGGACACTTCACAGAATCACTGAGTTATTAAGCACACGGTTTTGTTCGTCTGCAAATGTCCCCTGCAGGGCTCAGTTACATATGTTTCTATACAACATGCTGCAATTCACATCACAGGCATGGTTTTGCCTTAGGCAGTATTTAAAATTCCGCTGCTAAATGCATGTTAACACTCTTCATTCTATAGACAGGCCTCGTGCCCGCACTGCAGCAGTGCTTTATGCCAGAACATGCCACAAACTGCACCTATTGTACGTAGGATCAACGTGCGGTCTGTCACAGTCCAATGTCTTTTATATGTGCAGGCTGCAGTTTGGTTCCCGGACAAGGTATACAAACGTCATGCATTTAATGGTCTTTAAATGAAACTGTTCGCTTTAACGCGATGTAAACATGTTCATATGTAACTCATCGTAAACAGTAACAGTAAATATAAGTGAACACAACGATTTCAAGGATAATCGGACAGTGTTACCGGTACATCAATCAATCGTACGTAGAAACACTTTCAGTGCCCTGAAGCACAAATATAGTTAAGTTCAGTACACTTCTCACTGAAACAAAATCAGAAATTCGCCACAGTAAGATTATGGCATAAAATCCAATACTTTTTAAATGTTTCCTTCTGTCACTAAGGCAAGTCTTGGACGTAAACTATATGTACTATAAACGACAGATAAATATCTCAAATTTCTGACATTTCAGATAAATAATTTAGGCCTACATCCAAAGAAACATTTCACTTTCAATTTAATTAATTCCATTATGTTAAAATGTATAAAATCCTTATTACATCTCCTCAAGATTCGAAGTAAGAATATTCGTAATTCGCACTCTTCATCAAGTATTATTCCATGCACTATATATACGGCGCTGCAGGCCTAGGCGGCCTGGGCCTCCCATATTCCGGTATTCCGAAGGTTGCTTGCAGATGTTTGGCTTCACTCCTTGGACGGACGACTGGACCAGCGCACACAATGTACCTACACAGGGCAACACAAATATGCCTTGAATGGGATTCGAACCAACGATTCCCGAATCACAGCGGCACAAGACAAATCATACCTTAGGTAGCGCAACAAAACTTATCCGCACCACATGTTATTATAAATTAAACCACGTATAAGTAGATTGGAAGGGCAAGAAACATGCATGGGAGAAATGAAAGAAACATAAAAATCTAGCCCGAAAATTAAGATCACCTGATGACCCACGTTAAGACAGTGTTACCTGAATTCGACTGAGTCACTACTGAGTCTGTGTGCTGTTGTGAGTATGGTAATGAAAATTCGTTTTACTTAAAAAGTTTATATTTTCTTATATAGCTGAGCAAATGGACGCTCTCAAAAAGAATTGTGCCCCACGATGTTAAAGATAGACTTTACGTTAGGGGTGCACAAATCATGGTCGCCAGGTCCTCGTGGCGACAAAATTTTATACCTGGTGCCTAATATTCTTCCTCCCTTAAGAGGGAATTTTATTTCTTGTCACCTTTTGGTGTCTATAATTTTGACACGCCTTGCATATTTTCGAAAAAATTTGTGTATCCCTGCTGTACGTTTCACTATGCTTGAAGGTGTACATCTAGGGTTTACAAGTACGCCTATAAAAGGTTAAATTAAGGAATTTATGGCTCAGGCTCTACTTATGTCGCTGCGGTGTTATTGGAAGTGTAACCACTAAAGAAAGAGCCCACATTTCCAACCAGTTCTGCAGTTCACACTACCATGCAGTACATAGCGTACTGCCTGGTAACCAAAAGTACTTCATTATACGAAACAGACCGGAGACTCAGCCACTAAAACAAGAGCTTTACTTTTGATGATGTCATAATACTACGAAGAGTGCGCTGCGTGTTTGTTCACGTCAACTAACTTCTCGTACTGTTACCCTGCTTAAACATTCCAAAAGTAAATATGTATATAAGAGAACAGAGGAATATGGAAGTCGGCGGTATAAATGGATTCAGAGCAGAAGGACTGATTACTTCCCTCGACGAATTTTCTGAACGCCAAACACAACTGTCATGTTAAGTGCTCTTTGCAATCTTAGATATCTTATGCTCTTTATGTGTGTAAATAGCATACGACCGTGTGTTACAAAGCAAAATGATATGAAAGGTATCACAAAGAATTTTACGTTACGTATGACGCTGTTGTTCAGAGACACTGACATCAGAGCCTTACAAACAATTCCTCTGCTTACAAATTTATTACATTCTTTTATGTTTCCTTGCGTACAGAATATTGGTTGCAAAACTTGAAAGGCAGAAACCATTTTCAGACATTTGCGCAGGATAATACTAACACTGATCTTAACAATTTCAGTGCGAGGGTGCGAACTCATTTGCCTGAGAATAAGAACAAGTGGCCGACTTTTGTGAATACATTCGGATTATTTAAAAAGCGTCAAATTACCTACGGACTCTGCTTCTTTGTTTGACTTTGTTTAAGTTTCTTATGCATTTCATATGTACAGGCCTACTTGAATAAGCTAACATGTAGGGTGTTCCAGTTGTTTATAGTATCATTAACAACTAGCGAAAATTTTTATTTTGAATTCAACAGAAAACACTACTTCTAATTTTACTTCTTACCAACTTATTCCTTTTCCTTATCCGTTGCACACTCACATGCTTCCTTCCTCATCCTGATACACGTTACGTTAAACCCGTGAATTAAGGTACACTTTTTACCTTTACACACCCCTTAACACTGTGATGCCACCTGTGTAAGGAACTCACAACTATACGTGTCCATGGAAACGGCGTGAGAAGAACATAACACACATATTCAATCAAATACTGGCTCATATTAATATCAACCATTGTACAACGAGATTTTTTTACATACTTCCTTTATCATATATTAACATTAATTGCATATTTGTAATTCAACTTGTGTGCTAAAATCCGCGTATATTTATTCTTATGCAGCAGTGTTTAGTGTCGATTTCTAGCATGATGTACATTAATTCCGAGGTTTTAAAACTTAATCTTGCGCCGCCCAGTTCGTTGTTTTGATACCTATGCATCTGTTCGGTTTGGGTGTTACATCTTCAGTGACTTACAATTGTTTCATATTAACTACCTCACTTTAAAGTACTGTGATTCGCTCGAATAGAAGTAAAAAGTAACATACTTTCGTTTTCAATACCCGGTGAAAGCCCAGTAGTAACTACACATACCGCAAGCTGTAACCTTTAAAATATCTACGTCTTGTCACAGGGTGCATTCATATGTTCCGCACTCCTCTCACAATCAATACCGATTTTTTTCCTCAACAACACTAACCGATATGTCCTCATGCAATCTGAATGTTTTGTCTATGACGTTGGAGCTGAAGTTTTATATGTGCTTTAGACAATGTCAGTCTTTGCAGGGTTAACTAACCTATAAAATTTGTGTTAATTACGTTGCTACTAATCCAAATCCATAAGCAAACGAAGTTTTATCACAAAATTAAACATCTATGTACAAAATTATGAGTTTCGTAGAAGAAGGACTAGCTATAAGCTGAACTTCGTGTATCGGTAAGAAAGACTGAATGGTTACTTTCCATATATTAAGGTCTTCAGCCTCCGCAGTCTGCCGTTAGCTTTAACAGGATAGTCACATTTTCCAATCTGATAAGAAATATAGCCGTGTTCGGAAAGAATGTTAGATCTACCCAACGACGCATTTTGATAACATAGTTCAGCAGTACCTATGGAACGCTCGTATAATATAGTCTATGCAACTTCACAACAAAGTTCAAAAGAAAAATGAAGACCATTAGATGAAACAGTCTCTTTAAAAATATGTCACGATAAAACTGGTGAATGAAGTTACGATAAAGAGGCCATATAAATGCAGGATAAAGTGGGGGTTTCAGATTTATATATTTATATGCATTAGTATTAAAAATATTGGTGCTTCCACCTCTGTTTTATATGGAAACAAAATCTTTCACAGGCATTGTATTTCTAGCAAGCTGAAACAGAGTGAAACAAAATACTGCAGCATTCAAAGAGCGGTATCAGAATAGTTTATACACATACTGTAAATAAGCTCCAATATGCAAGCACACACAATACCGGTTAAAATTTGTCTAGTGTCGAACAGATGTCTGGTTCGAATCTCGAATGATACTGATCATTGTACCTGATCTAAATGTGTGTTGCTTCAAGGCTTTTAAGGCAAAATCAGGAATGCACCTCTGTACACCTACACAATCAACTGAAGTCTTAAAGGGTGTAAGACACCAACATTCCTTCACGTTACACTCAACCATTATCTCAGTACTCAGAACAATAACTTCAAAATTCTTAAACTACTAGATACCGTAAGATTTGGAGTTCTTACGCAGTAAATTTCACAATTGCTTTCTTCTGGGATATGACCCCATGCATTCGATTATACTGACATTTCAGATCGACGGGCTCTGTCCATCATCTTTCTACACTGAAGACGGAGGCAGCAATTTCTTCCGAAAGATTCGACTATTTTTAATACCCTACATGGTGGCGCATACCAGAAGATATCAATACAGCAGAATGAGTTTCATCCGGTTTATTTCCTCACATTTTGTTTTGTGGCCAGTAAACTTAATTTGAGATCACCGTTTGGAGCTTTTCTATCGCTCCGCGCTACACTAAAGTTAAACAACTCGGGCCTAGGCCGCCTCATTGTTGAGGTTTCTATATCACACACAATTAGACACACACACACACACACACAGCCGGTAGGACTCCTCTGAACGAGAGATCAGCTCGTCGTAGAGGCCGCTACCTATGCAACAAACGCAAGAGACGAACACCAGTGACCTCAGCGGGATTTGAACCCGCAAACCCAGGAACCGAGCAGACATGCGCCTTATACCGCACGGCCACCGGGATCGGAAAACGTAAAGTTCTGGGGACAGAAATGGGCCCCATCCTCACGCACACACTCTCATTCGGCAGGTAAAGCTATTCCCAGCTGTGTGTTACGCCTGTCGGCCCCAACTAAGTGTACGTTCTGTAGATCCTTTCTTACGGACTCTCACCGACCCTGTCCGCGAAACACAGTTTTTAATTTAACTTTAAACACGGAACGATGAATACAGCCCCGAAACTGGATGATTCTAATGTTTTACACCATCGTAGTATGGAGGCCGTGGTAGCCCGATCGGTATTGCGGCCAGGCTCCAGTGTGGACGATCCGGGGTTTGAATCCCTGCAGCAAAATGAGACTTCTTTCATCTCCAAATCGTCCAGACAGACTTTGGGGCCCACTCAGCTTCCTATTCGAGCGGCAACGGGGTTCTTTCCCGGGGTTAAAGCGGCCGGGGCTCGTTGTTTACCACTCACCGCCATCAACTGCCGAGGTTAAGAATGAGTGAATCTATAAATCTACTCCCCCTACATACATTTATGGCGTAAACAGGGACAAAGTTACGTTTAAACTTTTTTTTCCATCCCAGTAGACATACTGAATTGTATTAAACTTAATGTTATATTGCCGTCTGCGTCTAGGTTTTTCGGGTGATTTCTTATGCTAATTTCCAAAACCAAATTTGTATGGATTCAATGTTTCCACTGTGCAAACCACACTGCACCCCACCTCATTGTTCTTGATTTAGTCACTCCAGTAGCAACAGACGAAGAGCAATCCTCCGAAGCTCCTCATTAATTTTCTCCAGCCTTTTGTTACACTTCACTTCATAGATCAAAATACGTATTATCTTCCGTGCTTTGTTTCCAAATGCCCAGAGCAATATACAGTAACGGCAGGGGCATTATGACATAATTATTACACCTGAAGTGGGAGAAATAACACTCTAAAGTCTATGCTTCGGGTTTCAAGTGCTGGTTTCTTTCATGTTATGTCAGAATAAACTACGTAGGAACGTCAAGGACATTAACCAGCACTGCGCTAGAAAAGGTGTCATTTACATTTTACAGAGTGGTTCACAAGTTCCAATAAATTACAACAATAAAAATATACTTAAATAAGATGCCTGACTTGCGAAGTTACATGCATTTTATGAAACTGTTTAATTTTAATTTACAAACTTGCACATTGGTCGTTATCCTTTAAGTAATATTGCCAGTAATCTGTGGCGTATTAAAGCTTCACTGTCCCGAAGATAGCCCCGTTCCCCCCCCCGATGGAGGTGCAGTTGTACCTGAAAGGAATCAGGTTCTTTCTATAGTTGGGCTTTTTCATCCTGTCACGACTCACCCAGTTTCTTTCAGTTCGCCAGCTTATAAAATTGTACAAAGCGAATGCCAACCTTGACAGAAGACCCTCAAAAGTGCATGGAGTTAAAATCGAGTTCATGTAAGCTTATTTGGAAGCACTTGAACCGTTTTGTGCGAAATGTTTCATTTAGAACTTCCCTGACGCGGTACGAGTACACTTGGATAGTAAAGGCACAAACCAAGAAATTCACTGAACATGTGTATGAGATTTAGAAACAGAGGAAATGCGCCCCTCCGGTTGTAGACGAATAAAAAGAGTACAAGTGTTGCATTAGAGTCTTTTTCTTGGGGGGGGGGGGGCGGCATTATATTTATGTTGATAGTGCTTCCAAAGTACCGAAAATCCTGTCTCCTTCTTGAAGGCGAAGTCACTACTCTGCACTTCTGCTGCTACAATACAGGTCCGCATGCCTATGCTGCTACAATACAGGTCCGCATGCCTATGCTGGGCCCACAGCTTCACTGATACGAATAAGAGACAGAAGTTCCTCCAAAACATATGCGAATGGCACGTCTCCTAATGATAAACATTTAGAAGCCCTAAAGACTAACACGAAACCAAAAGGAGCTGACGGCTTACGTATATCACCAGACGCGTCTGAGCTGAGAATATCATCTTTAAAAATCACCAACGAATCATAACATCCCTTGGAGGTACCCACCTTAATCTCGCATTCCACTGTACGTATATACATCAAAAGGAGAAACTTAGAATAATTCTTTAACAGAAGTGCTGCACCAAACATACCACTCAATATTAATACAACATTTTAACGTATGTAATTAAATATTAAATTAAAACAGCTGTGCCGAACGCAACTGTAACACCTACTTACACAATCCGTGATTGTGAGGTCAATCGTTTTAATTAATAATGTGTTGCACATAAGTGTGTTTTTATCATCTACAGATATTTTACTGCCTGTTCCTTACGTTTGCTTGTGAATAAGCCGAAACATAAAGCACCCCCAGCAGTAAATATGTGCAAACAGAATTGTGATGGGAGGTGCTTTTTTCATCTGTTTGCTTATGCATCACAGTGACATGCCTCAACTAAGGCTAATTTCGTTCCTATGCACGCAGCTAAACTGCAGTAGATGTATAATAAACAGTTGTGTCTGTCTGTGCGTCCGTCCGTTGTTTCACCTCTAAATCTGAATACAATTTGATATAAAATGTACACGTCCGAACATTTTCAGACTAATTTAATTTTAATCTTTGCCGGTCCAATATAACTCCTGCACACATTAAACCTGTATGAACCTTGAATAATTTTAGCAAGAAGCTGCCCACTGTAGGAAAAATGTCTATACGATTAAAAGAGATCTATTTTGCTACTTTGCGCGATACAGTCTGTATGTCGCGTTTGTTCCGAACCAATCCACTGCTGGTTCTGCTACGTCTCTTTTCCACAGAGCCACGAAATACAGTTTTTTTTTAAAGTAATAAGTTAATTTTATGTTATTCATACCGCGCATGTTCTTACAATTAATACATCAACGAATATACGCACTCAATAAAATACAATTCAAGACAAGTATAAAACTCCCACATATTTTGGCACCGTGCTGCCACCATCGGGAGTTGTTTAGAACAAAGGAGTACACGCCCAACACGTGTATTAATTGTAAGAATATGCAGGGAATAAATAACATAAAATCTGCAAATGCTCAACACGCAAAAGCTGCTTAGAACACACAAAGCGAAAACTTTATAAGACCAACGCAGCTACATGGTTTAACAAATACGTAAACTGAAGGCCGATACAGTACATAAATTAGCGTGTTGGCCTTGTGCTCCTTTTTCTAAATAATTTCGATGATGGCACACCGGCGCTGAAATATGTAGGAGTTTTATACTTGTTGTGAATTGTGTTTTATTCAGTGCCTATTTTGTTTGATGTATTAATAATAATAAGTAAATTTGAGAGCATTCTACATCAAATTGTACGTCAGATCTTAATTTAATTCTGTATTTAATTCTGTGTGCCACTTTGGTTTTACGCTGCCCTGAATACCTGTCATTATACGGACTGCGATGCGGGATGGTATCCGGGTTTCAGTTCCCGACACAGGCTAAATCTCTTCCAGGCGAGTTTAGTAACTGCCATCAACACAACTGAATTTTATTATCTTATATAGGCACATGGCTACATGAGATCTGCGCTCTTCTGGGGTATTACGCAGCGTCGAATGGTAATCTCTGACCGACGATCCGGGACAACGTATCGGTCCCACCTGCCAGGGTCAAGAAGTCACGAAGAGTAATGCCCCAGAAGAGCGCAGATCTCATTAGCATAGCGGTGGAAGCCTAAACTCATACGGCTACGTGTTTCAACCACTTAGGCCGTTAAAATATAAATAAAAATTTAAATTACAACAATAACAGCAATCATGGGCGGTCATCTTAAAATTGTATGCATTATGATGGCCTTAGGATGACCACAAATGGTTTAAACATGTAGCCATATGCCTATATAACATAATAAAATCAGTTGCGTTGATGGCAATTATTAAACTGCTCTGTAATATACAACACAAAGGAATGTCAAAAAATTATGATTGTTCTCATTTCCACACCGTACGGTCTCCTAAGTGGTCGGTACTGGAGTCCATTTTCCCGATAAAAAAAAAAAAAGCTGGCGACGCATCATGCTGGTTACACGCTCGTATCTAGTGGCATTTTGTAAAATCCTCGGTCCACTGCCCCACATGCTTCCACGACGTGCAGATTAGCTAATCACAGGGACAACTGAACATTTACCATTATTTCTTTTGGGAAATGGGAAGTACTCAAATTTGGCCGCACTCAAGCTTGTGGGATAATTCCGACAAATGGCACTGTGGAAACCATACTTGCATCAGCGTCATCGTACGAGCATTAAAGTGGCGCAGGCTTGTTAGCAAAATAAAGTGGCGCAGGCTTGTTAGCAAAATAAAGTGGCGCAGGCTTGTTAGCAAAATAAAGTGGCGCAGGTTTGTTAGCAAAATAAGGCCGTAAATCAGTAAAACTAAAACACATTCATACCTAAAAGAGAAGTAGGTTTAAAATAAGAAAACATTACTTTTACCTGTTTTCCTCATGTACAGTATCCTGTGATAATGTTAAAATCAAATTATTTTGTTTCAAACTCAAAAGAAATTCCACAACAAAATATTTCCTTTGTCCAATCGGAGTTAATTTGGCAGCTCTAAACACTCATGAAGTTAAACACAATTGTTTATTATTATACAGTAAATCCTCGCTGTTACAGATTTACTATTCATCCGCTGTAGCGTGACAAAAAGCACATAACAATCAAAAATGAAAAACAACATTTTGTTTGTTATTACAGAACGCATTAGAGTTCCTACTTTTAATATTCCCACGACACAGGATTTAACACATTGCCCCACACGGCAAATGTATTAGGGCCCGCACGAAATGTGCCTGGAACAGAATAATTGAACAGGAGAGGAACAGCTGAACGGGTATGAGAATTTTGTGTGTCTGACGCGGCGAGGTTTCATTGAATTGCTTGGATAAAGACAGGGAGTAATTCACATTTTATATGTAATACTTGTCACATTTCATAAATATTTTTCGATGTAAGAAAAGCAACTTGAAAATGAAAGACTATTGCATAAGAGTTTGTTTTCCTTTTACTAATAATTTCAACCCCATTTTTACACGTGTATGTCAACTCAGACAAAAAACGCATAATATCGCCCTCATTAATGCATATTCGGTACAGTCTTATTTTGTCAGATATATTTTGTTTCTCTCATTAAGATACAATCAGTTGTTGTCTTCAAAACGTAGTATTTGTTGAAGGATGGGGCAGAAATGTAAACAATCTCTCTCGAATATACACACTATTGAATTATATTTCGGACGATACAGGGCAGTGCCATGGCTCAGGCGGTTTGTCACCGGCCCCACCGCGGAGTGCTGGGTTCAATCCCAGGCCAGTACATGTCGACTTCTGCCAGCCTAAACGGTGCTGTGAGAGTTTTCCGCCAAGTATTTCCGATTTCGCCTGCCAGTACAGTGCCTGCATTGTCTCATACTCATTGATTCATCTATCATTGATGCTATATAAAACTGATAATTGATAGCGCCATTAAACAACAAACTCAAACGAACAAACAATTCGAATTCCTTGAAAGCGTCTCGCTTAGTGAGAATTCTTTCACATTATCTTCCAATTATTTTAAGAAATAATTACGTAGATATATGCTAACATTAACTATATCTAATCAACAGTAAGAGAAAGACATACATTTGCAATGCGCATACATTTTTGCATATACTGATTATTGTGGCACTGAAAACCATTTGGAAACTAGGACAGAAGGCGAGATATTGCGAGGCAAGTCCCATGGCAAATGGGCAGTTCCAGTACACAATATACGGCATTGCATAAATATGCAGCGTGACTGTGCAACGGTTTGGGAGAAACAGTGAGCAACATTGGTAACACAGGAACGACGCGACAAAAACTGCGTAATTTGCGTCGTACGACACGTTAGAGCTAAAACTGCTTAATCAGAAATAAACAAGTTAGGTAATGTCCGTTACTGCACCAATATGATAAATTATCCGTGTAGGCATTCCTGAACGCCTCTGCGTATTTTAACACTCAATACATTTCGTCTTATGTTAGCCGCAGTCATTTCATCATTATCAAAACATCTTAAGCGATGAGAGTTACAATCGATATTTCCTAAATATCAGCACTAGACATTTACAACCAATCAAAGCCGGCGCTCAGTGTTCAGCTGCTTCTTTGGCATCAGCATTTACTTCCTTCAAAGTACAATAGATTCCACCTTAATACACACAAATAACAGGTGGTTTGCCCTAGTTGCCTTGATTGGAAACAACGCAATGTGCTAAAATAAGGACTTCAGTAATCGAATTAGACATTTAAGAAACAGCAGTAAAATCTCAAGCTGCGAGACCCTGGGCAGATAAGAGGTGAAAAGGATGAAAAAAGTAATTCACTTCGTAATTTAAATTTCACTCACACCCTGTATTACATACGCACTTAAATGTTGTTATGGGGTGGTGTACTTGTAACTCGTAAAAATTATTAAGCCAAGTAAATGCCATTTGTGACTCTTCCATGTATGAAGCACTTTACTTTACTCTAGTTAAACATCTTTTCAATTATTACCTGTACCGCCAATCGGTTAACTGTTTAAAGCCCAGTTTCATTTATGTGAACCACCTGCTGTTGCTTTTAGAACTCCGAATTTTTCCACATCTTGTATTCACGTCTTCCATATGACTCTCACAATGTACAACCATTATTTCCCCACACAGCATTAACTGGTTGGTCTTTCTACTGGCGACGGTCTTTTCTCTGTGTTCCACGAACTGAATATTTATATACGATTTGGATGGACCGGAGCCCTGAAGTGTTAAGCGAGAATCCGGTACATAATACGTGTATTTTACAGTACAGGGAATAGAGTTAAGCAAGAATAAAGAGTTGTGTTGATTACTGAATTTAAGACTCTCGCATGTCCCTCCATAAAAGACTGGCACAGTGATACTACAATATTTTCTCTTTATTTCGGCTGAACACCAAAGTGCGTGATACTTATCTCGTCATGAGACACGGACTTTATGTCATTTGCCTCGTAGAACCGAGTCATGCAAAGCACCGTATGTACATTACCCCTAGTAAATCAATACGATTACGTCACACGCTGAACCCAGTTCTTGAGCATAACAATATTAGTCCCGTAATATTCCTTTGCCATAATTTGATCCTGCACAATACTTCACTACCGCCTGGCTCCATGACATCCACTTGATCGACTGGATATTACGCCCTCTCGTATTTACACTGCGTGCTTAACAGGTCGATATTTCACACGTGGATGTCATGCGGTTTTTTCCTCGATGAATTCATGTACTGGGTCCATGTGTTTGGTCTTAAAACAGAGCATGCTTGATAACACCTAATAAAGCATCAAAATTGTATTCAGCCCTATGAAAACTGATGTCCGATAGAGTAATTTTATTTGAAGGTCCCCAGACTTGGCCTGCTTGTCCAAATAATTGTAGTATTAAGTTGAAAATAAGTATAGAACACTGAAGGAACGATATCTACAGGGTAAAACCGAAACACTTGGAGAAACGCCTGTCCCAGTGCCGCTCTGTCCACCATAAATCTCATATGGCCTGACCTGGGATCGAAGCCGGGCCTCCGCGGTGAGACGCCGGCGACTAAAAGCCTGGCCCATGGCACGACTTTCACTTTCAGCTTCTAAAGAATGACTTCGCTGTATGCAGGCACAGCAGTCATCTTTGTGTAGTTCAGATACACACTGTGGAACACACAATGTTAATCAGTTGCTAGGACAATGGTAATGCTACATTACTATTGTGAAATATAAATTTAATACAAAAGTATTTAAGAACGCAATTCTTGCCTCACACTAAACTCTCAGCAGATTCGTAAAAAAAGATTGAAATTATCGGTCTCAAATATGCCATACGACAAAAATCAGAAGCAGACTTCAATTTAAGCATTACTTCAGTTTTAATTGGCTGTGAATTCTGCCCATTCTGATTTTCACGTATTCCGAAAGGCACTGTTCTATTCCAAAATGGTTGCGTCGGTGAAGGCATCGTTTTTAGATGCATTAATTCCCCAGTTCCTTCTGGGTCTGTGCTGAAACTAAGCTTCCTTTACTATCATCTTACGTAAGACAGCCAATGAGAATCTGGCGAAACAACAAAATTCTAATTCACGTTCTATTTAATGCTGACAATACCCGTACGTCCCTTATCTCAAATATGCCATAAGACAAAAATCAGAAGCAGACTTTAATTTAAGCATTACTTCAGTTTTAATTGGCTGTGAATTCTGCCCATTCTGATTTTCACGTATTCCGAAAGGCACTGTTCTATTCCAAAATGGTTGCGTCGGTGAAGGCATCGTTTTTAGATGCATTAATTCCCCAGTTCCTTCTGGGTCTGTGCTGAAACTAAGCTTCCTTTACTATCAACTTACGTAAGACAGCCAATGAGAATCTGGCGAAACAACAAAATTCTAATTCACGTTCTATTTAATGCTGACAACACCCGTACGTCCCTTACGGCAGCACACAGTTCAACTGATTACGGTGACAGGTTATTCAGTTTGTATGAAGGAATTATTATGGTGTGTCCAACTAATCCGATCAGTCAACCCAGCTTAGATATTTCTTCCATTTGGATCCCTCTTATTAGTAACGAAGTGGCCAATTCTCAGAAGAAACCTATTGCATGTAAAACGCCCATATAAATCCCTGTTTGGTCTCCGGTCCATCCTACACATTGGGCATGAATTGGTGAAAAGAATTACAGTATTGTATTTCGTCTTGGTTTCCAGTTTATATCCGGAATACTAATTTCCCTTTAGCGACTTGATTTGTTATCTCTCACAGACATAACCTGGTTTCGGGCACTTATAAAACTGAAGTTGCCTGACGTGAGTTTTCCATTGATGGAGGACAGCTCTGTCTAAGGGACCCAATAGAAAGGTGTACCTGCCTTCTCCCCCTCCCTTCACCGGAGGACGGAATCAGAGCCAGCTTCCGAAACGTTTCGAATTTCAATTTTTTAATATTTTACTCTTCAGACGATGGATAAAGTCCATACACCAAACACCTCACAATTATAATTCTTATTATTATATTATTAATTTCACTCATTATGCAGTCTGTCTTCCGACAGGACCATAGCCACTTCCAAAGCGAGCTCGCCACACAGTGCGATCTGGTGATTCCTGTTTCAATTTCCGGCATCTTCTCTTTCCCTTAAGGTCATCCAGTAGCAGCTTACGTATGTTTCCTCGTCTTCCCGTCGTTTCTATGTTTCCCTCTAACTTTCCTTCAATCGCTTGTTTTCGAACGGCAGTGCCTAGGCAAGATGTGACCAATCAAGTCAGCCCTCCTTCTTTTTATTGTATGTCGGATGTTCATCCTCCTTCACTCTATGTAATACTTCATTTCTCACAGGACTGCTCCAACTGGTCTTGTTCATTCTTCTCCAGCACCATATTATACTTCCACAATGATGAGAAACTCAGATTACAAACACCACAAAATCTAGCACAGATGTGGTATGAATACAAGAGGAAAACCACACACGTGAAACAAGAGATCATAAACATTAAGTAACATCGCCGAAGGTGTAAGACCGTTCTTGAAGGCTAACAGGTATATGATTAATGAATTCCCCAACTTCTTTGTGGCCCAAAGTTTCAGTACCATTTTGACAAGACGCCGCCACTCGATCATATTGTGATTCACATAAATCCAGTCATACACTAACATTCAAATGTCCCCGTGCTGTGAAACTCATTACGGTAAAGTAAAGCACGCGGAAGGAAAAGGCACGTAGAAAGTTAAATTACAACACGTACACATAAACGTACAAAGGCCTACACGTACAGGCTGCCTGCCAATAATGTTGCCCATTGGCAGTCTCATACAGGCGCATTTATATACCTGTCGGGGCCGTTTGAGAAATAAAGCCATGTGTCACGCACTGACAGTCTGTTACATGTGAAAGTATGTACATGTCTGGGCTGTGCGATAATTAACGCCAACTGTCAAACGCTGACAGCCTGTTATAAGTGAAAGTATGTACATGTATGGGCCGTGTCATAATTAACGCCACCTGTCAAATGCTGAGAGCCTGTTACAAATGAAAGTATGTATATACTGATGCACGTCTGACGATTAACGCCATCTGTCAGACTCAGAGCGTCTCGTATAGATGAAACAACGTAAAGATCGAAGCCGTGCGTTAACTAACGTCCCTTTCAGTCGTGGCAGTAATTAGTTCTGTGAATGAAAATAAACACTTATTCAATCAGTCACTACTTATTTGGTCAGTCACTACTTATTCAGTCAATCACTACTTATTCAATCAGTCACTACTTATTCAATCAGTCACTACTTATTCGGTCAGTCACTACTTATTCAATCAGTCACTACTTATTCGGTCAGTCATTACTTATTCGGTCAATCACTACTTATTCGGTCAGTCACTACTTATTCAGTCAATCACTACTTATTCAATCAGTCACTACTTATTCGGTCACTCACTACTTATTCAATCAGTCACTACTTATTCGGTCAGTCACTACTTATTCAGTCACTCACTACTTATTCAATCAGTCACTACTTATTCAGTCAGTCACTACTTATTCATTCATTTATACTTTACCGTAAGAAGCTGTATTCAATAATATAGCGCCGAACAGCAGAAAAATTAGTGAATGGAAAAATGGACAAGGAATTCGGAACGAAACGGTCATGGCGTGAGATAATATACGGATATTTGCTTAGTTAGACTGAGGAAAACGAATATAATTTTCGCGAAATTTATCCAGTGTTCCAGCCGAAATTTGAAGCAGGCTGTTACAGAATGTAAGTCGGAAACGTTACCGCTTTCTCAGTTTAAAACAATCATAAAATTTCTCCTATTATATATACATATCAAGGATTGGTGCAGCTGCTTTCTAATTACCGACACAGTTACCAACGTTTGCCTCCTATTTCAGCAATTTCAGGTGATAAAATGCCAGAACCAGGCCGTAGGCCATACAGAAGCTGATCAAGCTAGAAAACAAGCATTAACCGTGTTGTCCGGCTGTGCCCTGTGGCGTAATAACAAACACGTATCGAGCATGTGTACGTATGCGTGTATGTATGTTACCCCTACAATTGCAGTTGATTGTACTCTGTAGCATTCGGGCATAGTTAACAGAGATAGGTGGGCGATAAGGCTGGAATTAGTATTAGTAATGGCCGCGCGTCACGAAACGCAGTTATGCAGACTATTCCTTCATGAAGACGTATGGAGATGGAAACGAAAAACTGTGGACTCTGAGTTCATGCTAATGAGTTATGACTCTGTAAACTGTGGACTCTGAGTTCATGCTAATGAGTTATGACTCTGTAAAAAACATTTCAGATTAACGAAACGGTATTCAAAGATTATCTGATTTGAAAAAATTCTGATGAATCCTCCTGTCCATTTCCTATACAATTTCACGTTTCCGCTCCACTTATTTGTCTACCCCCTCTACCTCCTTATTGCCAAACTTATCCTGCTCTTAAACAATGTCACGTGAATCATTATATCAGTATATATATGTAACGAAGTACGGTTTTGAAACTTCGAGCGCAGGGATAGTGGGTTCAAATCCCAGACACAGCACAGGTGTACGTCTCAGCTATGTCTGTGCTTCTATTTTCCTATGAAGGCAGACGCCTTGCGCAGAGCCTTTTTCCCGTCCAAGGAATTAAACAAAATGTATAAAACATGCAATATTTCATAAATTAGTTCTAAAGTGGAAGAGGCCAGAAAGTGTAAATCGTTAATCTAAAACAAAGAAGAAGAAGAAGAAGAAGAAGAAGAAGGAATAAGTATATGACCTGTTTCAGACGAAAAGTAACACAAAATTCCTTTACGGAAGTGTATTGGCTTGACAAGCCTCTGGCGGAAAGATAAAAGCATTTCTGAAGCTTTCACAAGCGTCAACATCTGTGAAGTTTTAACAACCGACTCTACATAATGCAAGTCAAGAGTCTTCAAAATTTTAATGCACCCCCTACATAACATATTACAGGCTTCTGTAATAATTTGGGGAATCTGAAATCCTCAAATTATCACCTTATATCAGCTTTTAGTCAGTAAGACAAATTATAAAAATTTGCCAGCACAAATGAGAACTTAGGAAAGCGAAAGCAAAGCTGTACATGGCAAATACAGTTTAGATGCATGCTCTAGGTAACGACGTATCGAGCTCCATATTTCAAATAGGTGCTTTAGAGGCTTACCTGGTAATATATTTTATGGGTATATCGTAGTTGTGTAAGTATTTTGTAATGTGTAGGTATACTGTACTTGTGTAGGTATATTGTATTAGTGTAGGCACATTGTACTGTGTGGGTGAATTGCTAATACGTGTACTGTAATTTGTGCTGTTCCGTTTATGTATGTGTTATTGTATTGTGGTGTCTGTACTGGTGTAAGACTGCTGCCACCGGCTGAAAAACCAATTGCAGTAGTAGTAGTAGCAATAATAATAATAATAATAATAATAATAATAATAATAACTACGCTTTTATGGAACCACAGTACCCAAAGCAGTTTTCAAAGGGACACTCCTCCTCACAGAACTCTGCACATACAGTCCAATTTTTCCCTCGCCATATAAAATCCATTTTAATATTACTCTCTCTTCTAACCCCATGTCTCCCACGTGTTTTCCTCCCTTCAGTGTTTTCGACTAAATTATGTATGCATTTTCTCATCCTCTCATTCTGAACCAGATACCCCGCATACATTATCTCCATTGATTTAATCATCCGATGGTATTTAGAACTACAATTTTAAGGCTTTACATGAGAGAATTTGTGATAATCTTTCTATCAAATTATCGTTACAGTCTCGTAACACGTCGTGGTACGCGCATTTAAGCTTCTGATGTCTGATAAAGCTCAGGGCATGAATTAGCATGAACAAAGCTCCTTAGCGATCAGTTTTCTTCAACAGTCTGTGTATACAGAACATTTTTGCAAGAAATCTGAGAGCGTGCTTAAATTATGCCAAGTTACAGCAATTTCTGCCTGGCTGTTAAGGACATTACGTTGTTCTTGCAACATGAAATACCCTGCAGGAGAGTTGAGATATCTCTTGATTTTATTCTTGATAGACAAACGGAAATAAAATTATTTTCTAGCTCGTACTTCCAAGCATTCTAAACTTTTTTCATTTCCTCACATTACTTTTATTTTAACGCTCTCTGTAGTCAGGGCTGTGGCATTTATTATTGAGTATTAAAACATAAACAAAAACTGCAGCGGCAGAACCTGACAACTTAGCATCGCCAGTGCTAATGTCCGCCTCTGGACATGAATTTAAGCCAAGTCCATCCACCCCACATCTTCATAAATCATCTTCCCATTAAACATGTTAAGGTTGTTCTCCCAGTTCCTTCTTGGTCTTGCTAGTGTTCATTTTCCAAAAAGTTGCACCACCACAGCTGCACACACATCCCTCGACTACCTCGCTCTATCCACATGGCAGTCTCTAAAATCACAGTCCACACATGGCTAGACTGCTAATACTGTAATCATTACTGCATTAATGGTGCCAACATAAGCTGATGTAAATTAAGATACTCACTTCACTTTTATAATAAATTCTTTCCCGTACTACTACTACTACTACTACTACTACTACTACTACTACTACTACTACTACTGTTGCTGCTGCTCCTACCACCACCACCATCACCACCATTACTATCACTCAAGCACAATAACATCTATAATCACCAAATAACGCCTAATAATAATAATAATAATAATAATAATAGCAGGTAAACAATAAATGCTAGTACCACAATAACTGCACAACAATAATAATAATAACCATAACAACAACAAGAAGTATCTCCACCATAACAACAGGAACTACCATTAGTACTATTTATTTATCATTCTAGTCCTTCGGAGTCCAGGGGTTACTACTCGTATATACAACACCAGGATTAATGTTACGAAACTCTACGTTCTCTCCACACAGTGCATTTCTATGTTCTGTATGGGATCTCGGAACAAACAGCGACCATTTCCCTGTAAGATATTCATTGGATGGTCTATATTACCAAGATGGAGTGTTTACTGCGCGGTACGAACTGAATAATTATATATAATTCATGCTAGCTGTCGCCTTTGAAAGGTTAATACGTATTTTCCCATTCACCTATAAACATTTCGACTCAGCCACTCATTTTACTTGCACAGTCCTATGTGTAAGATTGCTAGTTGAATGAGTGTCGTTAAATTACACACGAATCAATCACCACACTGCTTCTCCACTTTAGTATGACTTGATACGGGACTGTGCAAGTTCAGAAGAGAGTCTGAAGCGCGCCTTACGACAGAGCAGTGAACACGAACACCATCAGAGCAATTAGCTTGTTCATGCGCCATTGCTGACGTCAGTACAGTATTACGCTCGAATCAGTGAGGGGTTAAGCACAAAGCATGCAATGTTTTAGTCTCTCTGATGGACTTCGACATATATTTGTGAACAACAGACATGCCACCAGTCGTGGTTGTAGTTTTCTCCGTGCATGTTGCAATACAGCTAATGGACGGTAATATCGCTCCAGCAAGTCAAGTCACACATAAACACTGTGTACAGTTCTCGTCACATCCACCAAATGCACGTGTTTTTCAGTCCGTCATTAACTTCCTCATTTATGGCATGTTGATTTCCCGCCATAATATTTATCTTTGTGTGTAAATCTGTGACAATGTTTTGAGATCTTCGCTCTTCTGGAATGTTACGCAGGGTAGATTGGCAGTTAGTAACCGAACCTTCGAGAAAACCTATCGGTCCCGCCTTCAAGAATCTGACCCTTTAAGGTGGAACTGAGAGGTTGTCCCGAAACGTCGGTGACTACAAATTTACGCTGCGTAACATCCCAGACGTAGGAAAACCTAATTTACACCGCGGTAGAAGCCTGGAATCACGCACGCACGACACTGGTTTGTTTGCGAGATGAAAGATTTCGCTTACAGTTAAGTTAGGCTACACACAAATAGCAATCACACACTATAACCAATATACGTACGTACACACACACACACACACACACACACACACACATATACATCTTACGCTTCCTTAAGCGTAATAAACTGAGAAGAAGGCAAGAGTAATTTCGTGGCAGTGTTAAGCACTGTGGCATTACAATTTCAACACCTGTTATGTCCGTTATGCACTTTAAGTTGGGGGCAAAAATATTTTCATATTCCATATTTGTTGGTTCGCAACCTATTAACGACATTTCGGAAAAGTTTCGCTGCCTTCAACATCAGGTTTGTCGAATTCGATTGCCCTGAAGACGGAGGCAGCAGAAGACAATACAATTCATCGATAATGCAGTGAAAAATCATATGACATTTTTCCATCTTTCCTTACTATTACCGATGTTAACAGGAGAAAAAATTTTTCATTAGATTTAACGTGGCAATTGTATAGGCAAATGTTATTTTTAATAAATAATTAACAAACGAACTTCATGAGGCGAAATCAGTTTCTCCGTCAGTCAAGAAATTCTCCGCCTTACGTGGAACCCGAAGTTTCATTACCGCCTGCAATACAGCCTGCCACTTGTCCCTATCCCGAGCCAAACCAATTCAGTTCACACCCTCACACACTTTCCTTATGAGAACAGCGTAACTGCAACATCTCATATCAATGCATATACTTTATACTGACGTATAAGCAGAGTAGCAAGCTATTTTAAAATTGCTTATGTTACCTTTGGCCCATTATATCTGATTTTTAAATAAATCTCCGTGGAGTTGGGCCGTGCTTAAATCGCTGCTTACCCGTCAGTTATTCCGTTCCTAACAAACGACCCATATGTATTTATTTCATCACTGACGCTTCTCAGTTTTTATATTTCTGGATTAACACACAGCGGATATAAGTGTAGGTATAAATACGTAAGTAAATAAACACATAGGCTCGTTGTGGTTCTGGAGAAGGATGGAAATGTTCAGTTTAATCGATCACATAGCAAACGAAGACGTATTACAGAGAGTCAAGGAGGAAAATGAAGAGAAGGAAGGCTGACGGGATTGGTCACATCTTGCTTTAAAACTGCCTTTTGAAACACTTTATAGAAGGAAATATAAACTGGTGGGAATACGAGGAAGAAGACGTAAGCAGCCACTGGATGGCCTTAAGGAAACGCGGAGATACTAGAAATTGAAAGTGGAAGCACTGGATCGCGCTCTCCGGAGAACTCATTTTGGAAGGGGCTATGGACCTGTCGGAAGACAGACTACGGAATGGTGGTGGTGGTGGTGGTGGTGGTGGTGGTGGTGGTGGTGGTGGTGGTGGTG
>BLKM01008093.1:1310760-1345039 GCA_013340265.1 Coptotermes formosanus
GGTGGTGGTGGTGGTGGTGGTGGCAGTGGCGGCGGCGGAGGCGGCGGCGGCGGTGGTGGTGGTGGCAGTGGCGGCGGCGGTGGTTATTACTGTAGGCTCTTACAAAGAACTATGTTCTACGATAAAATCTGAACAATGTCAATGAGCCGTTCGTTTTTACGGTCGTGACAGTTCAGCCTCCAGTAAGTCCGTTATTTTACCTTTCCTACAAAGTAATCCCACTGTACCCGTTGCTGTGGATTTTATTGTAAGAGAAGATGCGCATTTTATATTGTGATTCTGCGATTAATAGCAATTCTAATGCACAGCACGATGAACTGTATGTGTTCTCTCAAGAAAATCGCACCCAATGGGCCCTTTTCGAACAGTTATTTTAATTCACAAACAGAGTCGTAACAATTTGTTTGTTGCTAAGACACGCTGGCATACGAAACAAGCGATATTGCGTCTGCACTTTATCGAATAAGGAATCAAATTTATTGAAGTAAACTAAACTCAACGAGGGCATTAATTATGTCACCGTTTCCCAATCTACGTCCACCCACTACTTTTGGTGCGCGAACATACTGTGCGGGGTTCTTGGATGTTTCTATCGAAAGAGCGTTTTCTTCTTGGACAGCATATCTATTCTTTTTTGCCTTTTCAGACATTCAACTTTAAGATACGTCGCGCCTGTGGTGCCTCCGTGGCATCGTATTGCAAAAAAAACACATTTTGGAATTTCGAAACGCAGTTTGGAATTTACAGGCATGTTCCAAAAAATAATACGATTGTTATGAATGGTTTTTATATTCTTAAAAGCTCGTTATGAAAAAATGGAACAAAAGCTGCAGTTAAATCTTCCCGGAAGAGTAACACTGCCCTAGATTTGGTTCTACCGTTTCTAGCATTCGAAACCTGGTAGGAAAAGCTATCTCTATGCAGGCCTGGACAGGCGCTGAGGACTCCAGAAGGTTGAGGCTCCCAGAATTTCTAGATAATGGGCACATGAATATGGCACGGTAGTCAGAACTACATAACGACCGCCTTTACCCCCAGGAGACATCCCTGGTTCCCATTTTTGTTAGAAGCTGAAGTCGACCCTAGGGACATTTTGCGGCCGGAGGGATTAATGAAAGGCTTAATTAAAAAGTCAATCGACCCCCACCAGGAATCATATCGCGACCTTCCGGCTTGTTGCGCAGGGCGTCAAACAACTGCCCCACCGCTTATCCCCACTCTCCAACTAGCCTAAATCCACATACGTAAAATTACTTGTGTTAACTGTAGATGTCTTTAAGTACAATACAGTATAGTAAACACGACGGAACACAGAGTTAAATCGTTTCTGAGAATGTCAGCGGGTTTCAGGACTTTGGAGGAAGTCGAAATTAAATTATTCTTACGGAAATACAAAACTTTAGGTTTTCGGCGTTCTTTATGAAAGTAAAAAAGAACACCTTACGTTGGAGATCACCTCCGCTCCTATGTGTGTCTGTGACAAGATATCAGAGAGCAAACTTTTGCGGATATTTATAGAATTTGATACAGAATTTCTTTATAAAATGTTGTCCAGAAGCCTTGAGTCCCGTTCAGTTCGGCTCAGTCACAGTTATACTTCACTTTAACGCGTAAATAAATTTCAGGCCGTATGTTACATATCTCCTCACCGATGTGGGTCAATACGTTACAGGAAATCTCCACGTCATGCCTTTAAGTCATTCAGAGTTTTACGAAAATCGTGAAAACCATTTTTTACGGAAGGGCGTGAATAAAATTTTACTTGTAGTTTCTACATTTTTCACCCGATCTGTTAAGTGTTCGGTATGTCAGTTAAGAGTGAGACATAAGCCTCGCGCTCCGGCAATCCCGGTATCCAATGCATGGGACGCTGTGTGGGCGTCAGAAGTCTGAAATTGTGGAGACAACTGACGGTCGGTACCCACCAAGTCGGAACAGTAACAACAAGGCAATGTACGAATCACGTAACATTGTGCCGCGTTCGCATAATGTGCATTCTTCCTGTGCTATTCTAATAGCCTAGTACCATTTCAATTGAAGAGAGCGATTTCATGGCAATTTAACCCTTTAAAGACGAAGTGCATCTGTTTTATATAAGGACTCAGTGCGTACCGCGCTGTAAACACTCTCCACTTCGGTTATAAAAACCGATCTCTTAACGTTTTATAAGGCAAAAGTTGCTGTGTGTTCTGAGATCCGTACAAAACACATAAACGCAATGTGGGCACCACGTAGAATTTTTTAATGTTAAACCTGGTCGCATGTAAAGTTACCGCTAGGCTTTAAAAGGTTAATATTGCCGGCAATAGTGAAACATACTTAAGTCTTCATGTAAACTACCCGACATTTTTTTCCCGATTTCAACCAAATTTGCTTTCTCTTAACGGATTTTCATGTCACCAATATCAAATTTCATGGTACTCCGCACAGTGGCAGCCACCCTGATGCATACGAACAGACAGACAGGCAGACAGAGGGACAAAGCGACGGATAGGATGCAGTTAATGGTGTTTTTTCGCGACTACGCCGACGCGCCTAAAAATGGGATGCTATTAATATCCACACGAGTGTGCTTGGTCTTTATTTACGACATCGCACCTGACGTGCACGGGGAAATACGAACCTGTTGAAGCTACAGTCGAACCTGGTTATAACGTCATGAATGGGACTGAATATTTTGTGTCGTTATAAACGGGTGTCGTTATAACAGAGGAGTATAATGTTATGGTTAACAGTGATGAATTCATTCGTGCCACAGATAATCTGACAATAGGCGAGGTGTCGTATAAACCGATGTCGTTATATATATTTCTCTTTAAATTTGCTGTGCCCGCATTCTCTGGTACAGTGATAACAAACGCATAGGAACGAATTAATGCAGTGAGCCTCTGTTGGAGTAAGCCACATTATGGCGCTCTTGTGTGTGTGTTCGTACTTGGTCCAGTCGTCGTAGCGTAAAGCTATATTGTAAACATAGGATCTGGCTGTTTGTTTTCTGGTCTTCTACAGGTAAACAAGGGGTCACGGGTCAACACGCAGGAACGGTTGCTGAATAAACTTACTTCTGGAACAAACATAATCATAACGCGACGTCTACAAGATCTTCGTCATCCCGTGGCGTAGTCAAAACCATACCCACCACTGACACTTCAGTCCCTAGGGAAACGATGGGAAATCCCTCTGCCTGTCTTTTTTTTCAATAACTGATCCAATGACTGAGCTGGTAAGAGCGTCTAGGAATGTGTAAGGGCACAAAGCAAAACACAAATGTATGATCTGGAGCACTGAATTTTCGGAAGAATGACAGAAATGCAGTGTCCGCGTATTTTGTATTGTACAGGAGGATTCAAGAGAATTGAACGTGCTCTGCAAAGCTTCCGCATTCAGCAAAGGACATACCGTGTCAATAGCAGACAGCGAGACATCCTAGTATTCCAGATCCTGCGGATCATCGTCGCAGGACCACATGACCTGCTAAGGTTAAAAAAGTTTCTGGAAAGAGCTTAATATATTTACCCTAAATTAAATCGGCCCTACAAAAGACAAGATCGGCCTACATAATAAATTAATAACTATACATACAAGTGATCAATTTGTGCGCAATTTCAACTAATAAAACGAAGAATTTGAAGGCGCATAGGCGGAATAAAGGTATTGCTCCACTCACTCTTAACCTCGGTGCTAGATGGAGGGGAGTAGCCAATATCACCCCCCCCTCACGCGCTCCGCTTCCGGGTCAAAATCCCGGTACCCACTGAACAGTAGGATAGGTGGGAATCACGAGCTGTCTGGAGAATTTTGTGAAAAGGAAAACTCTCACTTCTGCCGGGATTCGAACCCCGCACCGCGCAGGTCGTAGCCTAGTGTCCATACCGGCTATTCTATCCCGCTTGCTCCATTTCCACTAGTACGTTTTCCAAACACGTTACGGTTTCAAGATAAAAGCACAAAAGCGCACAAGTCGTCATATTTGTAACACGTAAATTGTCTGACACGTGATTACTACGCACATCTGCTTTCGTGAACATAAAAATGTGACGTGCCTGTTACACCCCATTAATTACCTTGCGAAACTGACAGCTAAGTACAAATTCCGCACACCCGACTTGGTTATATCAGGGTCTATAAAAATACGACCTTGAAGAAAATCATGCGATTTTTAATCGTTTAATGCATAACACAGTATCATAACTGAGCATTATTGGCGGTGTTAAATTGAACAGGTCAGATTTGTTGCGACCTACAGAAACAATAACTTAATGCCAAGCCGTAAAAATTCATTCACTGTTTAAAAGCTCTTTAGGGTGGACAGCCACAGGTGTATAATGACACAATTAACACAGTAGCCCAAAAATGTCAAGCCTATTGAATCGGCAATTAAATTTTAAATTCATTCGCTGTATAATCATGGGAAATTACCAATAAACATCTTCATTTTTAAAACACAGACACAGCTACATGTTTCGGTTCATATCAAGCAATCTTCAGGCTTAATCTAATTACATATAGAGAATAACGCGTAAAATACATGCGTTAATAGAGTGTCAAATTTGAGGTCACAACTGCATACCTTATATAGTACGCCCACATATGTTACATATCAGTATTAAAATGGACTTTATTAAAAACAAGAATATATTACAAATCTTCCTTTTTAAAATGTTTAAGAAAAATCTTCATAGAAATTTTACACCCTTTAATTTATCCAGCAGGACAGCTCATTGAACTAGAATATTCATGATGCTTGATAATTCATCAAAATTAAGTATTATTTTCCAAAAAGTCAGTTTAATAACAGTCAAAACATAACATATGAACATAGTATATGTGACATAAAATTGGAACCTCAGTTTTGACAGTCTATTAGCGCATATAGTTTGTCTCTATACATAATTGTGTACAGCCTGAATATGTCTTCGTGTCAGCCGAAACATGTAGCTGTAACTGTTTTTTAACGATAAACAGTTCTGTTTTACGGCTCTTCAATAGTAAATTTACACATAAAACGCAACGGGAAGACTCATAGTAAGTTCAGCATCACCGTGTACTTTAAGTTCTACATAAAGGCGAACCAGTTCGGTCTACGTATTACAATCGGCCAATACAAATCATTAAGAGGGTGACGTTTTGATAGTCTCAATCAGATGTTGCCATTTGTCGACAATTTGGAGATTTATTAAAAGATATTTAAAAATTATGTCCCATATGACGGGTTCGTGTACGCTGATTGCAATGGAATGATAGAGGACGAATGCAATATTGAATGTCAACATCATCTGGGCCAAATCTTGCGAACACACACATACACACACACATTTCGTAGTCATGATATCTTTTTGTCTGATATAGTTGTTAGTGAATAGTTCTTAATTGCACAGTTAAGCAGTTTGTTTTATATTACGCACCTCCGACATATAATGTCACATACCATGATTAAATAACCTTCTAACTTTAACTGTATCTGACTCCATAATTTTGTGTACACGTGGAATGAGGATCATCAATATGCGCTGGCGCTTTGATGTATCAAGGTCGACAGTTCCGATTCTGTAGAAATGCTATGCGTGTTAAACAAGACCTGATATTCCACAGTTAGCTGCTTGTTACGTAACGTCCGTCAGCTTCGATCTGCAGTAAATAATTTACTCAGGATATAATTTGAGTGGTCTTATATTGGCTGCGAGTTTAAAATAATCGCAGTTTAATTTTAAACGAATTCCGGACTATAATTGCATACTTTATTATTTATGCCATACTTCCCATTCACTGGACAGATACCTTCCAAGAATATAAAGTTTATATAGGAAACTGAAGTTTTAAAAGGGTGGCCCGCTTACTTTCTATGTACTGCAGCATGTTGACATGGTGAAAGTTACACACACGGATTGTTTGCAGGGCCTAATTGAAATAAAGAGCACATATCAGTAAGTGTACTACGTGCAAGGCCTATAATGTTCATATATATTACAAATTGTGTACCAAATATTGTTTTGAAGTCAACAACTACAAAACATTTGATCATGGAAAAATTTAAGATTACGTATGAAACACATTACATGTCACAAAACTTACGCAGACGTATAAACCATGAGTTCTGCAAAAAACTGTAATAATGTTCTCTGCTCATACTAACACTAATGTGCACTATGTGCAGTGCTGTGAACAATAAAAGAAGTGTGACCACAGTGCCTTAAATATTATGGCCATCTGAGAAAGGTCCAGGAAGCAAAGATCGTAAAGCGCCTCAATATTAAATCATACGTACATTTGCTCTCTTCTTATAAAATAGCTCATCGAAAATAAAGTCAAATTAATACCAGCAGATCATCGCTGTTTTGAGATGTTATGCAGCACCGATTGGTAGTTAGTTATTGACGTTTCGGGACAAACTATCGGTCCTATCCTCTTGAATATGGGAGCGATATGTTGTCCCGAAACGTCAGTAACTACCAATCTACGCTGCGTAACATCCCAGAATAGCTAAGATCTCATTTACACCGCGGCGGAAGCCTGAAATCATGCAAACTACCAAATTAAGTAATTCCAAAGAGGAAAGTCGTTCCTGAGAAGCTAACAGGCCGTCAGCTATTCAGGACATCACCCGCACTTCACGGAAGCCGAAGGTTCATTACCGCATTCACAAGACCCCGCCAACTGTTCGCATCCCGAGCAAATTACTAATAATTTTAAATAACGTTTAGGCCTCTTACAAGCGATATGTTTTTGCATATAGCTGTGGGTCTCATTAGAAACAAAATTAACCGTAGCACTGTTACTGTGCATGCCCCTCTCAGGAGCTCGGCATATGATCTCTGATTCAATTGGGCGATATTAGAATGAGGACATTTAATTTGTCGGCGGGCATCCACTATGAACTAAGCTTTTATATTTGACTTTAAAAGTGCTGTGCCCCTTCTTCCGGATTTCTTATATACTTCTGTTACATTTATCTCATATCCTCGTATATATTGAGCACATTTATCCCTTTAAAGACGAAGCGAATCTGTTTTATATAAGGACTCAGTGCGTACCGCGCTGTAAACACTCTCCACTTCGGTTATAAAAACCAGTCTCTTAATGTTTTATAAGGCAAAAGTTGCTGTTTGTTCTGAGATCCGTACAAAACACATAAACGCAATGTCGGCACCACGTAGAATTTTTTAATGTTAAACTTGGTCGTATGTAAAGTTACCGCTAGGCTTTAAAAGGTTATACGCCTTCAGTGTTCCGAGTGGCCCTTTTCATTAGCTTGTCTACGGCTAGAGCCTATCCACACAGTGGCTGTGAAGCGGCATTGTAAGGAACGGTGCTTGTGTGTAGTGGTGTTCCTGCACTGACACACACACACACTCATTAGTGCCAGGGCAAACAGAGCAACAGGTCGGCTGCCTAACACCTACAGTGACCTGCCACCTTACCTCACATACTGGAAACACTCACGAGCACTCGAAGAATGCTACCCTTGCGTACACCTTTACAGCACAGTATTCAAATGAATATTATTTAAAAAATCAAGCAATACAGTCATACTAACAATGCTGTAAAATAACAGCAACAACATTTAAGTTCGTAGCAGAAAAATAATGGAAATTCATTAAAGCTATTTAGTAAAATAATGTATGCGTTTTATGAGAATCATACGAATAATTTAAATGCACTGTGATCGAAAAAAACGCAGAGATTTTTAATGTTAAAAATGTGATGTGTATAGTAACCACTGTGTTCTCACGAGTCAAGGAATAAAAATGTGTTTATACTTTTCAGTTTAGTACTGTACCATCTACACTACAATATTCATGTCCAGCCTTTGCTATATATACCACAATGTTTAACACTCAAACACTCTACGTTCTGTTCACACAGTGAATTTTTGTGTTTGATTATTTCCCCATACAGCCTAAACTGATTCGTTTTATAACCGAGGCGCAGTGTGTTTACTGCGCGGCAAAGGAATCTTTAAATAGACATGAGGCCTCTCCTGTTCTTCAAAAACAACTCCGGTTATTTTTGGTCTTCAAAAGGTTAACAGAACTTTCTTTAACGACATTTCTACTTCACGAATTAAGCAGGCTAATAATTGGGCTGTAATACGATCCGAAGTAATTCTACTACAGATACTTGGACAGGCCAAAGGTATCTTTGACGTCGTGAATAATTTACTGTTTTGGGGTTGTTATAAATGTGTTTAAGTCAAGCCTTGTCGGACACGTGTGTGTGCTGGATCATACAAGATAAATGGAACAAACTGTAAATATACCTAAACATGAACAAACCTCTAACTTATAAAAAACAGTAATGTTATAAAGGCCTACTTAAGAGTGTAAAAAGCCATAAGAGCGTTTTCAAATGACAAATTCGTTCTATAAACGCCTGTATTCACATTTTAGGATTTCTGTATGTATAAATATGTACCTGTACAGAGCACGGGTGAAAGGGAACGGACGCTGAATGGAAGGCCGTTAAGAGGATTGATCTGGCTTAGGACAGAGACAAGTAGCGGGATCTTGTGGACACGGAAATGAATCTCCGTGTTCTCTAATATGTGGAAAATTTATTGTCTAGTTTCACTTTGAAAGCCCATTTCCCTGCCACTGAGAAACAGCGGTGCCTGAGCAGTGCGCTGATTATACGAACAGTCGGAGACCTGAGTAAAACAAAGCCACTAAGAAGTTAAGTTACTAAAACATCCGGGTACACGTAAGAAATGTGCGAATAAATGTAACTATCTTAAAACAGGTCTACTGAAACTTCTGTGCGGTGCGGACAACTTCGGAAAAATCTGGTCTTCATGCGGCCAACATGAGATTCAAGATACAATGAAAAAAGAATCAGTATACGTACAAATATATGTATAATTTTACCTGTCTACTTATGTGTACGTCATGTACAATAGAAACATAAGGACATGAATAGAAAAGAATTATATAAAATGCAATTCACAACATAGACTCTGGCGATGCTACTTCTAGCGCAGTTTTACAAAATAAATTAGTACCGTAATGAATGTCTCCATCAATAAAGAACTCGCAATCCTTCCGCACTGCTTTGGTGTTTTATCTTGGCTTTGCCAGTAAAAGCGTTTGGAGGAGTATTCTTATCTCAAATCTCTCCTCGAAAAACAACGCTGTGTCGCGTGCAACATGCTGCCCGCGAGCTGTGGGTTGATACCTATTATCTTAAACTCGTTTCTGCAAGCACACTATAGCAAAGAATTGCGCAAAGCTCTGTAACTAATCTACTGCTGATTTACAAGTTCGTACTGCCATGACTAAAACTTCAAGACAGAAAAATTAGTGCTGATTAGTTTAGCAAAAACAATTCAAGATAATATTATTCAATCCCTGTTGTGGCACTCACAATTTAATTTGCATGTTTTACGTCAAATATATTCGATCCCACACAATGAAGCACTCGCCAGGGTAGTGATGAAGAGGCGTGTGGATCGACGAAGGTCAGCAAAACAGCAGGCTTCAAATAAAAATGAAGGTTCATAATTATGTGAAACACGAGTGCAAGTGACACGGGTATATCACGCTTACGTCTGGATTGAATGGCTGTCGGACTCGTCAGAATCTGATGATTAAGTTCAAACGTCCAACTTCAGCAAAAGGACATAAAATAGAGAAACGTACAAAAGAGTTCGAGATTAAAATCAGCCGGGTTTAGATTAAAAATACAGGGTCACAGCTTTTCGTGTAAACATTGGTGTAAACAGGAGAGGCCCTTATGTGATTACCGTACTTCACAGTTTTCTTCTACAGACAAAGGAGATAAGATTCGACGTCTAATGTCCCTGACCCTCGTTCTAAAAGGACGAAACAGACAGTGAACTATAACGTAACACTATGGAGCGCTGCGGTAATGTTTTTACCTCCTGGGGTATCCTAAATAGGAGACAGCGCTTTTATGGCGATATAACCTTTTAACCCTTTAAAGACGAAGTGTATTTGATTTATATAAGGACTCAGTGCGTACTGCGCTGTAAACACTCTCCACTTCGGTTATAAAAACCAATCTCTTAATGTTTTATAAGGCAAAAGTTGTTGTTTTGTTCTGAGATCCGTACAAAACGCATAAACGCAGTGTGGGCACCACGTAGAATTTTTTACTGTTAAACCTGGTGGTATGTAAAGTTACCGCTAGGCTTTAAAAGGTTAAAGTCCAGCGGTAAACCTACGTACCATCATGTTTAACATTAAAAAACACTACACGGCGGTCACATGTGGATCTCAAAACGAACGGTAACTACTGCTTTATAGAACACTTACAGAGCGGTTTTTATAACCGAGGTGGAGAGTGTTTACTGCGCGGTACGCACTAAGTCCTTATATAAAACAGACACAGCTCATCTTTAAAGCGTAAACATCACCGGTAACAACGAAACGTACTTAGGTCTTTATGTTAAGTGCCCGATATTTTTATCCTACTTTAACCAAATTCCAATTTTCGCGACAGATTTTCATGAAAGTCCCCAACATCAGATTTCACGGAAATCCGGTCAATGAGTGCGGCGGTGATATAAGCGGACGGACGGACAGCCGGATATAGAGACCGACGGATATGACGAAGCTAAGTGGCTCTTTTCGCAACTATGAGAACACGCCTAAAACAGTTCGCAAAATCTGAAAAGTATTACATACCCTTGTCTCATGTCTATACCAATGTATTCGGTTTTAAACATGCCATAATATTCATGCGAGTGAGTCGTAACATTAAATGCGCTAAGTATCTTTAAACAGTGTCGCTTTAAAAAATTTTAAGTAGATTATTTCTATTCGGTCTTCCAATTTCTACGCCAGATGTTAATTACAAATTGACTTTATACACGTATTAGAATTACAGATTCAGAAAAAGTAAAATCTGTGAGATTTTAAGTGCTAAGGGCAGTGACCCTGAAGGCTATTATCTACTCAGATATGATGCCGTGTAGTTTGATAGAAATTTACTGAAGTGTCTGAGGAACTGCTGCTTTCATCCCAGAATATAGTAGTACTCCTGTTAAAAATAAATGCAATTACACATCTGTGTACAAAATACAGACGGGGCCAGGGGAGATTACTGAAAATTTCAAGGAAGTGGGGTTTAATTTTGTCCAAAAATTGCGTTTGCCCATAGCTTTGGATTAGTAGCACAATAAATCGCAGAACTTGTTAAGCAAGATAAAGATCTGAAGACTGACATTATCTGAGTTCCATAAAACTTCAGTTTGTGCCTCACAGTGAACACAGTCCATAGCCATTACAACGATCAGCCAGTTAATTATGGTAACGAGATACTCGGTATTCGTTGTCAGATGCAGACGAAACACATAAATACCATGTGACGGAATATGCAAAGCCCTATAATGTTAAATAAATTACCCAACGTGTCTGTGTACGTGTGTGCAGTCATAAAACGAGTGCTGGTGGGACCCTAGACAAATTGTGTGCGTCTCCATGCTCAGTCATTTGGTGGGTTTTGTTTTCAGCATTATCACAAAAAAGGATTCTTTGATTGAATTTGACACATCTGTGAAAGTAGATAGACTGACTGAAGTGATACAGACTAAATGCTTTTCACAGTGATATATAGCAATACGCATGACCGTTGTTTTGAACATTATCCATTGCATATGCAAGTTTTATGTTAAGATCACTATATAAGTAACTTCTTTTTACTGCGACAACCTACAATTGTTATTGAGACAGCCCACAGAGTCACATCCTATATTTGATACTATGACAGCCTACAGAGCCACGCCCTATACTTGTTACTACGACAGCCTACAGAGTCACGTCCTATAGTTGTTAGAGCGACAGCCTACAGAGTCACATCCTACAGCTGTTAGAGCGACAGCCTACAGAGTCACATCCTATATTTGTTACTGCGACAGCCTACAGAGTCACATCCCATAGTTGTTACTGCAACATCCTACATAATTACATCCTACAATTGTTATTGAGAGTCTACAGAGTCACGTCCTATAGTTGGTACTGCGACAGCCTACAGAGTCACATCCTATATTTGTTACTGCGACAGCCTACACAGCCACATCCTATTGTTGATAGTGCGATGACCTACAGAGTCATATGCTATAGTTGTTACTGCCACAGCCTACAGAGTCACGTCTTATATTTGATACTACGACAGCCTACAGAGCCACGCCCTATAGCTGTTAGAGCGACAGCCTACAGAGTCACATCCTATAGCTGGTACTGCGACAGCATACAGAGTCACACCCTATAGTTGTTACTGCAACATGCTACATTATTACATCCTACAATTGTTACTGAGAGTCTACAGAGTCACGTTCTATAGTTGTTAATGCGACAGCCTACAGAGTCTCATCCTACAGTTGATAGTGCGATGACCTACAGAGTCATACGATATAGTTGTTACTGCGACAGCCTACACAGCCACATCCTATAGCTGATAGTGCGATGACCTACATAGTCATACAATACAGTTGTTACTGCGACAGCCTACACAGCCACATCCTATAGCTGACAGTGCGATGACCTACAGAGTCATACGATATAGTAGTTACTGCGACAGCCTACACAGCCACATCCTATAGCTGATAGTACGATGACCTACATAGTCATACGATATAGTAGTTACTGCGACAGCCTACACAGCCACATCCTATAGCTGACAGTGCGATGACCTACAAAGTCATACGATATAGTTGTTACTGCGACAGCCTACACAGCCACATCCTATAGCTGATAGTGCGATGACCTACATAGTCATACGATATAGTTGTTACTGCGACAGCCTAAACAGCCACTTTTATAGCTGATAGTGCAATGACATACAGAGTCATACGATATAGTTGTTACTGCGACAGCCTACAGAGTCACATTACATAGTTGTTACTGCGACAGCCTACAGAGTCACATTACATAGTTGGTACTGCGACAGACTACAGAGTCACATTACATAGTTGTTACTGCGACAGCCTACAGAGTCACATTACATAGTTGTTACTGCGACAGCCCTTAGATTCACATCCTACAGTTGTTACTTGGCCAGCCTACGGAGTCACATGCCACATTTGTTGTGTTACCTTCATTAGGGGTCCAATAAATAATTAATAACAAGAAATGTTACGGTGTGAGAACGTTCAAGAAATAGCAAGGTGAATTCAGATTGCCTCTAAAACAACGCCTACACTCGTCGTGTTTCCCTCAGGCAAATTATACGCTTTTGCCCACACGGAAGCACATTCATTTGAAAGACATGTTAGCAAATGTAGGCAGAGCATAAAACAGTAGCGCGTTATGTTTAATTATCTCGAAAATCGTAAAGGCTATTGTGGAACAAACGTGTTCCAGCTTTATCTAAAATTTCTCTTTGAAACATTTTTCGCTTCGGTAAGTATTTAGACAGATAAGCGGCAGTTTCACTCGAGGTGTCCTCAGAAGCGAATGCACGCTTTTATGTAAAGTGTCCTTGATTGTTGTCCGGTTTTACAAACAGCTCGAATATTTGAAGACATTTAGTAAAACTCTCCAACATCCAGCTACATGTAAATATCATCAGTAGTTCTGCACTTCTTACATAAAGAGAAAATACATACATGGTGAAATCGTAGCAGTTTTGCAACCTTCACTTGTGAATGAACAAAAAATTACACTCTAACGCTCTCTACGCGACTGAGTGACTGACTGACTGACTGACTGACTGACTGACTAACTAACTAGCTAACTCCACGCAGGAGAGTCCTCCTGAAGAAGCTAATAATTCCTCAGCTAGTCAAGAAATTCCCCGCATTTGATGAATACGGAAGATTCGTTACCGCATACAAATGAGACCGCCACCTGTCCCTCAACCCTCCATCCTATTTCTTAAAGATGCATTTTAATAATATCCTCCCACTTATGCGTGGGCATTCCCATTTCTCTTTCTCCTGAGGTTTCGTCACCAAAACCCTGAGTACACACTTCTCGCCAGTACGTGCCACATTTCACTCTTCTGGATTCAATCATCGGCATAATATTATGCAGTCCTTTCCAGTCCCCATGTGAAATATTAAATCCTTCCTGTATAGCTTTAAAACTGTGCTTCCCCACTTCAGATCTCTTGGCTCACTACGGTCCGCAAGCACCAACAAGTTTGACATGCCTGGTCTACAGTCACATTCGCACACCGACCCTGTAAATCACAATCTCAGAAAACAACAAATCACGGAAAAGTAGCAGAAATATCTGCTTCACTCGCATATACAGCCTTGCCAGAGCAGCAAAGACAAATTCTGAATCACATAATTAAATAAGTTACGTGTAATTGCAGAGTTTAATTTAGCGTTTGTGCGAATACATGTTAAAAAAGAAAGAAATATATATGCCGATACCGGGACTCGAACCAAATACTTGTTGCCCGAAGCACACTGGAATCCTATCTTTTCGTGCTTGGCTATCAGCGAACACGAGTACTCATCTGCCTTGTATTCAGCATCCACCTTTGCAACAGCGGTAGCTAGAAACACGCCTTGGAAAATTAATGAACGTTAATTCGTGTTTAACTTTAAATTAAGCTGACGTCTTGGTATCTTTGGTTAATATATATCCGGCGTGAATGATTGGAATGAATGGAAGACAGAGAAACGCCATGCGAGTACAAATATGGACAAACTGCCGAACGACTCGAATTACGATGGCAACTGTACGTTACGTCGCTTACGGAGCCGGACTTTACAAAATTTCAGGCCTCTTGATTTTTGTTTTACAGAGTGTACACTTACGCATTTCTTGAAAAAGCAGCATAAATACTGCTGTTGCATTTTCAGTACCAATGCATTATGCACAAACCTGAACAAGTACCGAATAGTAAAAAACACAGACATTTCTATAAATTTAAAAAAAAAAAACCAAACGGAAATTTTAGGGTCGAAAAAGAGGACACTTGCGGCGGAAGATTACGTATGGAAGCCCTGTGATAAGTGGATAAGCGACAGCGATTGCTAACTCGCGCAGCTACTTTATTGTTCTTTATATCAACCTGCGACAAATGCAACACACATTATATCTAAGTTTAAAGGCTTTGCAAGCTAGAGCCTAGGTTACGATTCCCCGCTTCCTGACATTGTGGATAATGATGATGATTATGACAAATGATACTCAACATGCGTCACATCCGGTGTTTATTTATTCTTTCCCCGCCTCGGACAAAAGGCACGGAGTCACCTGTCAAGCACAACGCAAACACAAAACACCGTGGGACTGGTAGATGCAGTGTAATGAATGAACAGCATCTATTATTTATGGGCGCCATTAAATATGAGTAGGGTGTGTTTATATGCATTTGCCCTATTATCGTCAATGGGTCATACATGAACCCCCCCCCCCCCCTCCCACATGCACCTACATGTTTCGAATTATTCCATCGATTGTTTCTCATACATCATGCATACGAACACAATGGTGATGCAGCAAAAGTTGTTTATCACCGTATTTCCAAACACGCATTTGTGAGGAGAGAAAATGCGCGTAATTCTACTGCTAACGACGACTGATACAAAATGAAACGAATATTCCACAGTTTATATCCATAACAACAAGATAAAGCATGCAGTTTATACATGCTAACAGGGATAAACAACAAGGGTTTCAATAGTTCCTATTCGATAATTTAAAGTACGGTACCAATTTTAGTATTGATAGGGGTGTGTCGATAAATAAAAACCTGGTGTTATTAGTAAGGTCCCTGGAAACAAGTAGTGGTAACTCAACAGATAACCAAACAAGTTTAGTGTTACAGATATATGAGGTTGCGAGGAAACGGATGGCGAAACGACAAGTACTCTTTCCTTATCCAAGCTTCTTAGAAGAGGGTTAGAGGAAAGATAAAAATAAGGTGAGAACTTAACGTTAGAAGGAATATCCTGTGGAAATGGAAAGAGGATTTAACTGATTAGAAATTTAAAAAGTCTCGTATTAGCGATGTTTAAATTTAGAATTTCATTATTGTAAAGTGATTTACACACAGAAAAGGTTTCTCCTGCTTTACGGAATAAACATGTGTTTCGATATTGAGAAATTGTGCAGTTGCTCGCAGTTCAAAATTCCTCTGTTTACATTCATGAACTCCACTTTTGTATTACAAGATAAAGATGTCGAAAATAACATAACTCGTATGATACTAATTGAATTACTGCAACTTGATGTGATATCGGGAATTTATTATCGTCTTGTTTGGTTAAAGAAAACAACTTTTATGAAGCTGTCTCTGCTTCCACTACCAGAGAACAGTACAAAACTTATTCTGTAGGATACATGTATCAAATGGGGTAGGATATGACCCTGAAGATGGAAGCAGCAGATATATCCGAAGCGGTCGTGTCCTTATATACCAGTCTAAGCGTCGTAATAACCCAAAAACAGTAACCTCAATATAAAAATATCTGACATATAATTTGATAAGACCTGTAACGGTCTGCAACGCTGTAACGTTCTGCCTATATACAGCATAAACTGATTGGTTTTTATAACCGAGACGGAGTGTGTTTACTGCGCGGTGTGGACTGGGTCTTTAAATATTTCAGTTTAATCTCACTCTTTAAATAGTTAATCACAAAAGATATAAAACAGCAAAGAAACGTCCGTAAATCATAACGCCTGTAACGCTCCAGTGTTGGAGTTTCATGGACCGCCACGTAAATACACAGAACTGTGTTTTCTGCGCGGTACGATCTGAGCCTGTGATATAATTCAGCTTTACATACGTGTTTTGTATGGATCTCAGAACAAACAGTGATTATGTCCCTGTATAGCATTAACTGATTGGTTTTTCTAACCGAGATGGATTGTGTTTACTGCGTGGTACGAAATCAGAATGTGCTATACTACAGCGTAATTTCAGTCTCTAAATGGCTAAACACAAAGACATAAAATAGCAAAGAAATATCCTAAACAATGTTCTATTCTGTGTAATTTTTTATTTAAGGCCCTGCCATGGCTCAGGCGGTTAGCAATATTAATGGCACCATTCTAATGTATACGAAAAGCGACAACATAATATACTCCCTTCCAATGCCGTATTACTTTCCAAATAGCTTATTCAGTGTAGGATGAATTAAACTTACCCTTAAATAGCTACATCGAACACTGGACGTACCATTACGGGTTAAATATTTCAGTGCATTTCTCCGCGTCTCGGCGAAGGACATGGCCGAAGTCACAAGACATGTCCAGTTCGTTTCAATCCTACTCACTTCATGAACATCCTTAACTGGTATTCACTTTGCAACTTCATTAGAATATAAAATGACACCACAAAGGCAATATTATAATACGTTTAAAGGATCCAACACTTTGTTACAGGAGCAAGCACATAACAGCACACATTAGAAACAAATTAAAAGTAACTGATACACTAGCTATATTCCACTTTCATTGCGCCATTATGCACATGATTGCAACTAGGGGGAGGAGAGGATGTCATGCTGCCCATCGCCTTACACCTGCTTCTCCCCCTCTTCGCCGCGATATCGCTACAGGTGACATCTACCAATGAAACTTGGTACTACTATTTTCTATTGCTTACTGACGGAAGAAAATAAATCAATACGTTAATATATTTGTAACATGCATTATTTGGGCCTTCATGCGTATTTACATTACGACATGTGTTATTAAAGAAGTTGAATTAGAATTCTTAAAATTATAGAAGTTATAGGTTATAGGTTATTGAAGTTACACACGAAAAGTGCAATATCTGGCCGCCCTGTGTTCTTTGCACACTGGGGTGATGAGTATTGGCCAATCAAGATGGAGCTTTAGAGTCACTTCTATTTGACGTCATGCGGAATTCGTGGGGGGTAGAGTGACATCAGATCAGACAGTTCTCTTTTATTCCGTTCCCCTTTGCTAGCCAACATTGCACAACTGCTCCACATTAAACTGTCTTAGACCCTTCACACGTACGACATATCTAGCGTGGGGCTTTCGCATCTGAACCTTACTTCGGCCGGATGCAAAGCAAGGAATTTAAGACACGTGAAGATAAGAGGTCCTCACAGCCATGTTACTGGAAGCTCAAGTCTTCTGGGATGTGATCCTGTGTCACTGCACCATATGTTAACAGATGATCGAAGACTTGAATATTCAGTTTAAGATACATTTACGTGTAAACTATCTGTAGAATGAGGATTCATATTTTCTGGGATAATAGGCTGTGTCGTTTAGTGAGTGGTTCCCGACGTTTCGAAGGACCGTAGTACCCATGTTTGAAACGTCTGGAACCACTCACACATTGACACAGCGTCAACACAAACGACTTGAATCGTCTGAAACGACGCTGTGAGAACGACAAATCTCACAGATATATAATAGACCGAAGACAGTGTACTTGAAGAAAAGAATGAGTTGTGACTTAACCCAATCTTTACTATTTACAAAAGTATGTGTGATCAAATCGAGAAGAATGAGATGGGTGGGGCATGCACCACGTATGGGCGAGGGGAGAGGTGCATACAGGATTTTGGTGGGGATACCTGAGGGAAGGAACCACTTGGAAGACCCAGGCGTAGATGGGATGATAATATTAAAATGGATATTCAAGAAGTGGGATATGGCATGGACTGGATTGATATGGCTCAGGATACGGACAGGTGTCTGGCTCTTGTTAAATATAAAATTAAAGGTTACGTGGATTATCATCCCTTGTGTCACTTCTACACTGCAGAATCGTCGTGCTTACCAACATGATAACACAGCGTTTCAGAATAAATGAGTACATAAAATCTGAAGACCCTTTAACACTGTCCATACCGTGTACGTGCGTATATACAATGATATACATTGATAGCAAATTCGTACACAAATGACAAAGCACAACACTCAATCATTCTTACACAAACCCCGACATGTTTCGATGCCTTAGTACATCATCTTCAGGGGAAAGCACATTTAAAAGCACTTTAAAACACACACATAAGCACAGTTTTTAAAAATGTTCATTAAAAGCACAATATCACGTTTACACGATGGTGGTAGTAGAATGACTGCATACCACAGCCACCATCACGTAAACATCACCCAAGCAACTGGACGAAGCGCGTATTAGGTTACACGATTGTACTCTGCAACGCTCCATCTCTACAACATGTTAGTTATCAACAAACAGTCATCATTAACGAACCAACATGCGTCAACGTGTGGTCGTTATGATAATATGCTTTTAAAGATGACTGAATGTTTTGCTGTATCACTTGTGCACGAGTTGGCTCTTAATGTATATCATTCAAGACCCACGTTTTCTGAACCCCGAACTATAACACAAATACAGTCAGTTATTTTATTCCTAGAATCCAAGGGCCAACATGCCCACTTCGAGAATCAGAAGGCTATTGCGCTGCGCGGTTATACAAAGGGTAAGCCTTTAACGTGTTAATACCCATTTTTGTTCATGACTGGTATCAGAGCCCGACCCCTTGGATATTGATTGAACAGTGGCGCGGCGCGTCAAGACATGTTCGTGTGTCACGCGGGAGGAAGTTCACAACTCACCCCCACTCGTTCGCCTCCATTGCCCCATAGGGACAGACTGCACGCTGGAACAGTTCCCTATTTCAGGAACGCACGAAAGCTAAAACTTAACAAGTAGGTAGCCTCCAAAGCTGAGATCAAAATCTAGGTCGCTTGGTGAACAATTCATCATCAATTTCGAAATGGAAATTACAAAGCTAAAATACGAATGTAACCAGAAAATATAACTTTCTGATCACTTGTAACAGGAATACCAAGTACAACAAGTTCGGCTGAAATTCCTGTCCAAACGGGATAATGGAGGCGTATGGGTGCTTTATGACAGCGCGTGCTTATTGGGTGTCTCCACTAATGTTTGCCGTTTACCGACTTTTAGGTTACGTACTTCCTAAAAACGAAAAACAGTAGGCTTATGAGATCGCAACTGTGTGCACATTTTTCTACACATACAGGGACACCTCTTCTCACTTTTAAAAAACCTGACCGATTTTCATGCATTTGGAAACCACGTCAAAGCCGTAACTGTTAGGTTCGCATAACAAGTAATACATAAAAACATAAGGCACGAATGAACCTGTGAGGTGACAGTAGCAGCGGAGCAGAACTATCAAAATTTCATTCTTATATTGAATTAACAAAATGAAATGAGATTCACCACATCAAAGCTAATGGCACTGCATTTAGGGTCCTGAAGTCATGTATGGCACTAAGGCTTAGAAAAACTGTTGCTCCTTCGTCAATGTAGTATAATCAAAGACACTGGAAGCATCGTACAATAAACCAGAAAAATACATTTATACCTTCTGGAAGAAAAAACGGTAACTGACTTTCAGAAGGACACACACACGTCAGAAACATATATATATCCACACACACGCGCGCACACACACACACAGCGATATTCTTCTTAATTGATACTAACCGCCCAATGAGTGCTCTGAGCCAGGAGTTAGGCCTATTTATTTCCTAAAAGGTAGGCAAGGAGGACCTGGGTATAACGTAACATTGTGGTGCGTTCGCAAAACCACTGTTGCCAAGGAAAGGTAACACTGCGTTCTGTCTCTGAGCTACATGTCACTGCCAAGACCATAAAAATAATAAATGTTTTGCCACAAAAAGCAACTACGCGAATCCTTTGTATTGTTGAGCCGTATGTGGAATAGAATAGTGTTGAACTTTGCCAAATATGAAATATTTTGTGCTTCTCAACAATGCAAACGTACATGGGTCTCCACGTAAAGTGCCCGATATTGTTGTTCGATTTTAACCAAATTTGTATTGTGCGTGATTTGAGGCTTCCGACGCGATGTAGATGAGATCTGCGCTCTTCTGGGATATTACGCAGAGATGAGTGATAGTTCTTTACAGACGTTTCGGAACAACCCATCGGTTCCATCTTCAAGGGTCAAGAAGTCTTCTTGGACTTCTTGACTACTGAAGATGGTAAAAATAGGTTGCCCCGAGAAGTCGGTACTGAACTCGCACTCAACGCTGCGTAACATCCCAGAAGAGCGCAGACCTCAAATTTGCATTTTTTCCAACAGATGTTTATAAAGGCCTCTGGTATCAAATTTGACCCAAAACCGTCCAGTGGCATGTGCGGACGGAAGGACAGACCTCTCGAAGCAAATAGGCGCTTTACGCGACTTATGCGAAAACGTCTAAGTAATTTCCTTCGCATTTTATATGCAGTATAATTTTATATTATTCTGGATATTAGTGTCGCCCGCTGTCACAGTGATTTTATCACAATGCCGTGATATGTTTATGATTTAGATTAAGATAAGGCCCACGGTTGTCTTAAATTCACCTTTGCAAGACTATATGTCGAGGCTATTACATGCAACCCCCTTGTGGGAGTTGGGGTTGGTTGGGTGATCTGTCGAGTAATAGACGGTGTTTATTGGCAGAGTTTTACGTGAAGTTGATTAGGCACACGCAATAAACATTGAGGCTTGCCAATCATGTCCATGTGTACAGTAACGACGTCGTAACACGCAAAATTAAGAGAACGAAAACATTCAGCCTTACCACATCACAGGTAATTTCCCTCCAAATGACTAATAATGGGACAACGATGTAGTACATTTAGATACTGCCGATGTTAGCGGATCCCTTGTCGTTACGACATGACGCGTCTTCGAATTATGGATTGAGGAGACGGCCTTCGGATACGGAGAGTTGCTGCAAAAAGACTTGCACGGAATGCGCAGTCGCAGAACGGTATTCCAGCTTTAGTGCTTGGTGGGTGGTTAAAAAAGGTTTGCCATTAGAAATCAAGCATTCCAGATACACCAAATAAAAACTACTTTTGTACTGTAAAACCAACATGAAAAAATCTACAGCCGATAGTTTGTATGCTCTCGTGATTCTAATGACGGTACTATAATGACGCGTAGCGTTTTCCAGCGCTCGACAACTTGTCCGTGTTTTAGGAAAGACACTTGTTTCAGGTTTTCGCGAAATGTAAACTGGCCACATTTTCTCAGAGCATAACGCATACATCTCACACACTCACCTCTCATTTCACACGTCACGGCATCCACCATGATTCTGTCACCTACCGCAGGAAATTCAAATTTACGGTGTTTCTGTTGGCTCCGATGGAACAATGCTCACACAAGAAATGTCAAAATCAACGGGTTATTTTAAACGCTAAGAAGAGGGGACATATAGCACTTTGACCTCACGTACGTACTTTTCGTTTTATTGACGAAAGTAAGGTGTCTACATCTTTAGGGAAAATTCCGCAGAGGGCCACAGCTGGGGTGCTTATTCAGAAAGACAGAAGGTTTGGTAAGTTCTAACTGTACCTTTCACCAAGCACGTTAGAACAATCAGATTTAAACTATTACATGTAATGAGCGGGGAACGCGGTAATCCTACACGCGACAGAGATGATAAATTTATATTGAACTTTCATAGGAAAATCTGAAACACTTTGAATACCCAACAGTAGATCGAAAATTAATTTTCAAATACATCTTACAGACACATGTGTCACAGTGAGACTGAAACGATCGGACACGGAAGAGGACATAATGCTGTAGCTTCTTACAATGACGGTGACGGAACTTTTGTTTACATAAAAGACGGGCATTATTGATTAGTTCCAACAGTTATCAGCTCACTAAGGACTCCACTCCATAATAACATAAGTGTTACACTTATGGAAGCTGAATTAGTCACATGCATATAAACGAGGTATCTTCAACGTGAAATTGACCTACAATAGCTTCGAAACAAGACGGCAATGTGCGTGTGACGTAATACTGTGGCGCGTTCGCGTAACAATTTTGCAGTGGAAATACAACAGTGCATTCTGTGTGTGCTGTTGGGCTACGTGTCGATGTCAACTATATAAGAATATTGAGTTTTGGACAACAATGATTTTATGATAAATTTATGTCAGGGCAACAAGCAAATTACATGTACGGGTGTTTCAAAGAAATTACATTCCAACTAAATTGCACTATTTTGACACGTTGCGTTCAAACACTGCATTGAAACAAATGTTCTTCTACAAAAACACTAATCACCAACAAATGCACAAAGGGAGTTTTACCATCAATCGTAACACATTCCTACATGTTTCCACCCTACTGGGTCATCTTCAGGGAGAACTTTTGTGTTATTCTTACACTAAGGTTGCACTTTATAGTTGAATGAGAATGTGCTGTTGACTGTGTACTGTGTACTGGAGGCGTGAACTCTCTGCGGGGACCGCAGAGAGTTCACGCCTCCAAAAACAACGCAGTACACAGTCAACAGCACATTCTCACTCAACTATAAAGTGCAACCTTAGTGTAACGACANCAGTACACAGTCAACAGCACATTCTCACTCAACTATAAAGTGCAACCTTAGTGTAACGACAACAAAAGAGTTCTCCCTGAAGATGACCCAGCAGGGTCGAAACATGTAAGAGTGTGTTACGATTGATGATAAAACTCTCTTTGTGCATTTGTTGGTGATTAGTGTTTTTGTATAATATAGTGCACGGACATGGAACACATTAAAAATGTTCTTCTGTTCGTGGCCTTCTTTAAACGTATAATTTGGCTAAACAGATCGTAATGGCAGATAAGTCGTTGTGTAGTTTCTCAGTTTATGTAAGCATTGCAGTAAAACGTTTTACGAGATCACACGCAATTAATAAATCACGAAGCAATGAGTATTAACATATTTTGAGTGTGTCTGTATTGTTGCCATTCTTATCCTGCAGGAAAATCGCATCCTTCCTGCGCGTTATTATATTGTCACGCGTGGCCTGTCTGGCTGTACCATATTTTTCCACACTACCACATGAAAGGAACGAGTTTCGGAAAAAATGTAATAAACATAAAATGTGTTTTCTCAGAAAAATTTCTCATTACTAGACGAATTCAGAAAATATTACCATAAATGTACATAGGTCTTCATGTAAAGTACCTGTCTTTCTTGTCGGATTTTACTGAAATTTTAATTTTCTCGACAGATTTTCGAAAAATCCTCAAACATCAATTTCATTAAAGTACGTCCAGCGGAAATCGAGTTGATCCATGCGGGCGGGCGGACGGACAGACAGACAGACAGACAGACAGACAGACATGATGAAGCTAAAAGTTGCTTTTCGCAATTTTGCGAACGCGCCTAAAAACTAATTTATAAATCATATTTCTTGGCTTAATTAGCTTTTCTGTACCCCTTCGAGCAATTTGAAGTCTACAATAAAGAGACTACAATCCTCATGCCTTGTTCTTAGGAGCATTTGCTTCCAGGTGACTGTAGCGCTCTGTCACGTTAATATATCATTGCTTTCAATAGTGTGGAGTCCAACAGGCAAGACAATTAAGTGGCTCCTGAATTATCTTCCACTACGAACCGAGCAACCCGTAAATGAATAACCTTTCTATATCCCTTACTCCATGTCTGCTGACGAACCTCGCCGGAGAAGGACGGCATTTCGCTCCATGATGAAGTTTGTGGCTGTGACGTCATAGGTCACTAAATCCATTACTGTAGAAGGACTACTAAAATGTCACGACCCTTCCAAATTGTATTTCACAGGTTTATAAAAATGGTGGGAAAATAACACTGGCTTTTATCAAACTTCCTGCATTTTAAATGCTAAATATCTTATGGCATTTATGCTTATTAGCGACATCAGATTCAAGAGCCGTGTGTATGTCCGTGGAAAAAGTACATTCAGTTCTACATTTTCCCACACAAAATCATATACAGTAGTTGGCTTGAACCTGAATGTTACTTCAAGGCAATAATATGAAAAGAAGAATTATACGTTAAAAATAAAAACTGCCCAATTCAAGTTAAACGTAAAGGAATTCTAGGAGGCTGAATTTCCCAGATTTCAAGACAATCGGAACATGAAGGTGGTAAAGTTGTCAGCCCTACGCGCCGGCCGCCTTTACGCCCCAGGAAATATTTCCTGTACTCATTTCTGTTAGAAGATAATTCGACAACAGAGCCATAATGCGGTCGGAAGGATGCATTCAATGAAAAATCTCAATGACTCCATTGGGAATCGAACCCGCGACCTTCCAGCTTGTAGCGCAGTGCCTCAATTACCTGCACCACCACGTGCCCCCACCCATTTCAAGCAGGAAATTATAAATTTTACTGAATTTTTCTATTCTACACAACAAGAAAGCTTACAGGCAATTGCTAAGTATCATTCAATCATCCGTTATTTTTCAAACTGCCTTTAGTTTCAGGTTCATTTACATATGCTTGCCTCTTGCAGATAAAACACTTTCTACTAAAACTCCTGGGGGAAAAAGCTTGTGTTAAGGAGTCCTGGCATATGTAAGTAAAAAGGCACAGACCGAAGGAAGAAAGCTATAGATTTCTTTACACAGCCCTACCGGGATTGCATGACAACTGACAACACGTGCTGTGTGATGAAGAAAGCGTGGGAGAAGAGGAATAATGTAGCGCTGTTGACAGTACATCGTTTGTGTGCCATGTGCTTATAAGTGCAGTATCAGGTTCAAGCAGAACAGAGTAGGGCTAGATATTCGCAACAGTGGAAAAGAATCAGGAAGAAAAACAAAAATGACTGCACGCATAGCCACCACAAGAGGACTGCAGTCTTTGATACCGATGACCGAACATTGGGTGCCAGTGGAAATAAAATTTTGAAAAGAAGTTTCATTTCTCTCGGAAAAACGATACTTGCCATGTACGGAAGAAATTATAATACCACAAATAATTAAATAAAGAATAATACATAAATATCGTGTATTCCGTTCGTACAGATATCCTAAAGGCTACTTTGTAAATCTGTACACAATTATGACAAACTACATAAGGGTGCTGTACAATAAACGACATACCTTAACCTGATTCATTTGACAGAACATTATGCGTAGATTATGCTTAACGTGCTTCATTACAATGAAAAGTCAATACAGAAAAACACGGAGACAGAAAACTGGAACATGTGAAATGATATAATGACAAGATAGAACATTCAAGTGGGAGGATATTGGAACGGAGAACTGCCTGATGGTTCTCACGCTGATTCATGAATAAATTACATTGTCTATTTCAGTAATCTAGGGACGTTTTGCGTGTATAATGGGATCAGCTACTGTCAAAGCACGGGCGAGCTACTACTGGAAATAATAGAAGGATAACTCCAGTGAATGTGGCGTATGGGAAAATATTTTACGTAACTTCCTGCAGCCCGACACTTATCGATATTGTAACTATCACGTAAAGCAATTTTGCTTCCCTTTACCTCACAATATTAAGGTGCGTAAAGTTGTAATAATGCGTGTTCAAATTCAGGTCTCACTTGCTCTAATTACGTTTACTGTTGCGTAAGGCCACAATGGTTAAATATGCGTCTCTTTCAAAATGCCAGATTTGATAACGGTAAATTCTATCATCCCATAAGGCATAGCAACACAGTTCAAAGTATGAAAACCTGACCAAATTAATCTTTTAGAGTACAGTGTTTGGTGTGTGTATTACTTGCTTTAACATTTAAAGATTTGAGTTCGCATTGTCCTGTGTTTGGCTCCCACCTAAGACACTGAATACGGCTACTACCATCCCGTTTAACACCAGCAAACCTCCATTTGCGTTTCTGTTCTCCGTTCACAAGCAAAAAAGCAGCTGAGCAAACGCAAATACAGGCAAGGCTTTACCACAGCTACAATTTCACTAGTCTCAACAGAGAGAAGTCCTTCATAGGTTAAATGTCTTTCTGCCCAAACAACTTATTTTTAACTACTCAAATTTCAACTATGTTTATACATAAAATTTAGCATTGAATAGCTCAGTACTCTCCCTACAAAGTATTACTACTACTACTACTACTACTACTACTACTACTACTACTACTACTACTACTACTACTATTGTTATAAGTTTCGTAAGATTCTGACAATAAATAGGCATTGCTTTGCTATAAATCCACAAATGAGTGGTCCTTACAAGACAGACAGAGCTTGTTTCTTGCGAGGTAGGAATATTATTTAAAGGCAGGTACAATTACCTTCATCACAAGACACAATGCAATAAAACACGCTGATATCAACAAATAGTTAATCTCTAAGGTTTACAGTTGCACGTAAGGGGATCTTTGTACTCTTCACTAAATACGTTCTACTGTTAAGGTAACATGATGAAGGATGAAGAATTAGTCTGGGCATGTAACGCACATGGAGGGCAACCAATCCGTATACAGCGTAAGTCGGAAAGCCAAAGCAACCACAGGGAAAGCAAGAAGCAGATGGGAGGATTAGGCCTACATGGAGAGCTTAAAGACTTGGTTCGAAAGAGTGAATTGGACTAATCGCTTAAGGCGTGTTTCGACATCCTTTCGAACACGCAATAAAGTAGTTGTTTCCATAAGAGGTGGAGAATTTCTTGACAAGCTGAGAAATTATCAGCTTCTCAACACAATCTCTGCTCTGGCGATCAAGGGAAACGCGTTTTTACACCTGAAGATTTTACTGACCGTAATTGACGAAGTAGCGCGGGTATTTAAAATATGCAAGTAATTATGAAAAAATGTGTATCTAAAACCCTCACGTGTCACATTCCTTTCATTTCACAAGAATCTGTTGAGTAGCCTGTTTCAGACGTTCTGATCGCCTACGCTGGCAAGTTTTCACCACGTAATTCCTCAGGAGTAAGCCGCTTTGCTGTTGCCACCTCGTGATAAGAAATACATTCTTCCTGCGTTTAACGAACCATCAGGGAATTAAAACATATGGAGAAGTAGGATTACAGATTGACGTACTCTTAACCTCTGTACCAGATAAAGATGCGCGGTGAGATCTGTGTGTTGATCGCTTTCGCCCAGTAGAAGAACCCTGGTGCCCTCTGAACTGTAGATTCGTGCGCTCCAAAATCGGGGTGCATGCTACGAAGAAGAAAAAGATCTCTGCCCCGCAAGAAATCGAAATAAAATGCTCTTAACATCCTGTCGCTGTACTGACTGACCTCTACCGGTTCCTCCGCAAAAGACATTCTTCTGTTATTAACGTCGCCGCCACGTGTATTACCGGAAGGGATTTGGAACGGGGATGTATTCATTACTTGTACAAACTGTCGAGTTTCAAAGACTGGATCGATAGGAGGCTCTCCTGTCACTCACCCTAGTTAAACGGCTTGCTTGTTCTTCGCAAGACGCGTCTCTGTTATAACTAAGAGAGGTAATAAGCTTGCAAGATATCATTTATTCCTTAAAATTAACACCAGGACTTCAAACTTGTCGCACGATGGCCACTGAAGAGAAGCAACCAATGAATTATTAACAATTATAATACAAAGTTAAGTGGTTTTTAAAGTGTTTTAAGTGTTTTCCTGGAAACATGCAAATTCAGCGGTGCATCAACTGGACAGCAGGGATTTTAACGAACTTTCAGGCAATTAAAACTGTGTTTTTCTTCAATAGTTTCGAAGTGTTCTATAAAGGTTCCCCTGAAGATGGTGTAGAGCCACACCGAAACATGTTGGGAATTATTTAAAACCTGATATATTGTGATTTTTTGGTGTACGAGTTGGTCCTAATAATACAAATTAAACTGTAACAGAATTCATTCGAATCTCCGGGTCATTATTTTGTAGCACTGAGGAAGGCGACTCACACACTGGACACCCCTATCAGACTGTGAGGCGTCTTCTCACCCGTCACAGTTTCATTCAACAGAACATCTACACTGCTGCTTCACAAACAAAATAAATAAATAAATAAACAAACAAATAAATAAATTGTGAGAATCTAATGGTGCCTCAGTTTGTGAGGAAATTCCATGCATTTTATGCAACCAGGGACATAGGGAACTTTGAAATAATTGTTCTGTGTGTACACACACACACACACACACACAGAGAGTAATAATGTGCAATTTTGTATTTGACACAGTGATCTAAATAAGTGGCCTCGACATTTAAGACATCTCTCTTCTCCCGTTCCACAACCCACTTCTCTCAATACAGAGCTTATGAAACAATGAAAGATAGTTACTTCTTATAATCCTACTTCTGTAAGGCAACTTGTGGGACATCCGGTATACTTTGAAGAGCGTTCTACTACAATAACACGATATACCTGGTTTTTAAATGGATTCGGGCTATCGACCGAGTCAAGAAGCCTTACTTTACAACACAAAGTTATGTCTAACACAACTGCAGTGAGGTATACGGCCTAATATGTTAACCGTGCCCAGCGTTTGCCAAAGCTAGTAGTCACACATTACTGTGTTGTCGTGTACGGATTCATAGCGCGATACGAAGAGATCTTACGGTGAGACACTGGAACAAATGCATCTTCCGTACTGAAGTTGGTAAATCTCACACAAATGTTATGTGACTGGAAAACATCAGGTTCACTTTGGTTGTTGCTCCTGTTCTGTTAGGAGACTTTCACAATCGTCGAATTTCCTTTGATTCTGTGACTGTGGATACTGAATAGGCAGGTAGGCAAGTGGCAGTGGCTCATATTACGGCACAACACCTGTACTTGCTTCTGAAGTTACACAAAAATCAGCAAACGTAAGTAAAAGGTAAATATCACCCTAGAAAAGACCATGAGGGCCCAGACGCGGAGTACAGGTACAGCTCTACTCTTTCTTTAACCTCGGTGCTACAGGGGACTCGGTGGTCAACGCCACGCCCCGGCCTCTTTGCCCCGGGCAAAGAGAGGCGGTACCAATTTTACAGAAGGCTGGGTGGGCCCCAGGGCTGGTCTGGACGGGAGCGGGAAAACCCCGCCCCAACAGGGTTCGATCCCCGGACCTTCAAGCCCACAACGAGTCGCTATACTGACTACACTATCCCGGTCCACCACGAAAATTAATACAATTCGAAGTTAACGCCTTTAAGCCTTAAGTTCACCTCAATGATGTTGAAAATTTCAGTTCCTTTGTTATATGTCTTCATTATATGTAATAAACGGGTAATAGTGTACAGAAAATAATCGCTATATTCAGTCCAACAGGACGCACTATATTGTTTCCAGATACTTTATATTACAATATCTGGAATATTAGCTCAGTCTTGTGAAGTATTATTTCGCTCTATGTCTCGGATGATGATGCCATGAGGAATCGAAACATGTAGGATTAATCAACAAAATACTGTAACATAAAACATCTGGAAACAATACAGTGCATTTTGTTGGGCGGAATTTTGTGATTTGACTATTGACAATGCACGGTATGAACAACAAACAAATAATAATCGCTGTTTATGTTTATCGTCTCGTAAGACACATAAAACACAAACACACTGCAAAAACACAGTTTTCTAATATTAAGGCAGGCCGTGTATACTGTGTATGCAGCGTATGGTAACCACTGTGCCTGGCAGTGTTTAGATGCCCAGGATTCGAGCGGTGTGCCTCCTGACGAAGTCCTCAGACTTTCACCGAGGCTTCACTTCCCAAATTCACCTCAGAACCAGTTACCAGCAGCACAGCTTTGAAACAAAGAGAAAGAAAACACTTGGGGTCTCTCTTACGTTTCCTATTGCACATTCCCCACAAACTTGACGCGAATGGGATTAAGGGAGCTGAAACATCGACCATTTTTTCTTCCTGAGACCAAAGTTCTGAAGGAGCCTGTGGCGCCGGCAACTCCACCCAGCGGAACAAACGCGCCCTTATCCACACCACGACCACAACCACTACAACCACCCTTATTTGTTCCAATTTCGAAAGACGCGAGACAGCAAGATGATGGGGTGAGGGGGAAGTTAAGACGATTAAGGTTACACAATACAATTATTGTATCAGAGGTAGAAAACTGGTGCCCTGTTGTTTAGCTCTCCTTTTCAGCAGCACATTCTGTTTGTAATTAGTTTGGAAACAAATTACAAGAACTTAAAAACAAAAGACTAAGAAAAGCTATCAATTCATTAAAACACAATAGGAACGAAGTCCTACGCTCAAATAACAAAAAATCACTGCTTGTAGGATCCTTCCGATTTCCGTTTGAGCAATAAAGTCAATGCAGTTAAACCGGATTAATAATGGGTAAATTGTATACGGCTGAAACTGAAGAAAAGTTCTAAAGAGAAGGCCCAGGAGAAGACATACTGACATGGGAATGTCTGTGCACACCGAGGTGAGAACACCTTGGCGTGGAAATGAAGCGCCGTCGATTCCAGTTCAAATTATTTTCCGATTTAAAGTTATCTTTGATAAATAATAGGAAATCCTACATCAGAAGGCACTTTATGTTACGAAAGTCACGACGCAGTTACAAAGACTGAATCATATCTGCAGCAGATATTGCAGGAATATGGGTCTTAAATGTATCAGTCGTTCTCTAACTTGTAATGTGCTGTAACAACTTTAAAAATAGGAGGACGATTTTGATCTTTAATATTATAGACGTACAAGTAAGGGCGCGCTTATATCTTAAAGTATCCCAGATTTTTAGCCACATTATAATAAAATCCCTCCCTAACAAATAAAAAACCGAGATTCTTGGAGTAAAATAATTTAAATCATAAAATTATTAAGGAGAGCATAATTATTATACAGAAGACATTTAAGTTCACTTCGAACATATGCAAGAAGAACACATATTTTTACATACGTGTCTTATCTGAAAAAAACATTTCAACCATAACCGGTAAAATCTGTAGGAAGTGAACAATGTAGTTACACTGAATAGCAAAAGCTTTCACGACAACATATAACCAATGATCCATGTCACTACCACTAACAATATCTCATTTCAGCATCACGGCCCCGCGATTTGGGAGTCACATTACAGCCGACTCGGTTTGCCATTCGATCTCAGGCTCACACACTTCAGGGCCACACGAATAACGAATCACGGATGCGAATGCAGCTTTAGATTTCATATCTCCTGTTCTGCTGTTCTTCTGAAAGGCACATAATTACACGGGCCAACAGAACCAAAGCCAGCAAGACTATTACAGAAAAATAAATATGAAGGTCTCATTTTTATAAGAATTTCAGCGTAAAAAATTCTAATTCACAGGCTGCATTATGTTCACTTACTCTTCGTTCACCATAAGCTTTATTACGCAAAACACATTCAACAAATGTTACAGTCACCTGAATATCAACTAATTGTAAACGCATTAAGCCAAGTAGATGGTTCTAAGATTAAGTTAATTTAAATTCCTGAAATGCAAAGCGGGTGTAGCGTCTGTGAATATTGTCAAACTTGGTGGAGTACACAGTTGTACAATCACGAATTCATAATTCAATAACTAATGACGGATGTTCATGAGATTATATAAACTTCTCTCTGCCGCACGTGCGTTTCACATGAGGTCTCGTCGTAACAAACCGTAGATTACCCACACGGAAAGCAGATTTCGTTGGAAGACAAAGTGTGAAGGAGCGGGTACTACTTAAGGTGCCCCGTGAACAGGCACTGGTACACGTAACGTCAACAGTTCTGTTTACACGATCAAATATAAGTTCATCATCACAATCAACTTAGTGACTCCGTAACTATACAATTATTTCTTATTTCACCTTTTTCTACAGACACTCTGTATCTGTTTCCCATTTTCCGTACGAATGCTGCAAACATCCACCACTAAGTGACGACTGTCATTTGTTCCCCTATAGACGAATGTATGACGTGTTGCTTGAGGCCATTCTCGTCTCTTCTGAATTCCTGCGGTCTCACTAATCTCAATTATAACTTGCTAATTCCACTGCTACTGTTTGAGTGAAACTCAGCTACAGTCTCTGTTCCATTACTATACTAACGACTGTTCCTGCAGTGTGTCCAATTTATTATTGCCTGTCTTGACGATGGGGCGACTAAAATGTAGCCAGTTAGATCAGAAGATGCAGAAAGACATGGACTAGGGGCAGGTCTGAGGAATTTATTTTACCTGTAAGCCCGATAGAACCACTTCAAAGAGACCATGGTCCAGAGACCTTTGCAAGAAATATACGCGATTCAATGGTTGCTAAACACATCAGTTACACACAGTGACGTAACTCACGTCTGTCTGCATAACAAAATACGTAGGAATCGACACACACACTGTGTTGCTGGAAATGAAAATAGTACCCCTACATAATTATGTCCAGTTCAATTATGGAGCCAGCATCCGGGTTTTTGGCACAAATATGGAACTTTGTGTATTGTTATCAGTGTAGTACATTCGTATTATCACATTAAATTATTAAAAATATTTGAACATCGCCGCTGATAGGACTGAAAATTTGTAGGGTCCCTACAGGGCTACAGACCATATTTTTCACACTTCTAGTCTATGGTAAATCCATTTCACAGCGTGCCCAGCACAGCACGGATCCGAATCGCCGTGCAGTCTGACGACAACACGTTATTACGCTCTTCGAGAACTTGAGTCGGCGGTTCAGATTGTGCTCTGGGCACTATCGTAGTGAGAAGCCAGCAGGCTATATGAAACAGAAACCTGATAAAGCGTGTCAGGGAGAGAGGAAGAAATGAAGGAATAAAAGTGGAAAATAGAAAGAGACGGAAATGAAAAACTCGCGATTAAGAAATGAATTTATTTAATTACAGTGGAACTCAGTAATATCGACATCGGTTTATATGGCACCTCTCCTGTAGCATAGGATATTCTGTGGTACTAATTAATTCCTCACTGTTAACCGTAACATTACCCTCCTCGGTTATAACGACACTCGTTCATAACGACACAAAATATGCAGTCCCTTTCATGACGTTATAACCCAGTTCGATTGTACTTATTTGTACTTAATTTAACAATGGTATGGGTTAATCAGAATCACGAGATGTCCGCGAGTAACACGATGGAGTGTCGTGGCTTATTTAACATAACATCCCGGCATCGGCCTTGAGGAACCGAGAAGTACGCAGACACTGAATCATAACAGTAGACAACCACACGGAGACTCGACCTGGGTAATGCGCAATACAGCTCAGAATGGTTCCAACACATGAACCGCCTTGTTCGGTAGAGAAAAAGAAAAGAAAATGAACATGGAATGGACAGAAAAATACGCTAACATTTCTATCAACAGAGTCGTTTGTTGATGTAAGTAACTGTTTGATGGTTTATACAACTTCATTGTATACACGTAGCTTTAAGTAAAGCCCCTTCATCACACGTTCATTAATAAATAAGGAAAGTCAGTCGTCCTATATCCTGACGCCTTTGTGTGTGTGTGTGTGTGTGTGTGTGTGTATGTGTGTATGTATGTGTGTGTATGTGTGTGTATGTATGTGTGTGTATGTGTGTATATGTATGTGTGTGTATGTGTGTATATGTATGTGTGTGTATGTGTGTGTATGTGTGTATGTATGTGTGTGTATGTGTGTATATGTATGTGTGTGTATGTGTGT
>BLKM01008093.1:1350000-1362801 GCA_013340265.1 Coptotermes formosanus
CACCACTTCGAACCGAGGTTAAAGAATGAATGGAGCTATACCTTTACTTCCCTTCTGGGCCTCCATGGCTTGTTATACCGTGAAATGCGTAAGAGAAGCGAGGCACCCAATTCCATTCAACACATATTAGTGACCCTCATATGCTTTTAGGTGAGTTAACCTTTTAAAACCTAGCGGTAACTTTACATACCACCATGTTTAACATTAAAATATTCTACGTGGTGCCCACATTGCGTTTATGTGTTTTGTACGGATCTCAGAACAAACAGCAACTTTTGCCTTATAAAACATTAAGAGAATGGTTTTTATAACCGAAGTGGAGAGTGTTTACAGCGCGGTACGCTGAGTCCTTATATAAAACAGCCACGCTTCGTCTTTAAAGGGTTAATGCCAACAAAATAAACAATGTCCTCCATATACTATTTTTGTTACATAAACAAAGAAATTAATATTTTTCAAATCCACACGAAAATTACGTAGCCTGATGACGGAGGTAGCAGAATTCTCTAACATTTCAGAATATTTGTAAAGGTAAAGCAATCCCGTTACAAGCCTGGACGGGCCCTGAGGGCTCCAGGACGTTAAGGCTCCCATATTTGAAGGTAATCGGCACATGAAGGTGGTAAGGCTGTCAGCCCTACGCACCGGCCGCCTTTACCCCACAGAAAATATTCCTGGCACTAATTTCTGCTAGAGGCAGCGTCGACCCCAGAGCCATAGTGCGGCCGGAAGGATTATGTCAATGAAAACAGGAAAAAAAGGGAGTCATAGTCCAAAAACAGCAGTCTTTGCAACTAACATTACGATAGTATTACAAGACAGAAAGCTAATTAGAACTTAGTGTACAGAAGGCGTGAAAACGATTATATAAGTTTGAAAAAGTTCGCTTTTTCAACAGGCCTACAATTTATCTCGTATCTGAGACCATTCAGTGAGAACAGAATTTTTGACACGATCGGATTTCGCAACGCAATGTTATGTGGAACTTGTTGCTTGCTCCCTTCAGTGTTAACACTGTGCTGCATATCGGATTCCGGTATTTAGGGGAGGCAATAAGGTTTGCCGTGCCGCTCAAAAGGCGATGCCCACACCAGACCGCTCGGCTTACACACGGCAGAATCTGATAGGCGGATCGGCCTCTCATACCCATTAATTGTTACCCCCCCCCCCAAAATTGGAAATCCATAACCCGAGAATCCTAGGACGTCCAAACATTTACAAACTTACAATTCACGTACTTTGAACTAAGCCCGTTTCTTAAGAAAAACTCAGCGACCCACTGTTATTTTTAACCTGCAATAAAATCTTAAACTTTGATTAGTTTTTAGGAAATATTTCAAGCACAATGTGTGACTACATTTTGGGTTTCAAACTGACTTTAAGTGGCGCGAGATGTTTAGTCTCTAGTTTATATTCCGGACGTGCGTTGCTCGGAACTCAACCGGAATGTCGGATATCTTGACGTGTGTCGTACTCTTTCTTAGTCAACCCACGCAAATTCTGGGATAGTACCGTAAATTAGGGAAACAGAATTCCTTGCAAAATCTAAGCCCCTGGAAATGAGAACACTGTGTTTGTTCAAAACGATGGGAACTGACTATAATGCGACATGGCGTCACATCCCAGAAGAAGGGAGACACAGGCAGAATATTTGTTTCGGCCCGTGAAGCCACACCTGGGACGTCACTGGTTCCACAGTAATGAAGTGGAAATGGCTATTTGTGAATTGTTGTGAATGCAAGTTCTCGACATCTACAGCGTGAGAATCTTTAAACCCACGCGAAGACGGGACAAACGCATTAATGCACTCCATGATTACCTTCAAGAATAACAGTAATTCCTTCAGTCGAACAAATGAGGTAGGGGTAACGTTGTAACGACTTCACACTTAATATTTAAGACCTATAACTATCGTGCCTTACTCACTGAACGTCCCTCGTATATGTGTAAGTGTAACTCCTTGTATTTCAGCGCACTTATGTCGTTTGAAATATAATTTTAATATCTGTAATCGTCTTTACCGTTTACTCTTGCCTGAATGTGGTCTTTGTATCCATAAACCAGAGACGCATCCAAATAACACTGTTTTCTGGGCCGTGTAGTCAGATATAAACTCAAAAAACGATTAAAAGAAAGACATTGTCCACTCCTTCAAGCCATAATATTATACCGCTTAGGAGAAACAGCATACGGACACATGGAAGGGAGTAAAAACACGATTCTGCTAGCGAAATAATGAGAGATGCTGCAATAAGACACACAGGTGTGAAACATTTTAGAAAATAACCATTAAGTGTTTAAGGGGAGGAAAGGTGAAGTTCACCGTGGCACAGGCAATGAAGGCCCGGAAGAGTAGGTGCATAGCTCGAATCTTTCTTTAACCTCGGCGCTAGATGTGGATGGGTGTTCAACTCCAGGCCCCGGCCGCTTGAACCCCGGGAATGACTCGGTACCAATTGTATAGGACGCTGGGTGGGCCCCAAGGCAGGTCTGGACGGGTGCGGAAAGTCTTGCCCCCACCGGGATTGGATCCCCGGACCTTCCAGTCCGTAGCGAGTCGCTACACCGGCTACGATCCTGGTCCCGGTGAGGGGGAAAGAGGAGAGAATTAAAATATATTTTTTCGGTAATTTGAAAGGGAGGGGAACTCATATGTTTGTCGACGCGGCTTACTCTGCTTTACTGCAAACGGAGGCAGGAAGTTCCCGCGAAATTTTGGTAAGTTTCTACCGGATAACACAGCTTGGTTCCCCAGAGAAGAGCGTTCCTTATGTTTATAGCCTTGACAGCATCAAATTTCATAGAACTACTCAGGATTTCACAGTTCATACATATTGACCCACAAATACTTGCACAAGTTTCCTTACACTATATTACTGTTGTCTAACAGAACGGGTGTGACATGTTTTCGTCTTGAGCAGACTAGTAATCTGCCTTCTTCAGGTAAAGCCATCCTGCTGTGCTAGTTAATCGTATCGATTTGTTTTTGTCTGGATAATAAAGCGATATTAATCAACTTGTGTTACCTCAGGTCCACTAAACGCAGACAATTCAAGCACATAAATTTAAAGGAAACCAGGTTTAACCTTACGGTCCGGGGATCGAAGCCTGGTGGAGGCGAGATTTCCTGCACCCGTCCGGACCGGCCGTGGGGGCCCCCCCCCCCCCCAGCCTCAATGTAACAGGTAACGGCTCATTCCTGGGAGTAAAGCGGCCAGGGCGCGGCGTTAACCACCCACCCACATCTAGTGCCGAGGTTAAAGAAAGAGTAGGGCTATACCTCCACTCCTCTTCTGAGCCTCCAGGGCATGTTATTGGTTGAATTTACCTCAATAATGAAAATAATAATACTTTGATTTTACTTTCGTACGCGGAAGACAAAGCAGTAGGCTGTCGTCTAAGCATCACTGAGGTGCTGCTCACACATACTCTTTCTGTTGCGATGAGCTAATACAATGTGCAGACTCCCTACTAACAAGTGCAGCAATACCAGGCCATTTCCGTAACTAATTTGTAGAAGCCACAGTTCAGTCCAACGCCAATATACACGTGAACAGGCACTGAATGAAGTAATAAGTCATTCAGTGACATGCATGTCCAATCAGAACATAATGAAGTTTTTGTTAAAGGTGGAGTGGAAAGGCACATATAAAACTTTGCAATGAAGCCTTCAGGTTCTAAACCCGAGCTAATTATCGGAAGAGAGTAGCCACATATGCGTGTAAGTCCGGAAATTAAAGTTTTAGGAAATGCCTTAAAATGTCAGACGAATTCGTTTTTCATTAAAAAACAGTAATTATATCACTCTGGCTTATGTTACGAATTATAGCACTTTATTATTTTGCTTGTAATATAATAAGGTGATCTAAAATGTAATTGTCATTTTGAAGATTAAATATTTACGGGTTCCACTCACTTCTTTCCCTGTTTTTTCTGTTTTCATTACTATGGCTGCGTAAGGTTTTAAAGGGCACAGAAGTCAAAAGAAGGGAAGAAAACTGAACGTTGAAATACGAGGTCAGAATTGAAAAGAAGTTTGTTAGAATATATATGCAACGAACTGGAAAAGAAAGCTCTGTGAACCGAAGAGATTTTATCATATAACTGATTGACTTAGCTGCTGAGCTGACTGGCAACACAGAGACACCGTTTCCACTCGACTTGCCATCAAATTATCTGCTCTCAGCAAAACAACACCGACGGCTACTATTTCCTATTGCTCTCACCTTTCGACCTTATTTTGCTACTGAATTATAAGCTCATGGTAGAAACGTCCGAGACGCTACAGTAAAGTAAGTTAAGAACACGTACTTTCAAACTGACTTTTTTTGTTTTTACTGCTTGTTTAATGAAATGTGTGGTTTGGACAGTGAAACAATAGCAACTATAACAGTGTGAGATACAATGCTCTTACAGCGTGAATATAAACAGTACCGTCTTTCGGGTGGTGGCAACATGCAGTATCGTTATGTTCTACCCTAAAGGTCGAAGCAGGTTTCTTCGAAACGTCGGTACATTTCTACCGCATTAAAAGCCGTCCCATCCAAGAAGACAGAGAGGAGTCAGCAATTTGTAATTCCTCAGCTAGTAAAGAAATTCTCTGCGTTTTATAAAAAGGAAAGTTTCACGGCTCTGTGACAAGTGTACGCCATCTGACACAGACGCCTCCAGTGCCAGAGCACGTCCTCACAGCCTATCTCATTTCTTTAATTAGAAGCAATATTTTTAAAATTAAAAAATGGCAGAAAATTCATTAGTTTTCTCAGACCAAAAAAGCAACCAACTTCGAATTTTTCTCCCAACACAAAATCTCAAACAAATCACGGAATCTTAGATTTGATTCTCCTGTTTCACTCACAGTAAAGACGCGGCTATTAGTTGGCAGCTGCTGAGAAATCTAAAATCATTTTTGCTCAGAGTAAATCCAATTTAATCAGTCCAATCCAATTGTAATGGGCTGATATTTATTTATGAAAAGAATTTACACAACGCTCTAGTTTAACATTTTACTTGTAGGTAATTCATTTATTAACTCGTTTCCTTTAAATAAACTTAACATCCACTTTCAGTAATCTCAAACGTGGAAGCTCTGAGTTCTACTTGTAAGACCGTAACAAGCAGAGAGTGTAGGATCGCATAAAGAGTGCTACTCTCTAACGTCGACAAGGCTAAACTGACTCAGAAGTAGATCAAACAGAAAAATTTTTAAATTCCAGTAATGATACCATATACTACGTAGTTACATGGTGCTTGCTGTACTTGAAAATAAATACCGCTTCAGTTGTGAAGCTAATTTCAAGGAGTTTCAGAGTATATTATCTAATTACTTCGGATTTTTCTTTCAGTTGATGGGTATATCCAGTTAAAACTTCGAGTACAGAAAAGCCTCATTTTTAAACTTTCTACTTCTACTTACTATCATTACAGAACCTATAAATTCATGTTTTTTCCCCTGCAAAAGACATAAATCTCCTGAAGATACTACCGTAAATAACAGGGCTGCTTTGCGTATGAGTAGTTTCTTTTTTACACAGAGAAATTTTATTACTTATTTTACGAAGCATCTTCATTTCGTGGAGTTTAACCTCGAAAGTGACGGAGCCCTCTCCTCGGGTATGAAATAATGTATGGGGCACCGTTCTTCTCATTACACAAACTTTGACGTTTTTAAAACATCTTTTTCTTTATGGCCTTATTCATGTTAAGAAGAGGGAGGCGAAATTGTTACGATATGATGGTCTGGAGAGAAGCAGAAGAGAAAATTGCATTTACATGCTCTGTATAATGGTTTCAAACTAAAAAGTTGAAGAGCTTTAGGGTACGGGAAGAGATGGGGGGAGTGGGGGGGCCAATTTTTGAGCGGGTTACAAAATTATGTTATTTTGTTGACGATGTAAAGAAGCAAATGCTAAACATTACTTTGTAGCCTCCAATTTTTAAAGGATCAAAATTGCACCGACTTAACATAAGCCTGTCCTTTGTTTAAAACTGGATTCTTTCTTGCTTTGTGCTCTGTGAATAGTGACCACATACACTAGATTCTTATAGATGTAAGCAAGACATAGCGCAAACAAATTATGTAAATTTATGTTCTTATACTCTCTGCAATTTCTTGGGCTTTGGACTGAAATAGCCGTATTAAGTCCCAATTTTCTTACACTGCACTACTTCAAAGAACAATCAAATTGGCTCTATTCATGCAGGAGCCAGCAGCGACAGGAGCTTGTCTAGACAATGCCAAGAGCGTATTTATCTGAACCAGCTGGACACCATAAACGCACATACGTAAGCTCCAAAACCGAACAAGTTGTATCAAGTTGTGACGTTTCTGTCTTGTATTCAGGGGCTTCTCAGATCGAATCTGGTACGGCAAAAAGAATTAGATTCTTTTTCGCTGTTGCTGCAGGCAAATTTCGGGTTAACGTACATAGAAGGCCCCGACCCCTTCCTCCTCCTTGTATATCGCTTCCAATCGACCGTTCACTAACCATCCCACCATTTGGCGCTGCTCATTCTCGGATCCTGAGAGCTTTCTGAAGGATAAATAAAACTGAAACATAAGCCTACACAAGTGTGTTGAACTCCGTCAAATAAAGGTACTGTGTACACATCCTACACGATATTGCTGAAACGTCTCAAAATAATACACATATTAATTAAAGCTGCTTTATGCGGCACCAGATGATCTGGAAAGTTATATTAACCGGAAATTCGCAGACACTCGTTAAATTCCATTACTACATCAACCGGCAGCACCTGGCACCGAATCAAAGTTTTCGGCCATTAACCTTTTAAAGCCTAGCGGTAACTTTACGTACCACCAAGTTTAACATTAAAAAATTCTATGTGGTGCCCACATTGCGTTTATGTGTTTTGTACGGATCTCAGAATAAACAGCAACTTTTGCCTTATAAAACGTTAAGAGATTGGTTTTTATAACCGAAGTGGAGAGTGTTTATAGCGCGGTACGGACTGAGTCCTTATATAAAACAGATACGCTTCGTCTTTAAAGGGTTAATTATGGATGTTTTGTTGGCTTTTTCAGATGACGTATACCTCACGTTCGGTAAGTTATGATGAGAATGGAAGAGATAGTGCGGCAGTTACAACAGGGTAGGATATCAAGTGACAAATCAAATGTTTAGGTCTGTCCATGGAGTTGCTATATGCGCTGATAAATATATTGAGCACAAAATTCCGATATCCGGAAAACTACTATACCGGGCAAGGTTTTGGTCCCGGTGGTGCCGCATTAACTGAATTTATTGAATTATGTTTACACAGGAACAGTGCTGGTTCGTTCGTAGAGGTTCCTGACTGACTGTAGGATACAGAACCAAATTCGATTCCCGGAAGGGACTAGGTTTCATTCTGTTTGTTACGACATCCAATATGAATCTCACATGCACCCAGATTCCTAACGAGGGATGCCATGACCTCTTGCCTGAGGAATAAAGCATCCGAACACCAGGCTGCGGAATGTGAATCTTCACCCTTTCGGGGCGACAAAAAATTTACCTTTCTCAAAATTCATGATGTGTGTTAAGTACAGCTAAGTAATAAGTGTTTCTGTTCAACATATTTCACTTTAAGAAGCTAATAATTCCTCAACTAGCCACGAAATTCTCCAAATTTTATGGAAACCGATGCTTCATTCACATGAACCCCTTACCTGTACATATTTCCAGTCAGATAAACCCAGTCAATATCCTCCAATCCTATTACGATTCCTTTCAATAGTGTTTTCCTATCTATGCTTATTTCTTCAAAGTTGTCTGCATTTTCATGTTTCGCCACCAAAATGCTGTGTGCACTTCTGTCCTCAGCTATACATGCCACATGAATCCCCCCCTCAAATCCTGCTCCATTTGATAGCCTGAATAATATCTTGGGAAGATGACAATTATGAAGATCTTGCTAATGACCTTCTCTCCAATTCCTGCCGTATTCTCCTGTCCAGTACCAAATATTTTCTTCAGCTCCCTTAAATTGAGAGTCCATGATTTAAACTCACACAATACAACAGCCCGCCGATTCCAGTGGCCATGCTGTCTGAGGTGTGGGTCTGAGGCCGCTCGCTTGCTGGGATTTCGGGTTCGAATCCCGCCGGCAGCATGAATATCTGTCTCTTGTGAGTGTCATGTTTTGTCACGTAAAGGTCTCTGCAACGGGCTGACCACTCGTCCAGAGGTGGTATATCTGACTGTGATCGTGAAGCCTCGATAATGAGGAGGGCCTAGCCCACTACGGGCTGCTGCGCCATGGGCGAAAAATACCACAGGCCAAGTTACGGTTACGTGTGTATCAGACTTTAGGCTTTTAGACAGCAAAGGAGAAAACAATATTTTCTGGACTGCAGGGTATTCAGCTTTCCTCGAATATAATCACAGTTTAATTTATTCGTGCATGCAAGTGACCGGAAAGAAGTCTGAAAAGAATGACTAGTTGGTATGGTCAAGTGTACTACGGAGTATAACATTAAATTGATCTCAAAGGAACAGAACATGACAATGCACAGCGAAATCGTCTGTCTGTCTCTCTCTCTCTCTCTCTCTCTCTCTTGCACACTATAATGAGTCTTGGGGTTCCACAAAATTCCGGTACCTTCTCGACAAACTGAGGGTCTATCGGCTTCCATAAGGAGTCCATTCGGCAGGATTAGCTTAGCTTTAAAAGGAATTCCTTGCAGACAAAGCTCCGTATTCATGCCCTATGCAACAGCACAACACAACGAGAACGCGCTAAATCAGAGTTAAGCTTGGGTCCATCTGCACGCTGTACATGGCAATTAACCTGGGCGTGGCCCATCAGTCGTTTAATACAAAACAGAACATCAGCCTATCGACACTGAAACATGAAAACACTCACACTCAATCGAAAATCGATTGCTGTGTAACATAGCGCGAGATCGAATAAACAAGTATTTTAAAAATAAAATAACGCCACCTGTATCAACAAAACGCGTAAAACAAATGAAGTATCCGTATATTTCTGGGATTAGTGCAAATCGATTTGAAGTTCTTATAGCAAAGTGCTCTGTTTCAACACAAAGTATATAAGCTGCTTATGCTGAAAGCTTGTTTGCGTTATAATACAGGATTTATACGCGAACATAAATGTAGTTTCATTTTCTCTCATAACTGACTACCGGGACTACAATACCCATTATAAGCTAACGAAAAAATGGACAGAAATGCTAATATGTGAGATCACAGATGCCATGTTATTGATAATGTCATTTTGAGCAATAAACCTTTTAACTCACTTACTATGTCAAAGGTTACACAGCTACGAAGAAGAAATATTTACACGTCTCACAGTTTGTCTAACATCCTTTGTATCAGTGTTACCAAAAATGCCGTACTTATGTTCTCGTTCCAGCAAAAATTTTCTTCTAAGAAATCAGAGACAGACAGACAGACAGACAGACAGACAATGAAGTCTATGGAGTAAAATTCCTATTAAGAAAATAAAACACATTCAACTTATCAAGAACCGGACCACCTGTTTGGAACCCGACAGGTCAGCACCTGTTCACAACACCCTGCCAACGGATCTCATCCTTATTCACACATGAGTTTGTTTTCCGTGATCGAAATAATATACTTTCGCGGCCTTCAGACATTGATTTCAGTAATTTAAGATATTTATGCCCCATTGCATCTATCACTGTCACATCTCCTAACACATTTCCATCCTTATCTCAACAAAATAATTACGAAGTTTCTTACAATTTTCCTAAGGGTTGGTTATGTCTCAGGAAATACAAGAAGCAATATCAGTCTATAACAAGAGAGGCAATGTGCGTACAAACGTATCATCTAATCGCATTCGCGTAGCCATCGTTGCCATGGAAAAGCCATAAGTATCACATATTCTGAGTTTGTGTCTGTGGCCTTAGTTATCCAGAATGCCATGGGCATGCGCCGTTTTATATTGTCACCTGTGGCCTGTGTGTCTCTGCCATATTTTTGCACATTATCTCATGAACGGCACGATTTTCGGGAAAGTTATTCAAGATAAAATGAGAGGAGCTACACTTCCATTCGCCCTATACGCCTTCGTGGCGCGGACAGCGACAATTTACCTTTACAGTACAGATACACTGAAAGTGCAACTTACAGTCCCTTGCAGAAGGGTGACTGTGTAACAAAAAAATTAGTTACATCCAACAGCTAACCACTGCAATGGTTGCTAACCACTGCCCTTATCGGTATACATTAAGGACAATTTCGATTCGTCCTTTATTTAAGTCGCTGTTATGACCCATTCTCTTTCAGTTTTCACATTTACCCTTATAAAGCTATAGTTCACAATTTACTTTCGTTCTCCTCCAAGAACAGTAAATAAGCCAATGGCTATTGGGTTTGTATCTCGGGGTGTTCTATAAATCCCACGAAAAATGCCAAATTCACATCTCCTTGATCAAAAGCAATGTGTTATTATAAGCCCTCTTTATGCCAAGACCACTACTGTGTCATGGGTAGAAGGAATCCAAGAAAATAAGTCTGCTTGTTACACGAAGAGGATTTGGTTTTGGTGCAAACATTTTGTCGCCCTCCTCAATGAGCCCAGGATTGATTCTCACTGTTGTAGACACAAACTGTACCTGTCTTTCTCACCTTAATCTGCCTACAACAGGAACAGGAGCTGTTATGAATTATGGCACTCATTCAATGAGCAGAAATCCACCAAAAATTTCTGTAATAACTTGGAAAATATTGTGTAAGAAAATTCTGCTCTTGTAAAAACTGCACTGAATATCTACAGTTATGTAATCACCTGCCATATATATAAAAGTGTTCATTAGTATACCTATATATTATGTTGAACTAAAACATAAATAAATGAACAATGCTAAACAAACCAAGTTTTGTGACATGTCGTAATTTTTAGCGACGACGTTATATACGACATCTAATCAGAACCACAAAAGTTATTCAGATGTCGGAAACCGGCTACACAAAAACATAAGGGCGGACGGACAGAGACAGACAGACAGACAGACAGATAGACAGTATATGCCACAATCAAGTAGTCGTCATGTCAAAAATAAGCTTCAAGATCCTTACAATATATTGTTAGTGACCCACATTATGGGTTTCGTTTGAAGGATACTGTACATCACCAAGCAGATGCATGGATGTTGATATTTACATTCACGGCGAATTTTGTAATGTAAATTTTCCTGTAACTCCATGAGAACTGAATTCACCTGTTTATCTGTTTATTTACCCACATTCGTTTAACACTCATTACTATACACTACAGAAGGAAGTCCCATTATGCAACGTGTAAATTAAAGTACGGCATTACACTGTATTTTAGCTTTTCATGGAAACTGGAGAAATCGGATCATAGCATCGATACGCCCTCTTCAGAACAAATAATGTTATATTAAATTTAATGTACGTACCTAAAAGTTTTAAACATGCATACAACAAATTTTAGACTAAAACAAACATTCATAAATGATTATTAAGACAGTATAAAAGTCCACTAGTACTTAGAACAATTTACACGTATTAAATAGTCCTTGCTTATTATTATCTATATATAATGGCGGTATTTTATAAAACAAAATCGGTAAAACTCCAGACCTTAAAATCCTCAAAATTCTGAAAGGCGGGTGACAGACAGACAGACAGACAGATAGACAGACAGACAGACAGACAAACAGACAGACAGACAGACAGACAAACAGACAGACAGACAGACAAACAGACAGACAGACAGACAGACAGACAGGTCTGATTTTTTCCTTAAGCGTTGGAATTTTAAAAGAAGTGTTATTTACTAGTCCAGCTCCCAGTTTGTGCTTTAACACTCTCTTTTCTCAGATCTGACGCAGTTTGGACCGTCTATAAAATGCTTTATGTACGTACAGTCATAATTTGTAAGGTAAATTGTGTATGTTCCATCGAAGCAAACAGACAGCAGTAGTGGATTTGTTTAATAACAAGCTTCCAGCTGCACTTACGCCGCGGAATCTCAGTCGGCAAAAATTCTCCTTCTACACGTCACGATACTAACGCAATCTGACACGATTACATTAATTTTGTATTTGCTTTTATGTAACTTAGATTTTGATCAAATGGATATAGCGTTTGGAGGTTACAGACGTGAGTTCCTTTTTAACAATGGTGTGCGTACAACGTCTCTCATAAATCCAAGCAATTAATATTTCGTTTTTAAAATACACTTACAAAAAAACAAAGCAATGTGCGTACACAGTCTCATCTCCGTTGGCGGTTAGAATAATAAAACGGTGAAGTTCAGGCTTTTGTAGCGATATAGTTGAGATCGCCGTTCTTCTGGAATGTGTCGCTGTGTTTGTGAGCAATTGGTGCCCGACGTTTCGACATAAGGTATGTGTCTCAGCTAAAAGCGTCGAAGAAGAATGCTTCTTTCGCTACTCATGCAGCCCCACAACCAGGAACAGGTACCTCACGAATATAACTTTTGATTGCCAGAGAGTTATTTTGAGACACTTAGCTAATACAGCAACTGCGCAGTTCCCTTCCGCATGCAAATGGCGTGAATTTAGTGAAAATCATTTCAGTCGTTTCTCATAAAATCAGAAGTTCGTGTTGCTACAGTAACTATAAAACATTAGATGCAGTATCATACACATATAACTCACGCAATGACATACAGCCCTATACTTGCACATATACAAGCATGCAACACGCACACATACGTACGTACATACATATATACATACACGCGCGCGCGCACACACACACACATACATACATACATACATACATACATACATACATACATACATACATACATACA
>BLKM01008093.1:1363193-1515750 GCA_013340265.1 Coptotermes formosanus
CACACACACACACACACACACACACACACACACATGCGCGCGCGCGCCCAGCACAACGGAATTGTGTAATCTTTCCATATTTGTTAACCTTAACTATCAAAACCCCACCACAAAGCAGAGAGCAGTAGGATCGTACAAGAAGGCTCCAAAAAGTTGAGGCTCCCAGATTTCCAAAAAAATCGGCACATGAAGGTGGTAAAGTTTTCAGCCTTAAGCACCGGCCGCCTTTACCCCAGGATATACTTCCGGTACTCATTCCTGTTAAGAGTCTGAGTCGACCCCACGGCCACAGTGCGGCCGGAAGGATTAAGTCGGAATTTGAACCCGCGACTTTGCGGCTTGTAGCGCAGTTCGTCAACCAACTGCGCCACAGCGTGCCCCAGTAACGAGTAGAGCGAATGTAAATAAACCAAACTCTGGCGGTAAAGGAGCTGTCTAACACAACCTCTCTCTAATTCAGTTTAATTAAAATCTACACAATTATACTGCACTTCATGCTTCAAGTAATTGTCAGACTGCCTCGGCATGTATATACTTTCAGGTATAAAGGACTTTCCGTTTAACTTTCAACAAGAATTTTCGACTAATGTGTAGCCTAATAATATGAAGAATAAAAAATTATTTTCTGTTTTCGTGGCTATATATCAGGGATGAGAGTACATAATCAAAAATACCAACGACGCGTATAGAAACGCATTTAAAAGCTGCATATATTGGAATTACGATTTTCCTTTCCAAACCTCGCTGTATACTTACGGTTACACGATATTACACATTTCTATAACTAAATATAGCAATATTTTGTCAGGAGAAGAATAAAATGTTACTAATTACAAAATTCCCCTTCATGTTCCTGTTTATAATTTTCGTGATGTACTTGTCATGGCCTTCGTTTTCGGTGATGATTTTATCGTTCGTACTGTACCTAACGTAAATACTCAGTTCAATACATAATCACGTTATGTGCAACACAATTTTATCGTAACTTCAAGAATCAATTCCCCAGAGCCCTAGGGCACTCTAACCCAAGCCACATAAATCCAGTCCACAGTTTCATCTTCTGTCTCTCTTATGTCCTTTTACTTTCATTCTACTGAATACGCCAAGTGTCCTTCTATCCTCGGTAACTTGTTACACCTAACTTCTTTAGGCATTTCCCATACACTAATCTTATAAATAAGCAGACAAATATAATTATGACGTTTAATAACTTTAGTCACAATAAAACGTGAAGTTATTTAGCTGACAATATAAAACCGCAAGTATGCAGCCAATAAACTATTATCCTTCTAAAGACGGAACGTATCTGTTTTATATAAGGATTCAATATGTACCGCGTAGTAAACACTCTCCACTTCGGTTGTAAAAACCAATCTGTTAATGTGCTATAAGGTGAAGGTTGCTGTTTGTTCTGAGACTCATACAAAACACATAAACGCAATGTCAGCACCATGTAGAATTTTTGGATGTTAAACCCGGTGGTATGTAAAGTTACCGCTAGGCTTTAAACGGTTAATGGTTTACCTCTATGAGGACGACCAGAGTTCTCCGTTGAAAATACGAGCGCATAATACACTTTCACCTGTAATGCAACAAACGTGAAGATTCTGAAGCAATTTTTTAAAGTAATAAAATAGTTCCGTAAAATTTTGTCCCCTCAAGCTATTTTAAAGCTTTTTATCTTCGTGTTTCTATTCCTTCCTTTCGGCTGAAATAAAATAAAGAAGAACGCTGAATACTCTGTGAAGAACTACATTCAGTAGGTGGGAGAAAGTGCGGAAGCAGGAGGAGAGAGATGGAGTAAACTGCGGATAGATTCGACGTAAAAATGTTGGGCTGGTGAAGGCCCATTGAGAGTGGGAAAAAAAGGCGCCTAGACAAAAAGAATAAAAACCCTGCATATATAAAGCATAAAGGAGTTTAAAATGAGACAACGGGCAAAGAAAATAAAGAAACGGTTCTGAAGGGTGTAAAGGATACTGAGAGGAGGCGTTAAAGAAGGGAACTCTAACACCGTCAGTTTTATTTTTCCGAGAGCTATACATAGACGTCGGCTGAGGGATTGTTATGAATTCAAATTCACGTTCCATTTCACGTTTTAGTGTCTCTCCCATAGCGAACACTGACCCACTGACCTGAAGTGCAGTTACAGATCAGTCCCGTACACATTCTTGTCTAATCAAGGACACCGCGCTTTTAAAGCCTCTAACCAGAAATCTAAATTCACGTAAGTTTTACCATTCAAAGGAATGGCCCAGTAGATCAGCAGTTTCATTGCAACATCGGGTATGCTATGAGCGGAAGTGGGAAAATTTTGTTCAGTAGAAGAATGAGAAGAAGAGAATGACCTTCATAGGCCACCATTACATTGCATCAAATTTGCAGGGTACTTGGCGACAACCAGAAATTTCGGTCTATAAAAGAACGCTTCGACTGCTATAGAATATGGCCCTATACTCACCAGGTTTTGGTAAACATCAACATTCGACAAAATATGATAATAATGACAGCATATGCATATTGCAAATTTGTGGGTTATGGAAAATCTGTGTATTCTTCACTTACCGCCTATTTTTCCTCTCTTTGATCACAGCATTAACGATACCATATGCTGAGGTGGCATCTTAAGACTGCACTACAAGTCCATCGTAACTTCCCGCCAGTTTATTACAAATTTCTAACCTTAGGGTTCGATTACGTCGAAAAGTGTCATAAAGACGCTTATTCCTTCTTCTTCCCTCCTCTCTTTTTTACGTAATTTTAATGTGTTATTTCGTGCTTCAACTCTGTGCAGACTACAACAGACCTACATTATGCATAAATACTCAGTGCGTACCTCTCAGAGAAGGCAGTGTGCTTCCATTGGAAACACCAGTCTCTGAATGGTATATCAGAAACTAACCATTGTAAATTGCATGAATCATAGCGAGAGCAAAAAACGTATGGGGGCAGAAAAGTAGAGTTTTAGTTAATTTTATGTTATTCATTTCCGTGCATATGATCAATATAGCAAAAGAGAAGCAACTTATGCACAACATCATTGTTTATTTATTTAACCTTGTCTTTAGTTCACCTTCTCCCCTGTATGTTTCCGCAATAACTATGCCATTATCAATGGGGCTACATCAAATTACATAAGATGTGCATTAAAATGTGAATTACAAAATGTTAAAACTGTTAAAAATTTTCCACACAAATTTCATGCTGCACAAGAATGGTGCAGCACAAAATTTTTATGGAAGATTTTTAACATTTTTAACAGTTTTAACATTTTGTAATTCACATTTTAATGCACATCTTATGTAATTTGATGTAGCCCCTTGATAATGGCATAGTTATTGCCGAAACATATCGAGGCGAAGGTGAACTAAAGACAAAGGTTAAATAAACAATAATATTGTGCATAAGTTGGTTCTGTTTTGCTACAGAGGTTTTAGTGTTGACCTTGGTGGTCTGTACACTAACTACTAGGCTTTTTAAGAGCTAAACTTCAGTGGGTCGCAGTAACTCTAGGAAGGCCTTACCGGCAGCATCAGTTTTAAATAACACATTTTTATGTCGATTTCATTTGCGTCTGATAGAAGCAATGATTGCTAACACTCAACATTTACCGACCGAACTTCAAAGCCCAATTAGGTGTGTTTGCTGCGATATAAGAAAGGACTTTCGAGATACTGTTTAAATGACTTCAACCTGTAAACTTTTAAGTTTCCAAGTCGAATACTTGTTAATTTAAGAGCAGTTTCCTTAAAAACCCTTTTTGAGAAAATATTTTGTGGTCAAAATGTTTTCTTCTTAATATACTTCCGTTAGTAATATCTTAAGAAAACAGGACTTGCAGGTGTATTCTGGATTTATATCGTTCAGATTTGCTTCCAGCGGCTTCTAATATTGTTCTGTCTAATCCAGTCATAAAGGACACCTTATTTATTTTATGACAACTGTGACTATTTACGTATCAGATATTATATACGTCATAACTGAAATATACTGTAATATCGCCCGGTGCTGCTCTTTCAGTCGCAAGAGCGATAATGTGTTATTAATTACAGTTGATGTGGAAACAGCCAATTCAGCATTGCCATCCGTCAACGGTTACACAGCAAATCAGTTTCAAATATAACACAATAACCGCCATTATTGTAATGTCATTGTATTGTCTTCAGAATCGTAATTGCTGTTTGATTCTCACTCATGTATTAAAACATATAGAAATAAATATGTTCACAAAGCACTGAGTAGCCACAACAACGATCCCTTGTACAATAAATCCCGACACGTTCCCCCACCACAGCAGCATATGCGTCATTAATTGAAATTTGGCTACTCATTGAAATTCGTGTGGGTGGCCTATAGAACACATGGCTAGGCAAGAGACAGGTACTCCGTTATTTTATACACAAATTTTTCAGTTAGTTTAATGTCTTTTGGTGAAGCTAATTTCAGTAACAGTTTCGCACTCCACATTTCTACCCTTACTGCTACTGCAATCTCTGCGTATCTTCATCCTGAAGATGGTGGCTGCAGCGTAAGCCGAAAATTTAAAACAAAATAATGCACATGACAGTAATGTCTTCCGATTTCAGAAACACCACCGTTAGAAACAGCGTTCTTTTCCCACAAACGGCGTTTTGGTACATCAGCAGGAATATTCTCCCTTTTCATTATGTGTTAAACTGTTACACATCAGTAACTCCCACACGTCAAGACGACGATGATTTAAGTAAAGGAATTATCAGGTTACTTTACGTAAGAAAGAAAGCAAAGTAGAGAGGTTCCGGGTTCGAATATCGTCAGGAACACCAACTATTCTGATTGAAGTTTGTTCTTCAAGGCAAATCCCGGTAATGTACGTAGGTCAGGCTTCATCAGTCAGCCTACCATCGGGTGCAGTCTTGGACACTGACATGGTCGCAAAATAATCTACAAGAAAAACCGTACGAATTAACCTTTTAAAGCCTAGCGGTAACTTTACATACGACCAGGTTTAACATTAAAAAATTCTACGTGGTGTCCACATTGCGTTTATGTGTTTTGTACGGATCTCAGAACAAACAGCAACTTTTGCCTTATAAAACATTAAGAGACTGGTTTTTATAACCGAAGGGTACAGTGTTTACAGCGCGGTACGCACTGAGTCCTTATATAAAATAGATATGCTTCGTCTTTAAAGGGTTAAGTACTGGACTCATAAAACAGAGGATGCAACACCAAACGCACGTCCTACACAGAACGGCGAGGAGGTACGTAACACGACTAAATGAAAACACCGGAACAGTTGGTAATATTGAAGTGTTGTTTGTTTCAGGCTACCTGCATGAGTTCATGCCACAGGGCCCCGAAGAGCGCCCGCCGGCAACGGTGCACACCGAAGTACTGTCGCACGATGGAGGGATTCCCATCTTCCGGTTGCGCAGTGTGGAGGAGACAGAGGCGGCTCATGATCTTCTGGAGCTTTCCCGTTCCCTACCCCCTCTTCCAGCCCCCAGCGTGGCCACTGTTCAAGAACCCGTTCCGTGCTACAGGTTGCAGGAACCACCGGACCACCACGACATCCCTTGCTACAGCAACCCAGATCCCCCACTCACCGAACCCCACAGCCAGACCTACCTCGCTCAGTCGCCAGCCACGCAGACGTGTTATCGCCCGCCGTCCCCGGAACCACTGTCGTGTTACCAGACACCACCATGCTACAACCCACCGCCAGAATCTGTGAAACCCCAGCCTCCACCGTCCCTTACTCCGCCCACTTCGGAATACTCTTCGGATGCAGAGAATAACAATCCAAATCTGCAGTCCGCGACAAACGGAGAAGTGCGTCAACCAGAACTCGTTGGTTCGGAAACACACAGAGTCATAAAAAGTTCCGTGGTTTACACCTACGACGCGTTACTGGTATCGGACGGGCGATCAAAGAACAAGAACAGCAGCAAGTCGTCACCGCTTAGCCCCTCGTCTTCCGACAAAGGAGAGTCTTGCGAGTCTCCCGAGTCGTCTCAAACTACCGGTAAACCAGGTCGTTACGCGTGTTCTGAATGTGGGAAACAGTATGCGACATCGTCCAACCTGTCGCGTCATAAACAGACGCATCGTAGCCTAGACTCTCAATCAGCTAAGAAGTGTGTCACGTGCGGGAAAGCATACGTCAGCATGCCGGCGCTGGCAATGCATCTCCTGACGCACAAATTGTCGCACGCGTGCGGTGTGTGCGGGAAATTGTTCTCGCGGCCCTGGCTGCTTCAGGGACATCTGCGTTCGCATACGGGCGAGAAGCCGTTCGGATGTGCTCACTGCGGAAAGGCGTTCGCTGACCGTTCCAACTTGCGCGCGCACATGCAGACACATTCTGCGGACAAGAACTTCACGTGCACGCGCTGCCACAAGTCATTTGCACTCAAGTCTTACCTCAACAAGCACCTCGAGTCTGCGTGCTTCAAGGACGGTGAAAGTGAAGATCACCCCGCTGTCGCGCAAGATTCGTTTGAAGAGGAGTGCGCAGAAGTGGAAATCGAACTTGTTTAACCTGACTACCAAGAAACAAGTTCAAAGCATATTCTCTATCTTCCCTAGAGGTCATGTAACTGGTAGAACTCGCGTAAGTACACTTGCAGTGTTCTACGTCTGAAGGAATATTCGTAACCTTCACAGTTTATTTAAATGCTCTTTTTGGTTACTTGTTGATAAAATGTTAAGTAATAGTGATAACCAAATGTTACAATATACCTGCTCAAGATTAATAATTATATTGCATACAATTAATTCATAAAGATAACTAATTTTCTAATGATAGGAATTTCGTATACCGGAAAAAATGTCATTTCCTAAATTCCAGTATTCTAGGCGACCGTTTTTGCATGAATATATTTATATTTACATAGAGAATACACAATTTTCGTTAATGTGCTACAGTCTTAAGTGTAGCCTACAACTGGCACTAATCCGAGCTCCTGATGGAACAGTGTGCCAATGTCACTGAGGCCAGCTGCACTAGTCGCACCTATTGCAAGGAATGAGGAACAGTAGGTTGGTCCGAGCAAGTAATCTGCGACAAACCCATTAATTAGATGTAATTTATTAATATTTCCATATACTGTTGTTTAGTTTATTCGTCTCTGTGCTCTCAGTTTCATGTAAGATAAAGTTTCCGAAAGCCAGTGTAGGCCTACGTGTTTTCGCTGTATTAAAATATTATACCTACGTACTTGAAGCATATTTTGTGTTATTAAATACTCTGCTATACTGCTGTGTTATTTACGTATTTAGATTTGTTTCTGCTAAATTAAATAAGTGTGTTAAATTAGATGTCAGAATAAAGATTTCTTTCCAGCAAAAAATTAAATTATCTCTAGAATCTCTCTCTCTCTCTCTCTCTTTGTTGCTTGATAAAGCTTAATAACACTCACGATCATTAGCATTATAATAAAATATTTTAGATTTATATAAAATACATACTAGTCTAGATTAGTGAATACAAAAAAGGCCCAATTTTATACTCGAAGTATATTTTTATTAACACAAATTTAAACATTTAAACTGTAATTTAATTTTGTCTATCTACATATATTAAATTCATCATTAAAAGATGTAGATTAGTAGCACAAATAGATACGCATGAATTAACACGGACTATTTTTTTGTCGTCAGGGAGCGATCTCATTTTTTGGTAAAATTTTTACTTTTTAAATTTGCATTTACATGATTCAATTTAAAATGTAACTTAGCTGACATAAATATGTGAAAAAGTCATTATTATTATTATTATTATTACCATTATTATATTCTTGTGACTTCGTTCTCCGTTCGACATCCCGGTATGAATTAATTAACCTATTTAATTTAGTTTACAAATATTTTCCAAGGAATAAATATGGTTTAATTATGACTTTAACAACTCAGTGCTTATTAAAAATATCATCATTAACAAGAAACTGAATTTGCGTCACTATCGTCAAATAAGCACTTAATTACTGTATAATAAGGTTTTTAAAATAGTTAGAATGCCTCTTTTCTGACATACATATAGATTATGCAGAAAGCACCTAGCTTCAAGTAGAGTTTTATAGCAAACCCATTAGTAAATTCAGTTAGACGTAAACTATTCAGTTCATGATACTGGAAGGCAATACTGAGTCTGTAGATAGTATTAATGATATTTTAGAAATCCTCAGGGTAGCTCCTCTTTCTATGAATATATGGAGGCAATGTAACATAGAAAGTAAAGTCTATTTCAGCTAATTGATATTTATCTTTAACTTCTACGGGAAGGTAATAATACTTTCTCCACGGATATTATCAACACTGTATTCTTCACTTATGGAAACACGGTTACCGAAGAAACATATATCTTTAATATTGAAATATCCGATTGTAACCTTAGCAATAATAAATGAGCAACAAAGAGAAAGATAAAATGAAAAGACTACTAAACGTAAACGAAGAAATTTTCAACAGAAAATTTATTCACTGTAAGATCAAGTGTGAACAACATGAAGGCTCTCTATTTCCATGAGACAGGATGGAAAGAAATAAAACTTGATTCCATAAATGTAGTGTTTACTGTAGGCTGTTATAGTAAAAAGTACACTGCAACTATTTATGTTAATTTATTCATTCGTATGTTTACATAATATGTTCCTTTATATATAAATCTTAAGGAATGTATTAAAAAACTTCAAAGTATTGGTCTCCAAATGAGATATATTGTTCATATTTGTGATATTTTAATTGTAAACTGTCTCCATAATTTCGTTCATAGACTAGTCAAATGCTGTGATTTGTAACGGTGAATGTTTTGTGGTACAGTAAAATAGGTTATTTTACGTTCTATTAAGAACTGCACAGAAAACGTATAACAAATATCACGAGTGTATACAAGAAAATGAAGATATTCTGGGTGATTCATACAGAACAAACCCCTGTCATGTATCGGGAACTTAACAGTCACGTTGCCTCCACCAAATGTTTTCCTCTATTCCGTCTACGTCAAGCGGTGTGACCCGGTAACCTAGCAGGTTAGCAGCAGAAACACACGCTCCTGCAATATGTAAGACATGATGCAGCTACTGTATGACAGAGACGGACGCCCGATAAATTTAAGTTGCCGCCACCTGCGCCTAATGTCAACAAGGCTGGACTCGACATGAAATGCCCGGGAATTTACCTGCAGGTTTAAGGTAATCAGTGCCGCCGCTCATTATCTGTAGCTAAATATTTTGGTTCCGTTCCATATGAATCACCCTGTATTATGACACACCAGACTTCTGTCATTATTAAAAATCACTCACGTATATGTAACACTACAATTTACATTAATATGCCACACATTTCAGCAAATCACGTTACAGTGTTTTGTTTTCTACTTAGGCCTACGTACCTTTAATAAGGTCAGTTGTAATATTATCTGTTCGCTTGTGTTCATCCGCAACTGACAGGTTAGGATTCCAAAATGTTATCTATAAATATAAATATATATATATATACTGGCACTACATACGCAACCGATCAAAGTGACGTACTGGGAACTGCTAGAGACAGGTGGAATTATTAGGCATTAACTCTCAAACAATATTCTTTGTTGATCACGAGGACGAATATTTTTGTGCAAAAGTAATATCCCATTATTTATTGCATTTTTCTTATTAATGGCAACTGCAAATTCACAGTTTCAAGATGATTCATCCCTGTTGTGTTTTCGATAACAATAATTATCACCGTAAATCCAGTCAAACACAATTGTTTATTCCAGTGTTAATTCAAAAACATGTTTCGGCCTGATAGGCCATCATCAGGTTGACACAGAACATAATAGCATGTACACAGTTATATGGAAAATGAGATATCAATTTCTTACAATTTATATTTTAATGTTAAGTGCATATAAGACAAAAAGAACAGCCTTGAGAATGTAAATTGAATAATTTATAGTTTTAGGACTGAATTTGGAAAACATAAAATAGTAAAAAGTTAAAGGATTAAGATCAAGGGAGGAACAGGCGCTTCTTCTGACGGCCCATATATTTTTCATTTATAAATAAACAGTGAAAAAGAATTATCTAAATGACAAACACACAACACACCGTAACGGAATCTTCAAAGCCACCCTTCAAGGTGAAGGCCACATGACGTAACAGCCTACCCGCACCCCCACCCCCATCCCCAACCCAATAACAACAGCACACTCACAGTCAGCCTTCAGTTCCACCAAGACAAGGTGTGTCATTAAGTCTACAAGTTACACAACTGCGTCCCGCAATAACAAATGTTATAAATTACAATACGAAGTGTATCAACAATGTTGAAAATTTAATAAAGGAAGAGAATACCACGCAACAAAACCGTGGACATACAAATTCTATGGTTCACGGAAGTTAGTCTCTCATTTCACCTTAAAATTTTCACTTCCATATTACTCTATTTTTCTACGTGATTCTTTTCTGCGGGGTCATTTTAAAATGTTACAACACACTTAGACTCCTCTCTTCGGAAATACCCGACTTCGTCACGACAGACAACAACACACAAACATATATAGGTCGTTGGAACAAGCGCCTACGTCTCCCTTGATCTTATTCTTTTAACTTTTTAATATTTTGTATTTTCCAGACTCAGTCCTAAAACTATACATATACAATTTCCCTTCTCAGGTTGTTCCTTTTGTGTTATATACACTTAACATAACAATATAAATTGCAAAAGGTAGAGAGCTCGTTTTTCATATAACTGCGTACACACTCTTATATCCTTGGTCAACCGGATGATGGCCTATCAGGCCGATACATGTTGTTTAATTACCACCGGAATAAATAATTGTAGTGTTTGATTGGATTTACGGCGATTCTTATAAATTCGTAAGATTAAGTTACAACAGTATAGTATTGAGTGGGACAACCGTACGGAACCTACATAGCGCCTGAAGGACGGCATCTAAACACACCGTAAAAATTTTCGTTTAGTTCCTTGAATTAAAAGTTTTAAATGTGAAGATTTTAAAACTTCTAATAAACTTTCCACTTTCGTTCCGTTAGTCTCTCTCCCCCCATTATTTCTTTAAAAAAAAGTTCACTTTAGAAGATTACATCTTCTTGTGTATGACGATGTGTCAATTGAAAATTAGCTATCGACGTTTCGGAGAAGGCCGTTACCTCCATCTTGAGTGGAATGCGAACTTTTGAGATACCCTGAAGATGTAATCAGCAATATCCTCTGAAAAAGTCGATAATCAATTTCCAAACTACATTGTGTCATCCTAGAATAATTTAACCTTCAACAACAATTTAGTGAAATTCTCAGATCATACATTCCTCAGATTCGTATGGTTTTCAAGACGTGAAATGCATTTGGCCTTCATTTCTGATAACACAGAGACAAACTAGAAACGCTGAAAAATAATTATGTTAGAGTGTAATTCATTACGTGCACAATTCACGACGAATTATCTGACTTCGTGTTTTTACACAATTACGAGTATTACATATAGTTGCAAAATGTTTATAAATGTCATGGCTGAAATTTTAGGCAATGCCCATCGCTTCAAGCCAAAACCCACAAAGAAAATCAGCTCTGCATCTGCCTAGAGGTGAAACGGGGAGAGGCGAGAACCTAAAGTTGTTGGCCCGTTTAAAAGAGCTAATAGCAATAGAGGATATTTTAAATTTCAGTTTATAAATGTAAATGTAACACTGAGACAATTTTAAACATTGGTTATGAGTTCTACAACAATTCGAATAGAAGCAACTAGTTTTGTTTAAAAATTATATCAATGCAAATGATAACGTTGTCTGTTTAACCACGATGTTTACGCAATTAACAATGTAGTCTCTTTTAACAATGACGTTAATGCAATTAATAACCTAATCTAAACAGGTTACGAAAAATTCTACTGACTCAGAGGGGTTTAAAAGGCTTCGCAGAATTTGAAATAATTTTACATGTTGCTATTCACACATTTCTAAAAGAATCTTATTAATACGAAGACTTTATTAATAATAAGGGAAGTAATATGAGCAGCTAAATGGCTTACATCTCTCTTTTTGACATAATTACGTGTAAAAAATTGTATTTTACCAGAGGAGGCTACCAGGACATTCTATATTTAAACAATTTTCAAACAAGCAACAAGGAATAAATTTATTTCCTACAGTAAGCGGTAGAGATATATATATATAATATATATATCTGTCAGGAAGAAATAACAGAATATACATTCTATGTTGTGCCTAATTCTTTTAAAAAATAAGAGATGTTGGTTAATTTAAAACTCTTTGTTACAAAAACATTTAACGGTCCTATTATATCTAAACGACATTAACGCAGTCACCAATCCCCCGACAATATCCAGCTGGACACGGTTATAACGACATCGGTTTATACGACACCTAGCCTATACAGACAGACATTCTGTGGTATCAATTAATTCATCACTGTTAACCATAACATTACACTTATCGGTCATAACGACACTCGTTTAAAACGACACAAAATATTCAGTCCGTTTTATGACATTATAATCGAGTTCGACAGTATTCAAAAGTTTTATACATAAGAGGTTGTTGGTAATATTACTTTTATTTTACCCAGACCTTTATGCGCTATCTCATTCACATCTAATGTTTCGAGGTGTAGCAAGAAGACTGGCTCCATTTATCCCTACGGCTACAACAATTACAATTTTATTTATTTCGTATGGTTTAAGACCATGTGCAATCGTCATGGCGTAATAAAATATTAAAGTCAGTCTGACCAAGCCAGAAAAATTTAAGTAACTCCTTTGTTAATGCAATATAGCTATTGGTGTGGAACAAACACAACTCTAAGCAAGAATTACGCGCGATATTTGGCTGGCTACAAGGTTTCTTGCATACACTAATAAAGACTAAGACAGCAGCTCAACGCAGGCCGTTACTACTGGCTCTCCAATTTCACCTGTTCCAGAATTCATTTACATTCCAATGAGCTGTATGGTAAAGTTACGTCATAATTTAAACATAATAGGGTTTAAGGTACAATCGAATTCGAAAACAAAGTTTCTTGATGGGTGCCTTCATATTTCACGGCTCCATACATTTAGAATCTTCCCTTAGATTAAGTGATAATAGCAATTTTCCGTAACTAAGACAACAGAAGTTAGCAGATTCTTTCCTCATATTTTGCATAATCCAGATCCCTAAAAAGGTCATTAAAAGTTTACATTTTACGACATAGAGACTATTTTCACAGTTAGTGGGTTTTTATAAAATTCAAACATAACCACGTAACATATTTTCCTGTAAGGTACACCGTACAGTGAATCGAAATCAAGGTCAAGCAGTCCCTATAGAGGTCTGGAGAAGCCTTGAGGGTTCCAGAAATTTGAAGCATCCAGATTTCCAGACAGTCGGCACATGATGGTGGTAAGGTTGTCAGCCCTACGCACTGGCCGCCTTTACTCCTCACGAAATATTCGTGGTACTCATTTCTGTTAGAGCCTGAGTCGACCCCAGGGCCATAGTGTGGCCGGAAGGATTATGTCGGAAATCGAACCCGCAACCTTCCGGCTTGTAGCGCAGTGCCTCAACCAACTGCGCAAACACGTGCCTCACAGTGAATCGAAACAAATAAAAATTAAATCATTCCACCACTCGTACTGCAGCCGATACCAAATTTTGTCTAAATCCATCAACCATACATATGATGAAAGATATGGACAGAGAGTCAGGCACGCAATTCCTCCACTGTGCATTGCACTATCAGGCGACACAAACCTTAGACTAATTCCCACTAGAGTTCCTATTGTCTTGTGATTGTAAGGGAATGTGACATTTATTACTGCGACATCAGCAGAGATTTCGACCACGGTCTGCTAAACCGTTCTCTCTCGGCCGAGTTGCGTATGAAACTTCAAGAGAATAAAGAATGAGGTGAGGTTATACAACCCCATTGGGTGTCATCTATAAATTACAGTCAGCGGCGCATACCGCGTTCAGCGAAAAGCGGGCTTCATTTTACTGCTCATAATTTTGCCATCCATCTTTTCTTCCTGTGCGTCTCAATTAACCGTTTAAAGCCCAGTGGCAACCATACGCACCGCCGAGTTTAACACTGAGGGCTCTTCATGTTGCCCACGCAGTGTATTTATGCGTTTCTCACAGTTCACAAAATAAACAACGGTTGTTTCCTTAAATAGCATAAACCAATTGGCGTTTATACTCGCAACAAGTACAGAATCTATTCTCTGAGACAAAGAAACTGAATTCTGTGTAATTAAGCCGATTCCATTGGCCGCGCGGTCTAAGGCGTAGGTCTGCAGCCGCTTGATTACTGCGATCGAGGGTCGGAATTCCGCTGAGGGCATGGATGATCGTGTCTTGTATTTGTTGTATTGTGTAGGTATAGCTGATAACTGGTTCAGAAGAGTCCTACCGGGTGTGTGTGTGTGTCCAAATGTGTGTGTCTGTGTCTACATATGTGTCTAAATGTGTGTGATCTACAAACCTCAACAACAAGGCGGCCTAGACTCGATTCGGACCTTGTGCCACAGAAAAAAGAAAATGTAATTGGTTGAACGTCAGAACTGTCACAACTTAGGGCTGTTGCTAGTCCCTCCTGTAGGTGAAAATCAAAGGGTTCCTGCGTCTTCGTTTTCCTATCAAGAGACCTAAACATCCCTGGGATCAAAATTATGGGCAGTATCATGTAAATTAATGACACTAATTCCTCATAAATACACAACGATTTTTAGTAAAGAATAATTGAAGTAGCCTGAGCGTAAATGTACTTCAAAATATAGTCTCATCTGCAACTAGGCTCGCCAGTGGCCTCTTTCTTTTAGGCTTCCCGAACCAAAATTCCGCATGAATTTCTCTTCATTTATATAGGCACCACACACCCGCCCACTTCATCCTTCTTGACTTGATCGCCCGAAATAGAGTTGGTTAAATAAACTACAAGCAATGAACAAAGAACAAATGACAGAGGTTGTGGATTCAAGGGCCAACAACTCCACTCCCCGATATGTGTTCGTGGCGCCATACTTCAACGCATGAACACGATTAACTTAACTTTTACGTTAAGCTGAATTCGAAGCGGTCAATTTCATGCGACAGTACTTTCATACTTTAATATATTTGTGTCAATAATCATGCAAATAAATGAGGCCTTCCAGTATAAATGTGTGTACGAATTGGAATAAATAAGGATTAATTATCATTATTATTACAAATTACATTACAAAATACGTGAGTGCTATTATTCTGTGTCTGCATGTCGGTAACATGTTTTGCGCATCATGTGTATATCCATTGTCATGGCATTTTAAATTTCAACACAGAAAACAAAGTTAATGGGAGCCTGAAGTCTGCTTATTCGTTTCAAATATGGATATAACAATACTGACACAGGTTAATTACGTAAGACAGAAGTCTGATGGGATTGTGCTAGGCCTACGAACAGCCTATTCAATTTATGTCTTGATTAAATATAAACTATCGTATGATGATACGAGCAACATAACCCTTTTTATGAATGTGATGTTCAGGAGGTAGGGTAAAATGTAAACATGTCTGTTACGCTGGTGACAAACTAATACACCAAAACTCACTATCAACGCTAAGAAGTTCACAAACACCATCATTTTATGACATTTTAGTCTGTGGTTCCTGTAGTCATGAATAGAGTGCATCATGTGTGCAAGAAAAAGTACAAGTTTTGGTAATTTTTATGGTAATTGGTTTAGTATGATTCCCACCTTAGTTCCAAAACAAGCCGGAAATGTGAATGCAAATGTGTTTTCCATACTAACACACACACACATATATATATATGATTTTTATGGAAGACTACGTACGTAATTAACGTAATTAAGGACATCTGAAACAATGTTTTCAATGACGTAAATTTATAGTAATAACAATGTTCAGCCTTATTGATACACCAATATTTATACAGCAAAATACTGATTACATGTTGTATAAGAGATAACTTCTCTTTCAATTTGCTTTGGCTCCAGTTCCACTTGATGTTCTCTTCTATACATTTGTATAGGCTTAACAAGATGTCACACAACATCGAAGGAAAGCTGTTTGGATTATTCGAAATTCAGGTACCCTAGATACCGAGTGTCCCACGGGCCCCATTTCAGTAAGGGTGGAAGAAAGACACAAATATACATGAAATTTATATATTTTTGCTGTACTCAGGTAAAGCAGATAAACTTCTGGAAACACATGGGGCTAGGATGAACAATTACGTCTCCTTTCAAGGACTTGATTCTAGGTGAAATATTGGATATGTGGTCGGTTACGAAAGAAGTATCTAATTTCAACTGTAGTTAATAAAAATACTAGCAACTGATCAGGTCGGGTGGAGGAAAAGCAAGTAGCTTTTTAATTTATGACGAATAAGTACGCCTAACCTAATGGATGTTCTTTCTTTTCAAAGTTAACCATTAGCAAATGCGTTACTACAGAGATATGACGATGTTAGCATAGGCTGTAGTATGCCGTGATACGTGTGGTATACCCGAGAAAGTTATACATCCGCATCTTAAAACAAGTCGAAGAATAACAGAGCGTTAAGATTTACCCGTTAGTTCCTGTGAAACTGGGGGAGGAAAACGCAGCCTGCGGACTTCCAAAACCTTCCTTGACAAACACGTAACGTACAGACCCCGACAAGTTGTACATTATGTTCAGTATCTTGCACTAACATACGCGAGCCACATTTGTGACAGAAAACAACATCTAGTTCTAATAAACTTAGAACTTAAGAACGAGGTCGAGACAGTTGTCTTCTGGTGTGTGCTAACTAACACTCTGCTACTTGTAAATCGACGTTGCAGAGTACATCGCTACCTCCCACAAATCCAACCTTACAGTCGATCTACTCATGATGGATGCAGCTAGATCCTCTAAAACGTCGAAATACTTCCACCAAACTACACGTCATAATATTCTAGAAAACTGTAGCCCGCATAGTCACGGACGTGAGACCCCAAACCTCACAATGAAATAATATTCGCACTGTAACTCAGTTTCGCGTGTAAAGTATGTAAAGTCCGAAAGGGATGCTTCATTATAAGATCGATGTCGTTACTGTAATCTTTGTGCGTAACCGAAACCCTCAGCCGAATGAGGGCACTCCCGCTTCATATATGACGGGCTACACTTGCAATTCCATTCCGGAGAGCGGTGAATACGAACCAGGAGCTTCGTGGCTTTCTTCAGGCTCTCAAAGCAAATACTGGAGCTTGTATCCCAAACCAAACCACAGCTGCTAAATCCAGTGTTCTTTACAACAACATTTTTCACCGTGATTTTACGCGTTACAGAACCGGATCTATGGAAATGGTCGTTAAATAAAGAACAAATGAATGAAATTTGTCGTTTCGCGCCTTCTTTATGTGAGAAATGGAATTATTATGTTTGGTACTGAGTGCTGATTTGCAACAATGGGTGCAGATATTGTTTGTGTCTTTCATTCACGTTATCCTTTTGTCAGATTTACACAAAAAGCAATACACTCGTAACACTAACCCCTTAAAACACGGTAACGATATGTACCAAAATGCTGTTAATACCAAACAATCTGAATTTTACAACGGAGTGTCATTGTGAGTTGTTGTCATTATTATTATTATTATTATTATTATTATTATTATAAGTAGTGATTATTTCCCCAAGAGCACCAACCGGTTGGTTTTGTAATGGAACCAAACTTTCCTCTCTAAGGTACGAAACGAACCTTTGTACAGAACGTGGATAAAATCCAGTCTTCAATGGTTTAATATGCTTTTTAGATTTCAGAACACCATAAAAACTTAATAAAATTATGGTTCCGTCTTTGCCCGCAACAGTAAGTAAAACTTAGTATTTCTTCAGCGTCATTTCATAAAGTTTAACAACATTCTGAAGTACCCTCACGCTCACATGTTACATATATTATTTACCTATAGAAACATTTCTACCAGACATCCAAGCAATTACGGTACAGATAGATCCCACGCAAGTTATAACTAATAAATTTAATGTGTTCCATGTCCGTGCACTATATTATACAAAAACACTAATCACCAACAAATGCACAAAGAGAGTTTTATCATCAATCTAACACACTCCTACATGTTTCGACCCTGCTGGGCCATCTTCAGGGAGAACTTCTTTGTTGTCGTTACACTAAGGTTGCACTTTATAGTTGAGTGAGAATGTGCTGTTGACTGCATACTGCGTTGTTTTTGGAGGCGTGAACTCTCTGCGATCCCGGCTTGCAAGCCTCCAAAAAGCCCTCCAAAAACAACGCAGTACACAGTCAACAGCACATTCTCACTCAACTATAAAGTGCAAACTTAGTGCAACGATAACAAAAAAAGTTCTCCCTGAAGATGACCCAGCAGGGTCGAAACATGTAGGAGTGTGTTACGATTGATGATAAAACTCTCTTTGTGCGTTTGTTGGTGATTAGTGTTTTTGTTATAACTAATAATTAATATAAAAGTGGACAGACTTCGCAAAGGTGGGAAGAAACATAAGACAGTAATAATAATAATAATAATAATAATAATAATAATAATAATATAGGGTACCAACTGGATCAGCGAGTCGACAGAACTGCCTTTTTCATGAATTTCTGAAACAAGAGTTCCTACTGAAAGCCGACAGGTCCACCACTACACTTGGTATCTGAAAAATATCCTGTTTTTACCTGCAGAAGGATCCACATACTTGTTACATTTTACACAAGTTAAACATTTTTTTACAGGAGTAACACCTATTTATTCCAACTACATATCATAATCTACCAACGGCAAGTACTAATTTCAAAGGAATTAAGGAGCTCTGTAACCTCACAGGGCGTTATTATAACTGGCGGACATTTTCATACAATGTCGCATATTATTACTGTGACACACATCTCTCACACCCCATCATCGATACTGGATAGCCTAACATATATACCATTTCTCTCATTTACACGAAACTACATTCAACAAATCACACACACACACAAATATGTCAGTCCAAACTAGAAAGGGAAATATATGAACGTGGTAAATATTGTTCTGCACCCGTAGACAAAGTCGCTTGATTTATTCAGTTATTAGACATATCCTATACCAATACACTGCTGTATATTTTATCTTCAGCTGCAATACGAACGGACGTTACATTTCCCTACTACATACGGTAAATAAACTATAAAATCTAAATGCTGATTATATTATAGATCAAATTATTTATCGAACAACAGAAGTTGGGTAGTCTCTCACAAATTTATTACTACAAGGTACGCAGCCAATAAATACGAGGATTGGGGTGTACTACTTATGAGTAAATAAGATGTATTGTATAATATTAAAAGGTGTGTACTGTAAACAAAACTGGCTTACGTTCCAATGGTGTATAACTAAAGGTTGTAATATATCTATATATGTAGTGGTAAAGCAGGACCTTTAATTACATAAGCGAACAAGGCCGGACTCGAGGCAATACATTCTTCACTACGATTTAAACACAAAAAATATTTATTAAATTTTGAGATACAGTAAATAATTAAAACCTGCTTTAAATTATATATATTCACATTAGCTCATGAAAGCAATAAAACATATTTTTAAGCTGATCTTGTGTTTTTATTTTAGTTTTAAAATGTGTCAAGTTGATTCTGCAACCCACATAGCATCCCGTTTTACATTTTTTTTTAAGAAATAAGCACACAAAAGCTTTCCATTGAAAGTTACGTGTAAAATTCTGTGGTAACACCAAAGTTTGTTTTGTAACACATGTTTTACGGGAAACTTTAAAAACCACTTCAGAAAATTACGTATAATTTTCCGATAGAAGAATACAATAAATTTCCGACAACACCCAAGAACCAATTTCATACAAACCATAAACTAATCTTGACGCTCTATTTATACGGCACAGCTCCTGTGCTAGGCAATATCACTGTTTGAAGTTATTTTAGACTTTAATCGTGTAAATAAATCAAACACTTTCCCCAATTTAACAAAATATATTCATACCGGTGTAACTCGAATCCAAAGCTCCTGTTAATTACATAACATGCAAAACAGTAATGCGAATAAGTACGAGAAGCTGCCTGCCAATGCAGGCGTATGAAATCCAACATTATCCAAATTTTGCAAGATAATTTTATATAATATTTCATTATGAGCCGATCCCAGTAGCCGCACGGTCTATGGCGTGGGCCTGCGGCCGTTCGCTTGCTGGGACTGCGGATTCGAATCCCGCCGGAGGCATGGCTGTCTGTGTCTTGTGAGTCTCGTATGTTGTCAGCTAGAGGCCTCTGCGTCGGGGAGATTGCTTGTCCAGAAGACTCCTACCGGGTGTGGTGTATCTGAGTGTGATCGTGAAGCCTCGATAATGTGGAAACCCTGGCCCACTAGGGGCTGTTACGCTATGGAAGGAAGAAGATTTCATTATGACGCGCAAGAAATGAATAATCGGCTAGGTGATGCATCTGTTCACGTTATACCGGTTTACGATTGGTTAGTGGTATAATTGTCTCATGAACTGTTATGTCGCGTATTCTTCTATTAACTCTGATGAGTCTGCTGCCTATATCTTTAGGGTAAAAACAAAAGGCGCTTGAGAATAACATTGCTCTAGGATATGTGTAGCAAAGACTCGGGTGCTGCCTGACATAAAACTGACTAGCTCTTCCTTCGCAACTCAGTATAAGGCGGCTGCAAGTTCCTCCTAAACGCCGGCAATAATTTAGCAAACTGCACGTTGCCGTGTCCAAAAACACACCTTCATAGGCATCGTCTTCACAACATCAACTCCTGCAAATCGGTAGCGGCAGATATGTTCTTATTACTGACTGCTTTTAAGACTCAGCGCTGGGTGAAGGACTAGGCCACCTGCTTGCAAGTAACAAAAGGTAAGTGAATAAATTCCTACTTATGAATTACGATGTGGATATTCACAGTGAACAGGCATATTTATACTTACTGATTTATTTATTGATCAGGATAACTTTTTATGTTCTTTTTGCGTCAAATAGGATTTACAGAAACTGAGATTGTCGTGAATAAGTATAAATGTCGAAAGTGCCTTCAGACAGTGAGACCCTTCACAGAGCAGCGGTAAGATTATAATATACGCCTGCCCTACGAAAGTTAAATAGACTTTATACTAAATTTCCTCCGCGCAGTATATTTTTGCAATTCATTTGGTCAATTGAATAAAGCGATTTTTCCCCTAAACATCATTAAAATACTTGATTGTGCAATGTAGATACGGTGTGACGCTTTACAGGCAAGTGGTGTGCTTAAAAATATTACTCAACAAAAGGTTTAAACCGCAATTTAATTTCCAGCAATGAAAAGCCTATCCAAGTAGGTTCAAAAGTGATTTAATGCACATCATACGTAGATGTCATTGAGATTAGCAAATCTTAGGTTTTAAAATAAAACAAGAAACTTCGGAAAGTGAGGAATAGATTATTCGTGTTACATGTACGAAAATCATGAAGTAGAACGCATAAAAATTACTGCAGCATAAGGAAAATCTGCAATGACTTTGCCTCTCTGAAGACTATATAGACTTTACTTAATCCCTGTGGCGCAACAGCCCAACTCGGGCCTAGGCCGCCTCACTGTAGAAGCTTCTGGATCACACACAATTAGACATACACACAGCCGGTAGGACTCCTCTGGACGAGTGATCGGCCAGTCGCAAAGCCGATACTTATACAACACAACAAAAACAACAAACATTGATGCCCTCAGCGGGATTCGAAGCCGCCATGTCAGCAGTCAAGCGGCTTTAAGTCTGTGTCTTGGACGCACGGGCGACCGGGATCGGCCAGCTTCCTCAAGAAGTACAAGAAAAAACACGAATTTGTTATCTGTCACTGTTTACTTCCGTAGCCCAGCAAGAAATGCAGCATCTTGGCGCAATGTCTAATACTGGGAAATAATTTTGTCAGTCTAAAAACAAACAGCTAAGGAAACAATGAATATGGCTATACTGCACAACTCGCACACGTTTTAGACAAAAAGGTGTAATAAGTGGTCCCACTAAATTTGGTATAACAGGCCTAATCATTGCACCAGCCGTCACATAAATGGTTGTGACACACACTGTTTATGTTCGCATCTGTTTTTTACATGTGCACATAGGCCTGTGTAGACGTCATTTATTACAACATTTGAAGTAATATTATTATTTAAATGACAACACACTTGCATTCATGAATGAAACACAATATTCTCATTTCACATGTCACAAATGTTCTACCCGCTTTTCCTATCACGTTTTATTTTTAAATGTAAGTTTATTATGGCTCCTTCAATGTCGTTAAGTGGCGCGTAATATTTTAGTCTATTTTTAAATAAGACTTCACCTATAAAGACATTTGTATTTTATGTCCCCTTAACCTTTTTGATATATCTTACAAAAAGGGTCTAAGGCTTGGATCTCGGCTAGTGTAATATTTTATAAGGTACACAGTTTCAAGTTTCGATAAAGAGTCTATTCAAGATGATTATCATCGTACTGAAGGAAGAGAAATCGCTTTCAAGAAAAGAAAGGAAACGGAAAGCCGAAATGACCTTCGTGCGAGTGTGCAGTATCGTGTCTAGATTGGAAGGCAAGGTTTGCCGCATCGGAAGCCAAGAAGCAATTCCCGGTGTATCGGGGAGCCCTATTCTATCTTGGAAGCAGAGTGGAGTCCGAATGACCTTCCGTTCCTTTAATCTCGAGTTATTCTCGCTGTTTCACTTTCAATTCAACAGCTTTATAGAGACATCCCATTCAATTTGAAGAGAGAGGGTATTACATCAGACGCCTCCGTCCAAGTATGAAGCCCGCAAAGGCGACTATCCAAGAAAGGCCCAAAAAGTTTCTTGGACACACTTCCAATCAATGTTACGACAAGGGTTCAGTGAAATGAAAGTGACGTGGGTGAATCGTGTCACATTGGCTTCAGGTCAAACAGAGCAGGGAGACGGTCCTCTGTTCTTTCCTCACATAATACGCATTTGAAACGGATTTCAGTATATTATATAACCATCAGGCCGCTTCAGCTTATCTGAAAGGCTGAAGTCATGCATCGTAAAGGAAATAAAAGGGAAAGATAAAGTAACCCGTGTGCTTAATTATGTTACTGTAGAATGCCATGCATTTTTAATCCCGGCAATAAACGGAGAAGCCGAGCCCAGTAGCCATTCGGTCTAAGGCGCGGTTTTGTGGCCGTTCGCTTGCTGGGATTGCGGGTTCGAATCCTGCTGGGGGGCATGGATTTCTGTCCCTTGTGAGTGTTATGTGTTGTCAGGTAGAGGTCTCTGCGTCGGGTTAATCACTTGTCCAGGGGAGTCCTACCGAGATGGTGTGCCTGAGTGTGATCGTGAAGCCTCGACAATAAGGAGGCCTTGGCCCACTAGGAACTCTCAAACCATGAAGAAAAAATGGAGCAGCGCCTTGTGCTTTGTGCCTCGAGGGCTTAGCCCCGGTATCCTTTGCTCAAGCGGCTGATTGGGAATTAGACTGGCTTGAATGCTACGAACCCGGCTGGAACTCGAGCTACGATTCTGTTGATTCCCCGCCCGTCTGATCCGCAACTTTTCATACCATACCTCGTAAGATACCCTTGACAAGAAATGAAACACTTCCAAAGGCAACAACGAAATCAATCTCTTAAAACGAGTACATTAACTGAGAACAACAACGACCCAAGTACAGGGATCCGCGAAGGTTACGTTTGTGACAAGCGCCGCGGTTATTGGAACCAATGCGAGGGGAACCGCAACCACTGCCAGCACTCCTCAAAAGCCTAATTTTCCGTTCCATCATTAAAGAGCACCTTCAAAAAGGACATATCTATATCCCTCCTCTCACTGCCCCATTTTGATGACCACGTGTAAAACACCTGGAATTAAAATATCATAGCCAAACAACGTAAGAATGGGCGAGAACTTCCGTAAGTTTGATAGTATGTAGTAGGCCTTACCACACAATATTTCAAATCTGTATTGATATGTTACGGATTATTAAATCTAAAAATTTAAACATTTAGGATGAAAACAGCTTCACAAATAAGTCCACCGTCAAATGAAGCAAACGTTTTGTATTTTTTGTATTGTAGCTCGATACACTCAGTCTCCTACCGCACGCGATCAACAGCACACCACACCAGAACAGATCTGTGCGGCACCTGGCCCGGCCCACCACGTTCACACAACCTTGAACAAATAAACCAAATATGCCCTATCACATAACGCCACAGCAATAACAAAACCAGAGCAAAGTTACATATTTAATGTGTTCCACGTCCGTGCACTATATTATACAAAAACACTAATCACCAACAAATGCACAAAGAGAGCTTTATCATCAATCGTAACACACTCCTACATGTCTCGACCCTGCTCGGTCATCTTCAGGGAGAACTTTTCGTTACCGTTATACTGGGGTTGAACTTTAGAGTTGAGTGAGAATGTGCTGTTGACTGTGTACTGCGTTGTTTTTGGAGGCGTGAACTGTCTGCGGTCCGGCCTGCAGATGACCCAGCAGGGTCGAAACACGTAGGAATGTGTTACGATTGATGATAAAACTCTCTTTGTGCATTTGTTGGTGATTAGTGTTTTTGTACAAAGTTACATATTTTATATTTTATAGAAGAAGAATTTTAACTTTTAAGATTTTAGACGTTTTCTAAGAGTCACGGGTCATGCACGATAAAGTCTTATGTCGTTAGAATAGACCCCCTTGAGAATGGCATGTAGATGTCGAAACATATCGGGGAAAAAGTGAAAATAAATATAAAACAAAACATTCTGCATTTGTTGGTTAACTCTACTAATAGATTTTACAAAATTAATTTATTTGCTTGCATGTTGAATCCAGAACTGTTTATTGGAGAAACACACACCCAGTTCGAGCTGCATGCTCGAAAGCTGTGAGCCCACGCAGAAGATCAATGGTCTGGCGCTAAGGCCACTAGATTCTTTTTTCCACGTCCGTACGTGGAAGGTAAAAGAGAAAATCGTCCATGTTAACACCAGGAACGTATTGAGGTTATACAAACTCTGTGTAACATTTGCTATTGGCCGAACGTTTTGCTATCAGCAGTTCCATTTGTCACAAGCTGTGACATGAAGTTCTTTATTTGCACTCCCGTAGGAAATCAACTGTTTTGCAGCAGTTACAAAGGAGTCAATTTCATCAGATAATTAACGTCTCAATAATGAAATGGCTATATCCATTCAACAAATCTTAATAAAAAAACCCCTAAGAATTATAGAGCAGAAGAGTTTTATTTTTGATGTGAGAAAATGTCTGCTGTAAATTAAAAATATTATTTATATTTACAGCTGAGAAACCTGGGCGAGATTGGAGTGCAATAAAACAAGACAGGAAGTGACGGCACAGCAAAACACTTCTGGTGCTTCGCGTAACCACAGCAAACAATGGGCACTGGTAACCTCTGTAGATGAGGTCAAGATTATAACGCAATCAGAGTAACCATAGGTACAGTGGTAACAGTGGTAACGAGGCAAACAGTGGTTACATTAGTGGCGAAGGTAACCATGTTAACACTAGCAACTGAAGTAGCAATAAATGTACATAGGTCTTCCTCTAAAGCATGTTAGTTTTGTCCGAATTAACAAAGCTTGGAAGGTATCGACACATTTCAGCAGAAACGCCAATATCAAATTTCAACAAACCCTTCTGGTGGGAGTCGAGTTGTTCCATGCGGAAGGAATGAAGAACGAAAGGACACGATAAAACCAATAGTCGCCGTTCGCAATTTCTTTACTCACGCACCCAAAAAATAATACTAAAGAAACAGGTTACGAGGGTGTGGCGTGGAATACGAGATTCTGTGATAGGAATCACTGGTGTGTTTTTGGGCACGACAGTCAGTTTTCGGTTCCATAAAAACCAATTATTAAATAAAGGAGTACAAGAGGGTCGTCTTATGTAGCACACATAGAAGAACAGAGATTCATACATGATTTTGGCGGAGAAATCTGAAGGAAAGAGATCACACTGGACACGTAGGCATAGAAGAAAAACACTGAAATCGACGTTAAAAAAAAGAAATAAAAGGGATGAAAAGGCGTCGAGCGGATTCGTCTGGCTTAGGATAAGAATAAGTGACAGGCTCTGGTGAACATGGTAATGAACATTCGGCTTTGGTACCATGCGGGGAAGTTCTAGACTAGCTGAAAAATCATCAACGTCAAAAGACATAGCATGCTCCATGCCGTTATTTATAATGTGGATCACTATTAGCTCCTCACAGTGAGTGTTCTATAGAATTAGTATAACTTTAAATTCAACTCTTAACCCATGCAGCTGAAAGTGAACCACATTTGCCGTAGTTGGTGGTGACAATGAGAACGAAACCGAGGAAACTGCCTGGCGCGCAAGACCTTAGTCTGACGGTGCCCACTTCGAATCTTGCCCGGGATACCAACTATGCTGACTGAGGTTTTTCATACTTTTCCTCAGTCCTGAAATTGATATGCCAGAAGCGTTCTTAAAACTTCAACACAGTCCCTCACTTTCACACTCTTCGAATTCACTAACAATTCTACCATTACATTTACGCTATCAATTATTACACAAACAAAAATTAATAAGTAACTATACCAATAACAAGGTAGTTAGTGTCTCAAATTCTACACATGAAGGATTTCATTATTGGCTCAACTCATACGGTTATTTCCCTCTTTACAGTCCATAAGAGGAAGACTGAATTAATGTTCTCTATGACAAGCATACAGCTAAAAAGGTAAATTTCACCCTAGAACAGGCTATGAAGGCCCAGAGGGGGCTAGATAGGGGTGGGTGGTTAAAGCCACCCCCCAGGCGATTTGCCCCCGGGAAAGAGACCCAGTAACCACCGTACAGGGGGCTGGGTGGGACAGACTCGAATTTCCAGAGAGTATTAAAAAATTAAGTTTTAAGTGTTCTGGTACGCTCATGGATTTAGTGAAAACATCTCAGAAGAGCGAAGTCACGCTGTTTTTCATGTGACTTTAGCCTTGACATCAGAACATTAAATGTTATAAAAATACTAGTGTGTGTATCAGAACTTAATCAAACCTTCCTGCTGTGTAATGGCATCGCTGTGGAGACAGTCCGTAGCCAAGAACATGGGGAACAATTTTTTGCTTATTTTCAAGTTCTTGTTCGTAAACTAGGTCAACATTCTATTTCGTCTTTGAGCTTTTGTACTATGAACTAAAAAATACTGTAACACAATGGAAAACTGAAGTAAAAACAAGGGAAACAAGAAAACTTTTCGGTCGACAATAAAAGTTCATAAAAAAGAAGAATTGCCCTACCGATTGCCGACGTTAATATTTGAGAAAAAACTGCAAGGACATTTCCTTTCCGAGGAATTAGTGTAGGAGGTTTCCAGTTTCAGAAAGACACTTCCACTAAGTTTCAAAATGAGAACTTCTTGTTGTCCGCCTTGCATGATGCAGACAATCTGGATACTTCACAGGCGGTTGTCAAAAAAAAATCAGCAAAACGAAAGGAACTCACATCATCAACAAAATTCGATTCAGCAGCGACCAAAAACAGAAAAAAAAAAGGACTGCTTCTCAAGGCAGTGGAGAATTAAGGGAAAAATCGTAATAGGTCAACATAAACCAGAAAACGCCTAAAAATGTTTACCGAAATATGCTTCAAACAAATTACTTACGCTCTTGCTGGAAAGAACTGCGTGTGCACATTTCAAGGAAAGCAGAATTTGCCCGAAGCAGCATCGCATGCGCAGGTACTAAGGGAAAGGAAACGGTACAAACTTTAATGTGGGAATTTCATTACAAAAGTGCAGTGCCGACACAGCAATGGAGAAGACCCAACCAAAAACGCAGGCCTACGCCAGATTTGGCGCCCATAATTCCCAGAACATAACGTATACTATAGGGGAGTTTTCTTTTTCTTGTCGTGGGAACAACTGTGGCACTAATGAACACAGTGTCCAAAGATCACACATGAATTAATATTGAGCGCTGGGGAAATGATACTGAGAAGGGAAGAGGGAAGCATTCGGATAGAAACTGTCACAGTGACACAATGTCCACAACAAATCCCACACGGACTGCTGTGGAAGAGAATTCACAGTACGCACTGTGCGGTGAGAAGCCGGTAATTCAGCACACCAAGCTTAGCGCGGCATACCGCTGGAGAAGCCCTCAGGCTAATGCCTCACGGAGGCATGTCTTTCGCAACATGGATTGTGTGCACTTTAGCACGTGAGATATAAACACAAAAACTGGACTCAAAACCCGGCCATTGGTGAAAGTGTGAAAGGTGCTCCCTCATAACGCAGTGCATCCATACACACTTTCGTTAACTTTACAATAAATTAGGTGGGTATATTCAACTGTATAAAATTAATAAGCGGACACACCCCCTTTTATGAGGCACTCGCGGTACGGAATGCAGATAACGACGGAGATTGACCTGTAAAAGTTTACCCTAAACTTTGTTAACCAAAATTAATTTTGGACCATAACGGTCCCCATAAAGTCCATAATTTATTTGATGTCCAATTTTGACCCGATTATCCGATACTTCAAGGTAATTCAGTAATACCAGACAAATCCTTGTATATCACACTAAAACGGTTCACAACGCCCTTTATCAGTCAGACTTATTATAACAGTCAATTTCCAAATAGTTAACCCTCGGAGACTGTCTTGCAACGGATCTATAGGTAACATCTTAATCCCTACCTCACAGAGAACAGTTTCCATGTTCACTAAAAGGCCAATCTGTTATACTGTTTAACGAAATTTTCGGTGTTTATTTTGAGAATGATATGAGAAACACATACAATGTGTAATGAATTACACAATTTCATAATGTTAAATCGGGTGACATATATATATATATATATATATATACACACACACACACACACTATTATACTTCAAACGACTACGACTGGGTAGCATGTCTCTTCTGAAAGTCCTTGTCGGAAGCTTATTTTCTTCTTTTAATGTGTGCAGACATTAAGAACACGCAGAAACGGCTAAATCACCGCGAGAGTAATCGGAAAGAAACTCCAAATCTTCAGCTCTTCTGAAAAGGTGAAGAGCCTTCTTTCCTCAATACAGAACTGCTACACAGAGAAGAGAGACTGCATAAATGTAAGAGAAAGGAGGAGTTCAAGAGTGAGATAAAAACTGCCTACGAGAGACATTCGGAGAAGATTGGCTTCTTTTCTCTCTAGAGAATACAGAGATCCCCTCTCCTACTATCAATCCACTCCCGTATTTGTTTCACGTCCTCTAGTTAGGGCCCTTCACGTGAGACTTTGCACCCGCCATTATGTCATACCCCAGCACAGCAGGTTGCGTAAGAAAGGATCTGTTCTCTTTTGAACGTAACGGCTTTGGCATTTCCCTTGGGTACAATCCAATGAGTTTCTTGTTCATTTCTGACGCCATTTTCTCAGCTTCTGAATAGGTCTGTTGTATATTTTGACATCAATCATGGAGACAGTCGTGCCAAGAACATTCTGTTATTAATTTCACATTGCTGATGAAGAAATGCTTCTTTCATATGCCTTCAAATTAATTTTATATGTACTCGTACATTTAACTTTTAATTAATACGGCTCACGAATTCATTTGTAAGTTAATAAACCTTTAAAGCCCAGGGGTCAGTGTATACGTACCGCCAGATTTGACGCTATGAACACATCATTTTATCCACACATTTTTACTTGTTTTTTCATGGCGCAACAGCCCCTAGTGGGCCAGGGCCTCGTCATTATCGAAGCTTCACGATAACACTCACACACCACACTCGGTAGGACTCCTCTGGACGAGTGATCAGCCCGTCGTAGAGACATCTACCTGACAACACACAATACTCACAACAGACAGGCATCCATGCCCCCCGCGGCTTTCGAACCCGCAATCCCAGCAAGCGAGGGACCGAAAACCCACGCCTCAGAGAGTGCGGTCCCTGGGATCGGCGTGGAAGACACTCACAGACATTAAACTTAATATTCCGCGTTCTATAGGTATCGCTGCCAAATTTCTTGAGTGACAGATCAAGTATTAGCTTCCGAGGAAGAACTTTTCTACATGGAGTTAGCTACCTACTGCGAGACGTGGCGTATTACATTATTACAGACAATTGAGCATGTAAACTTATAAAGCACGCTTTTACAATTACTCTGAATACGCTGTACAGTGGCATATTACTTTGAAGTGTTTGTAAGTTAGTACTGCGTCAGGTGTTTGCTGTATAAACACATATTAACAGAAATTTGCAAGACAAACTTTTAACGGACAATTCAACGATATGCTTCAAATGGACAAGTGGAGAGGACTGTCAAAACCCGTTTGCAAAAACAAAGTGTAGAACTCTTGCGTAACGGCTTTAAGAAACTTGTTTTTTGTTGGCAGAAATGTGTAAAGTTGTTTATTGATTGTGTGAAAATGTAAATAAAGAGAACTAAAGGGCACACTCTAAAAATTATTTCTGCCTTTCATTCATTAGAATACTTCAAATCAGTAAGAAGTAGTTGAAATGGAGGCATTACTTTCCATTCAACCTACGTATTAAGATGTAAACATCTTGCATCCTAGTAAATTTCTTGCCTAAATATAAACTTTTTGAAATGTAAAGGGACAGGATTTGTATTTATTTTACCGTATTAGAGAGAGTTGGATGAAAGTGGAAAACACTGGAAACAAGGCGCTGATGATTCTACAGGCACGCCTAAGAAATCAACATGACCTTCTTCAGCGAGTTTGACTCACACGTGACATCTGTTGAACAAAATCGAACATTTCTACTCTTGCTACTTCTCTAATCAAGTTCTGCATTTCGTACTGTTGGTGTGATTCCGTAAAGTTGTGCCTTTCTATCCCCGCCTGTATACGTCATTCACGTTGTGTATTTTTCTTCCACAGACATATATCCTTTGGAGACGAAATAAATATGTCATCATTTGTAAAAGGGTCATCATTAAACTATTAATTGGCTGCCGTCATTAAAATATAACTCCAAAATAACACTTTTAAAGAACATCTGTCAACATGAGCGATTTTTATGCAAAATGTTGTCTCAGCATCTACCAATAAAAGTGAAAATTCTAATTTTCATGCCAAATATACACAAACGTAAATATTAAAGACAAACTTGCATCATCTTAGGGATACAAATGGTTATAAACTAGCAAAAGGCGCTTCATACAACACACGTTAGATCTGAAAACTTTCTGCAATTCTCAATAAAAAGCTCAAGTAACTTTGTCGTGCCTTTTGTCCTTTGCGGGTGCGCAAGTGAAAATTTTTCACCACGACGCAACCTAGCGGAAAATTCAGACGCTCGTTCCGTAAAGCCAGACCGCACATAATCCGCAACTTCGCTGCGCGGAAGCGCTCCATATAAAACTCCCTGTATAACACCGCGCACAGCCTTGATGGATTTCCTCTCCTGCCACGGCAGCTCCCTTCCTCGTGTCTAGCAATTCCGATTAATCAAGGAACGGAAAACGTGAACTCTCTGACGAAGAGCTGCGTGACTAGAGGGAGCTCAGGTTTCTGCGTTTGGAGCGGATTGTGAGAGCGTGCACAATTATATGTATCGGGTGAGGAAAAACTCCATGCCCGAAACTCGTGAAGCGTTAGGAGGGGCCGAAACAAATATTCATTGTCAAGCGACTACTTGTCGGACGCGAGTCCTTGCGGAGCCACAGACCGTCAAATGGGGCGTGATTAAGGTTGCAAATCAAGAGAAAGCACTGAAGCACTCTGAAAATATTGTATTTGTTACCAATTTAAAGCAGATGTTCAAAATTACGGCCACCGATCTTAATACAAAGCCGCCAACGACGCAGCATAGACTGAGGTGTGCGCTCAAAACTGCCAGGTTGCTGCCTGATGTTTGCTGCCGCCTCGACGATACGGCCAAGAAGTTCCTCTTCAGATAAGTAAATCACGGTTTTCATGTAGCCCCAAAGTATTAATTCCAATGGTGTGAGGTCCGGTGACCTGAGAGTCCAAGCCACAGGCCCGCCCAGTCCAATCCAACGACCGTTTTAAGTTGCGGTGATATCTCCTCGGACCTGTTGTGCGAAACGAGACGCAGCCTCGTTGTGATGGAAAGACATGTTTCTCCTGAGTGCCGAGGGGATTTCCTCCAGCAATTCTGGTAGCAATTCCTCCAGAAACACTTGGTAAATCTGTGCACTGAGCCGTGGGTGTAACAAGTAAGTTCCAATCAAAAATTCATGTTTAATGCCCGTCCAAATGTTGATGAAAAGCGTCGTTGGTGGCAGTGAACAAATGAAGCATGAGGGTTTCCTTCAGCCCAAAACTGGCTGTTATGGCTGTTGAAACCTCCTCCCAGGTGAAGCAGGCCTCATCTGTAAACAAAACAATTGCGAGAAAGCCTGACTTGTCTGCACTCTGGTGCACAAACCAACGCACGAAACGGTCTGAACGAAGGTAATCCCTGGGGCCCAGAGCCTGCATCTTCCGCCGATGGAAAGAATGAAGCTGCTGCTCGCCTACAACACTCTAGACAAGACGATCAACAACGGCGTCGTGAGCAACCGCATGGGTGCTTGTGGACGGGTTGTCTCAAAACGTTGCAAAACGTCCTAATCAAATTGAGGCGTGCCAACTGATCCCCCTCGCCTGGCGCTGTGCTTGTTCACTGCAAATATGCCAGATTCCCCTAGGTGCGGAAGCAAACGTACGATAATCTGAACACAACCTGTTCGGAGAAAGCTCATGATAAATGCTCAGCGCTTCCCTGTCTTTGCCATTCGCTGTCCCGTAAGTGAAGTGGATGTCGGCGATTTCGGCCCAGGTGAAGCGCTCGATGCTGATGTTGATTTTACTACGCACACTCGTAACGTTCTGAGTTCGTCCTTCGAAACAACTGAACATATGCTCTAAATTTGTAAGTATACAACTTTTTTTCAGAATGTTTCAGTGCTTTTTGATTTCCAGCCTCAGTCAGACCCAATCTGATGGTCCGTCGCACCGCAAGGACGCACGTCAGACATACAGCTGTTTGACAATAAATATTTGTTTCGGTCCTTCCTATCACCTCACGAAGTTTGGGCATGGAGTTTTTCTGCAGCCTGTATATACTTCTGCATTACATAATGAGATACCGCTCAGCTACATTCACACGCATGTGTCGTACTTCATAATGAAACGTTTTTCAGAACCTTAAGATCAGTTAGTCCTCAGCTGTAAAATATTCTACTGCAAATTTATCTTAACCCTTTGAATCATAAAATTTATTTCAATGACAATTATTCAGCTTCTACCTCATACAAAACGCGATGGGTTTATATCACATTGACTTCATTATGATGGGGAATACATACCCTTCATCAACCCTACATATAGAAGAAACAGATTTCTCTAAAACGTCGTAAACTTTTACAAGACCTACAGCTTTGCATCAAAGAATATGGTATTATCAGGCGTTCTACACAAAGGGATAGAATTACGGCGTTACATTGAGGGTATGTCTGTCCGTTGTGACCTAGCACCAGTGCCTAAATCTGTCTTTCAATACAGCGTATTTTTTTTACTGACATCGGAGACTAAAACTAAAACTTGTCGAGCAATTACAGTTTTCACCACAGTATCCAGAACAAAGTTAATTTGACACAAGGTAATAAACAGAATCCGTAATGCACCTCTATATCGAAAGGCGTTCATAAAATGAGGACTGCATGTACGAGCGGAAAGACAATCGCGGGAGAGAGCAGATGATCTGTAATTACCTTCTTTGCTTCGTGGATTTTAGGTCGCTACCTGGATACACTTTAGAAAACGTGATTTATGTAACAAGTGTCATACCCTGATCTATACAAATGATACCCCACCTTACGTTTATTTGCATTTGTCTGCCCTGCAGTCTATCCATCGTAAAATCATTTAAACTGACAGACAACAAAGAAGTCAGTATCTTGCTGTGATAGAATTTGAAATGAAAATAAATAAATAAATAAATAAATAACTTCATAAATTGTTACGCGAAATTGCTGTCGTGTATGGAGTTTGGGATGATGGGAGACTGTGGCAGGGGAGAGGGGAGAGTAAGCCCAAATTCCCGTATTGTAAGCAGACCGTGTTGGCTGTGGAACAATACGTCTTAGGGTATACCATCAGCACATAACGCCACACAATGGTGCAGAAAATTAAATCTCAATCCATCTGCAGACTGTTATTCTTCCATCACTGGAATGTCAAGCAAAATATGTGCACAGCATGGGCGGGGAATTTTGGTTCCTTCAGAGGGTGTTGCATCCACAGCGGGGCAGCACGCTGCCACATCCTCGACACGTAGCAAGCTTGGGACTGTACTATATTTACGTGCTTGTGACGTATCTATACACTACGGAATATTAAAATGATTAGTTAATAATCAATTGGAAATAACGTACAAAGACGCGGCCTTAAACCGATTTGAGGAATAATCCAAGAATGTGCATGGAGGGACTGGTGCAGAAACATGAAACCCGTCATTATGTCCGTGATTGGTCGAGGTTTGAACCCGAGATCTCTGAAACATGAATCAGGTGTCCTGTCGACTAGGCAGTGAGGTTCGGCGCACATCTGTCTTTGTCTACAGACACATACACGTGCTTACGTAGCGTAGATCTGTGTATGTTTATATGCAAGCCGATTTACGTATATACATATCTGCAACACTATATGTGTGAATGTATACACGCAGGTAGGAATATGTATTTATGTGTGCGTGTTGTGTGTGTACAAACACCAACATACTTTCTGTATTCACACGTTTACCATCTGATGGTCCTGTGGTTTGTTCTAAAACGCTATCAGTATCTTATATGTCACAGCAGGCCTATAGCATCGTACGTTAGGGCCGCTGACTAATGAGAAACTAGAAAGAGAAGGAAACGGTTTTATGCTAATCTCCGCACTACACCGGAATTTCATGTAGCGAATGAGGCAAATATAACACGGGACCTACTGACAGAAAAAAACAGTCTAAGTCGGTTATAACGACATCGTGTTATGCGACACCTCGTATATAACGTCAGATATTCTGTAGCACCAATTAATTCTCCATTGCTAATCATAACATAACACCTCTCCGTTAGCAGAACACTCGTTTAAAACGACGTAAAATATTCAGTCACTTTTATGGCGTTATAACCGAGCTCCACCGTATACGGACGATTAATGTGGCAAGTATCGGAGGGGTGAGACGAGACTTTATAAGATATCCTCTGAAAACTGGAGAAATTCTTCGATATGAAATAATCAAGTTAATCAGGTGCTTAATTTTAAAGCATCATTTATCTACATAAGATTTATGTCATTTTGCTTCGTTGTTTCACGCGGACGCTGCAATACACATCTCCAAAACCTTGTCATGGCACTATCCACGTCAATACGTGCAAATCATAATTCGTACAAACAGCATTTTTCAGATATTCCAGTTACGGCTACTGAATTATGTGTGTAAAATATAGTTTAATTCCATGAAACAGGGTCGCTCTTCAGAAACCAATAATCGCTTCCATGGTTAAGAAATTCGCCGCCTTATACAAGACCCCCAAATTTATTTCCGTCGTTACAAGACCCCGCTGCTTGTTTCTAGCCTGAGGCTCACTACTCCAGTCTACTCCCCTGCACACTACAAATTGAAAGATACACCTTAATGTTATCCTTCCACCTACACGACGGATTCTCCAACAATGGCTTCAGTCAGACTTTATGAGACACTGTAAGTACCTTTTCCCATCTCCGTCGCGCCTGCTATGTTTCCTTCGCATCTCGCCCAGTTAAATTACTGAAATAAGTAATAATTATAAGTTGGACTTGCTTTAGATCAAAAAAGGTCGTAACTAATCCGATATACAGTTTCCTTTTTTTTTCAGTATGGTTACATTTTCGTATCTCGAACTTTCAATCAACACATAGAGTACCGAAAATAATTTATTATAAATTTATATTTGCGAACGTTTTTAATTTAACAAATGCACCTTTGTGAGTCTACGTTCCATTTACTCTTCACTGAGTAAAATTAATCAAACACACTTCTGCATAATTTCTGACTGGCCTGTAGTGTGTTTAATATATCAAGTACCATAAAAGTGAAACAACAGAAAATATGCAAGCTAGCAGTCACGCCTAATTAATTACATGGAATTGACTTTTGTACTCAAACTTCAACAGAACTGCACTTGTATTTCTTTGTTAAAATATTATATTCCATATGCCTGCTACAAAGTACATAGGCAAGGCAGAGGGTGTGAAAACGAAGCAGATTCCTGAATACAACCAAACCAAAAGGAGACACAGCTTAATAAAGACAATGGCCCAGCACCAGCTTGAAAGGACAGGCGGAGGTATTTGTAATATCTGGATACAGCCAAGCACGACGCCTTGAATGGAAGTCAGAACACTGGGAAGTCAAGCGACAAGTTGCGCAACCTCGCAGCCTACAGCGGCGAAAATTCTCAGGTGAATTTGCAATTATATCTGCTACGAAGTACTGTTACTTCAAGATTCTTCACCTTCTTTCGCATTCTTTTAACCACCACCGGGACTAACAGCTTGACCACTGCAAGTCAGGGCTGGTTCGAAGCAGAGGCAAGAAATTTGTCTCTTCTTCAAAGCTTCCAAATCGGCCTTGGAGTCCACCCAGCATCCCGTTCAACTGGGTACATGGACCTTGTTCGTTGTTAGGTGACTTTTTGTTTCTTTATTTAATGAGTGGTCGACAACAGTGATTTTGAGTGGCGACGTATGAAGAGTTTTGGAATCCCAGGCCATGGTACCTTGTAGATGTACAACCACAGACAGAACATCGGAGAAAATACTGAGTCAGAACAGGTAGTCGCCAAGACAGAGATGCGAACCGGATATCTCCGGATTAGGAGGCAGTAATGCCTGAGTCCAATGGTGTGTTCAGGTGCTTCCTTGAAGTATTCCCATTTCAGTGTCATACATTTCTGACAACTTTCTATAACGTCCCCATAACTAATACAACCCAGAACAGCAATATTCCTCTTTCGTATGGAGTTCATTTATAATTAGACCCTATTTAACAGCTATTGCTGTTCATATATCATTAATGCATACAATTACTCAATGCTTGCTGCTGTTTTATACACTGTTAATACACAATTATGCAACACTTTTTACTGTTTATACACTTTTAACACATTATTATTAAATACACTCTGCTGTTTCATATGTTTTCAATATACATTTACTCAACAACTACTGCTCTTTCATATAACGTTAATCGACCTGCACCATTAACCTTTTAAAGCCTAGCGGTAACTTTACGTACCACCAGGTTTAACATTAAAAAATTCTACGTGGTGCCCACATTGCGTTTATGTGTTTTGTACGGATCTCAGAACAAACAGCAACTTTTGCTTTATAAAACATTAAGAGATTGGTTTTTATAACCGAAGTGGAGAGTGTTTACAGCGCGGTACGCACTGAGTCCTTATATAAAACAGATACGCTTCGTCTTTAAAGGGTTAATCAACAATTGCTCTCCAAAACGTACCAAATTCCTCTTCTCTCCCAAACAACCGTAACATTGATAAGTATTACATTTCCGAGGAATAAATAGACAGAATAAGCAACAAACCTACGTCGTTCTTGTTTCTCGTCCGTTTCTTCATTACTTACGCGTTTGTCCTCATTCTCGAGACAGATGAAGAACGCTGCTAAGAAGAGTAACGACCTCAGCATTACTTTAAACTTCAAGTAATTCCCAGGGCACTTTAAAAATACCAAACGCTTCAAGCGATATCCCAACCCATACAAATTACTTCACGCAGAGGAACTCCCCTAAGAAAGTAACAGTTGCTAAGACAGTCAAGAAATTCTCCACCTTTTTTGAAGTAAAAACATGCAGTACTACATTCACTAAACCTCAACACCCATCTGACACGCGATGTAAATCTGCCCAGCACACTCCCACCACCTTGCCTCAAGATTCATCTTAATATATCAGCCACTCTATGCATTTTTCTTTCATGTGACCTCTTCCTGTCACATGTCCCGACAAAGTTTATACATTTCTCATCTCTCCCATGCATGCTGCAGGCTCTGCCTACCTCATCTCCCTTAATTCGATCACCCTAGTCATATTACATGAACAGTAAGAATTATGAAGTTCCTAAAGTTGACACAGCACTTGCCTTTAGCCCCTGGTCTTGACAGTAGGCAATATGTCAGAGTTAAGTATTGGTCACATCGTAACTTTCCTTTCCTATCAACCAGGGACGCCACTTACGTTATATATAATTCCACTAATGTTTTGTATTTTTTCTCCTTATCTGCAGAACCTACACACAAAGATGCTACCTCGTTCTCACAGATGGCGCGAACGTCGGTGAAATATTGGAAATAACACAGTACGTTCAGTCGCCGATATCCATCACTGCTTTCTCTTGTGATTGCAAGTTTTGAGCAATATTTATCTACACTGTTATAACGCAGGTGATAAGGAGGAAGGACGAAGGGATGAATCACGATATGATAGATAAATAAAGGGGACACGAAAAGAAAGAGCTAGAAGGGGGAATGAGATAAAGAAGGGAAGAAGGGGCCAGAGAGGAAGATAGAAAAGAAACTTCCTCCAACAGACTATCCTTCATTATTTTGTGGGTTTCATAGCCAATCCAGGGAAAAGCCAAAATACTATCTTGAAATACGTCATGGGCACTTGATTTCAAATACCTCCCAAATCACCATAATAATATCGCAGTCCAACGCTTCACATTACATTACGTCTGCATTGTATGCTAAACTTCTAGTATTAACCAAACAGTGTAATGTATACCTGACAGGATGACCTGCACAAGTACTGCAAATTACCGCCAGTACCTCGTATGACATTCCCTTATTTGTGCTGGGTTTTAGAATTTTGTGCTAAAATGCCATTGCATTAATTTGTAAACAATAACAATACAGAATAAATAACAAATGTGGCGACTCTCCAATAAATTTTCAACGGGCGAAACATTACAGCCGTGGTCGCAACTGAAACTGAGGTGAAATTCAGGGTTGCCAGACATGGAAGCTACGCAGCGAAGTCCAATTCTTCTCCCCGTGAAATGGCAACGTTAATGGTCCCGCACGGCCTTGTTTCTTGTGTTCCTTGGGTTTCTCCCAACCGGGAACGAAAATAAACTGAAAGAACAGTCGGCAGTCTTGTGCGTTCACACATATAACTTATAACCATATCCTTAGTCGGTTGACCGTCGTTTACTTTGATTTCTGTTCGTGGCTGTTCCATACTAACTTAGCTTGCACAATGTACCTTGGGCAGTATAAATCTGACAATAAAGAAAAATCAGCACAAGTCTCAATTGCTGCAGCCATGGCCACAGTAATCGACAAAATCAACTGTAAGAGCGTTTTCATGGTGTTAACAAGTGTCGTGCTTGCTTTGCTGTGCTAACTGCTAAGAGATTCCTTAACAGAACACGAAAAAATATTTTGATCCATCAAAGTTATTTTCTTCTGTGCATTATTTGCATTATTATCCGCCTTAGAAAATTTGCGGAAAGCGACCTTAGTTTCGTCATGTCTGTCTGTCCGTCCGTCCACCGTCACGAAACAACTCGGCTCCCACTTGACGAATTTTAATTAAATTTGATGTGTCAGGCTTTTTCGAACCTATGTCGACAAAATTCAAGTTTGTTTAAAATATCATAAGAATAATGGATATATTACATGAAGACCTACGTACATTTATGATAACATGCCCCTAGGTGCTTCTTATAATGAGAAATGTTTCCAACAAAAGTTGTATAGAAAATTAAAACACACACTTGATGCGTTTCCGAAAATCGTGCCGTTTATGACATAATGTGGAAAAACGTGGTACAGACATACAGACCACAGATGACAATATAATAAGTCGCATGAGCTTTGCATGTTGGATGACGAAGACTACAGACACGCACTCAGAATATTTAATAAATATTACTTTTCCACTGCAACCATGTTGACTCGAACGCGCCTCAATGTTACATTACACGTACTTTGACTCTTCTTGGTTTACGTAACAACATGATCGGAGCTGTCTGACAGTCTTCTGAATCAGCTTGATTAAACGCCTCAGACTTTTCAATGGACTTCGATTAAATTTGTGCTGTCGTAAAAAAAGAAACACTGAAACATTGTCCGCCGGGTTTCATGTTGGCCTCTATTGATCTGCTACAGTCACTGCATTACAAGGAGGTCAAACAGAACTTAGTTCACTTCTCACACACGATATCCTTATCGTACAAAATTTCGTGTCTCAAAAATGAAAAATTCGTTAGTGTTTAAAACTCGTACCTTAAACATTTCCCTATATGACATACAGTTAAAGACACACGCAGAGCGTAGCTGCCCCTATGCACGCCAACAAGGCATAACAGGGTCATTTCACCCACAGGAAACAAACGCCAGTAATAATTGAATAAGAGACTGTGTGGACCTCAGAACCGTGTAGAAAGTAGAACTTCTTGCATTGCCAGAAATCCAAGCACGATTCCTCGGCCATCCACCCCTTAGCCTAATCACAATATTGACTACGCAGTTCACGCTGCCCCCTGAACGACACACACAACAATACTTACGTCTCTATGCGTTACAATGCCTAGCCGTATTGCACAAAACACGATCTGTAACTGTACGAACTGCCGTAAGCAAATGTAGCTCAGCTACAAAGTAATAATATCTACTCGCGCATTGTCAGTAAAAGTACAAGCATCACTAACAAATTAACTAAAATGTAATAATCTCACACAGAGGACTTTCCTACTGGTACTGTGACGACGACAACAAATAAATTTGCTTCATTTTATAACTCAGCTTCAAAGGGGTAATATCTACTTGTACATTGTCAGTAATAATTATAAACTAGAAAGTACCAACAATAATGAACAAATTTAATATATTAACATATATATAACATGTCGTAGTTAAAAATGACCCTCTAACGACTGTTTGTTTTATATTAAATTTGAGCACTATTGTTGGTACTTTCTAATTAATAATTCAATAAAGTGCAAGGTGTAAACAACGATGTGAAAACTGTCAGTAAGAGCAGGCCTCTACGCATCACAAACAAATGTACTAAAAAGTAATAAACTCACACAGTGGTCTTTCCTACTGGTACTGTGACGACGACAAATAAATTTGCCTCACTGTGTCAAGTCGACGGCCCGAATGTCAGTATCATTATTAGCCAAACTTACGAGACTTTTTATGTCATTAATTCCGTGCACTGATAATGACTAATCTATAATTACTAGCCAACAAATGCACAAGCCGCGTCAGATTTCGTCATACAAACAACCTGTCCCGAAACACCGGTTATCAATGTTCCATATTCCTTTATATACATCTGTTTTACACAGAGCAACCTACGTCTCACTGTGCAGCTCTTCCATATGAAGTACAAGATATCAGGAATTAACAATTTATGAAAATATTTTATACAAGATCATTTGATACACATGCTCCCTGATGTTGATCCCACAGGGATCGAAACATGCAAGAGTCTTCAGTGGTTTCAAGAATAATTTTTCCTTCTTCCAAGGCACTACAGCCCCTAGTGGGCCAGGGCCTCCTCATTATCGAGGCTTCATGACCACACTGTCAGACACACCACACTCGGTAAGACTCCTCTGAACGAGTGATCAGCCCGACGCACAGACCTCTACCTGACAACACACGACACTCACAAGAGACAGACATCAATGCCCCCGGCGAGATTCGAACCCACCATCCCAGCAAACGAAAGGCTGCAGACCCACGCCTTAGAGCGCGCGGCCACTGGGATGGAATTTAAAGTAATATAACTGCGTAAACACAAAGATTGTGCATTTGTTGGTTAATTATTATATGACGTAAGTTTGTTCGGTGAAACCAGGAAAATGCCTTTATGGTGTCATAAAACAATCCACGGAAAACTCCCGTCTATGAGGCTATCCCTCAGAGTCCACAATTCGTTAAAAGCAGGTCACTTCACATTAAATTCAGTGTACAGCTTTTATAGCTTAAGTGGAATATTAGAACTATGAAATTTTTACGACAAAATTTCATCCCGGAATTTTATTTATTCCTGCTTTATGACGGGAGGTCTTTCAGCATCTCACTATATAAACAGTCGAATGGTTGGATGACTAATAACTAACGAATTAGAAGGCAGGCGAAACAATAAGGTCGTGGCTGTACTTAAAAATAATATCACTGAAGTTGAATGGAAGGCCACGGGTAAACCACGAAAACCCTTGGTAAAGATAGCCAGTCACCGGTGCGATATTTGACCCCGGGAGAATACGAGGACGCACACAAGGCAAGAGCGCCAACTACTAGACAAGGATGATCGGTACAACTTGCAATCATTTGACTCTTATCTCATGCAGCGTTTCATATCAAAACTAGGATGATTGCACAGTGTTAATAGTTTAAATAGAACAGTGAGCTTCTTTCAGCCGTAAATATGAATAATACCGTCTTCTCGAATGTGACACAGTTGCAAAGTCGCCAATACTTCAGAGAAAACTTATGCCTTATATTCATGGCATAATGGTACGGTACAGTTGTCCCTATACATGCCATAAAAGCATGTGTGGCAGTGCATATATAAATCCACTCTTTTCTAACCTCGGCCCTAGATGGAAGCCAGTGATCATCCCCACGCTCCGACCACTTTATCCCTGGGAAAGAAACACGAATACCCACTGAATATGGGGCTAGGTGGGCAACAGGACCAATCTAGGCGTTTCGGAGAAGAGATACATCGCACTGCCTCGCCGGAATTCGAACAATGGGTAGTGCAGCTGGTAGCCTAGTCACCAGCAAGGAAAATAGAGGGTGCAGTTAAGGGAAGAAAGCCGATGGACAGGTGGCAAGCATGCCAACGACACAAGGTGCAGAGTGGCTGAATTTTTGTACCAGACGGCACAGCGTCATATTCCACAGACTAAAGAGGTTTACGAAATATGACAACAGCGCTAAATAATCTGAGGTGAACCTGAAGCATCACAACCAAGGCTGCCTTTGTCTCTGTGTACTGGATAAGCCACGTAAGAAATGTAGTCGAACCCGGTTACAACGACATCGGTTTATGCGACACCTTGCCTGTTGCGTTAGCTATTCTGTGATACCAATTAATTCCTCACTGTCCACTGTAACATTATACTCCTCGTATAGAACAACACTCTTTTATAACGACACAAAATATTCAGTCCCCTTCAGGACGTTGTAACAGATTTCAACTCCATTACGAGAAGTCATATTAATTGCACTGAGGAAGCGAATATTTTGCAGAGTTGGTTGACCAGTTAAACATTTGCACTGCATATTTTATAAGCATTTGCAGGAAGACACGATGTTAAAACATCCGGCGATAATAGGAAGATGGATACAGAAGAGGACTTCGTGTGAATTTGGTAGTAGTATGGAGCAGATATCGGTTATGGCATTTGAAATTAATGATTCCAGTTTGGAATGTCTCTATCACCACCCGATAGCATAGTAACTTCTCTGTAATACGTTATGAAGCTACTAAAAACCACACAATGCCACAATAACCGGGTGCATTGAGTATTATGTGACTAGGGGTAGAATATTTTGAAATCGGCCATTCTTCCTCGTTTATGCCACTCATTTTATCACAGATTACTAGAATCAGAGGTCAGTACCAGTTATCACGTTGTTTCTAGGCCGCGTTATTTGTATAACCGGCCGTTAAGCTCTCGCCCTTTCCCCTCCCACTTAAAATGTGGTGAATAGAGACAATTTTAACGGGAAATCTGCCTGTTGAACTCTAGCCAGTGGCAGTACTGACATATAAATGTAGGGGGGATGAGACAAGTGCGGTGGGAAGAGAAACTAATTAGAATTCTGTGACGTCAGTTGCTACGGTAACGCAAAACCTTTTTCTCGTAACAATCAAACGCCATCGAACTAGCTGAAAAGGCACTGAGGGGAATGGAATTTGGGTATTTTAAGCATTTCACTAATCGAATTATTGCTGTGGAGAATAAAGCACGATCTGTTTGAATATATAAATTAAACGATCTCGCTTCAGTTTTATACATTTCATTAATGTAATTAAAAGATAAAGGCTTCAAAGTACAAATCGGTGTTTCATATAGATATATAACATTAACGTTGGGAAATTAACGTAATTAGAGAAAAACAGTGTCAAAATTTGTTGTTGAACTATTTGAAATAAAATAATTTAGTATAAGCTTAAAGCCACTACGAATACATGCCCATGAGTGCATTCGCCTACAGCACTATTTTGCAACATCCTACAGATCCCTGAAATTACACCGCTTGTGTCTTTCTGTTTCCATCTGCAACAGAACAACTTACTGTGTTTATATTTCTAAACTAAGAGTTTCTATTTGTACGTGAAAGAAGCAATATGACATCAAGAAATTCAGCGATATATCGATGTATGTCGACAAGAAATATTTTTGTGTGGTACACACCATACTGATTTACCCACACAAAATGGCATTCCCTTTCAAAACATGTCGCACTACACAAAATGTTTACATTGTTGGATCTACTGCGTCTTTAATAATCACATAACAATTCTGTTCACTTTATTTAACTGCTAGCACAATGCTAATTAATATTTTGACTGAAAGTTGTTAAAAACAAGCCGTCGAAAACGAATTAACCTCAAAGCAGCTCAGCAAAAGACATATATTTCTTTAAGTTACAACTGTACCAACTAACACAAATGGTCGGTTGAGTCATTCCGCCTTTGATATAAAGAAAACTCTGACAGACGCTCTACAACCTTTCTTCCCAAGCACATTACTGCATAGTGTAAACAGTGCAAGACTCGTCAAGGGTGGCAGGTACAATCATTTCTTGCTCCTCCTCCTCCTCCATTTCCCTTTCATATTTTCATCTTATTTCCACCTTTTCCCTGTGTTCATTTTCCGCCTTTTTCTTTTTCCAACTATCGTCAATCGTCCTCTTCTATTCTAGCAACTGTATTGTGGCGTTCCTCGACTGTGATAGGAATTTTCTGGATACTGTTTATGCAGCCCAACGGTTTGCTGCCGAGAAACTTCGTCCTTCGACCCATTGCATACATTGGCTAAAGACAGACCTACAAAATAAGAGTCATCTTGACGCATTTGACTTAAATTTTAACCCAACATTCCACGACAAAAGCGCCGCGGTTGCCCGATCCCGATTCCGCGGACGGACTTTGGTTACAATTCACAAAGCATATCCGACAATCATCCTAAAACTACCGGCAAAACTTCGAGTTCCTGCATTTGTTTTCTAAAGAGATATGACCGCCACAGGCTGATACACAGAAGCAACAACCAAGTCTGGTGGACAAGTTTTGATTACATTTGGCACGGTTCGTCAACAAAATCTACATAAAACTAATTTCAAAATCTCAAGCTCGTATCAGTATCTTTACTCGTATTTCCCGAAGATCTGAGGCTGTCATAGACACAAGGGCACCTTCTTTTAGTATATACATAAATACACATCAGTTAGAATGATGGATGGTGTAATGTAGGTTAGGTAATTTTCATTAAGTTCTGACTCATTTGAGCTGGCAGTACACACAACACCTACAGAAGCACAATTACGTCTCTAGGGAAACAACTACTTGGTCATGCCCAAATAAATATGATTTAATTCCATTAGGACTATATTTTGGTGGTAAAATTAACTTAATTTTCCGCGCCCTTTAACCAGAAACTTCAAACAATATAAAAGCCAACTTACAAACATTCAGTGAGTTTATATAAACACATGTCGGGATCCAAGAAATCATATCTGTTACTTCCCTTTCCTTCTTACTACAAAGTACCGCTACAGTATTGTTAAGTATAACATTATCTAACTTTCCGCTCGCGAGTAAATCAAATTATTTCTGTTCGTCTTCTTCATGCGTCATCAAATTCCCATCAATCTTACTCATATTCTAATCTACGTGCTTCTGACAGGCTATTTATTTATTTCCTAAATTACTTCAACTAACGATATTTCACGTTCCGAAAACGTAGTTCAGCTGAAGCGTGGGGAAATCGTAAAATTCCTTCAAAATCCCATACGATAAAGTTTACTTCCATTGAAATAATGGAAAAGTAGAAATATATTAGCAACATGTTTAAAGTGTGCTGGCCCATTAACAAATAATGTTCTTCACAATTTACAAGTTCCTCAAAGCACAAATCTTCCGGTCTTCTAGCAAATATTAAAGGAACTTTGAAACAAGATGTAATTCACTAAATACTTACTGATATGAAAACAAAACACTCTGTAAACACGCCAGCAGTACAGTAAGTATTTTATATTTCACCAAAAAAGGAAATCCTTCTCCACCCGTAAGTGTTGAAGAGTTAGAAATGTGTTGGTCGGTGTTTTAAGATTTCCCTAGCCATCAACGGCGTCAATTCTGGATTACGTTCCAACATTTCATAAAAAGGCAGTGTTTCACGGAACCTCTGTGAAACGGAGTGGGAGAGAGAGAGACAGTGAGACAGTGAGACAGCCAGACAGACAGACAGACAGACAGCCAGACAGAGACAGAGAACTCGTCTCCGCAAGTAGCATTCCTCCTACGTACTCACGTTGCCGATGTGACATTGAAATCGTCAAGCTCTAAACACAGATAAACACTTCCCAACTTGTACAGACGAACGAGAACGACTGACTATACATGTCTTTAACGTTTTTCGCCAATTTAATCCACATGAATATTAATATACGAGTATAATCCCTACACTACGTTTATCTGAACTGAAATTCATCAGACTTCCAAACAACTGGGCACTTGATTTTGGATCTAAATCATTTCAGCTCTGTTATCCTCGTGATTATCCACGCCCATTCGACAAATAACTCCATATCACGAATATGGCATTCATGTGAACAACCTCGTTGGTCCTGCTGGAACATATATCACTTAATTAACTCAGCAGCAGCAAGAATAAGTCACTGGTCTAAATTCCGTGCACAGTACATCGACGTATGTAATAGTGGCATGAGACATAACGACTCTCACCAGAAGCCAATGGGAACCAGACCTCATATGGTGTGTGCTAATGAAGAAGGGGATAAGTGCCTTCTTACAATGGGAAAGCATGTTTATGGAATACCACAGATGAACACACCTGAGCTGAGATGAGATGGTGTGACATAACGTAGGACATATATTACATTAGGGAAGTGGCATGACTTAAATATGAAATTAGATGACATACATACATAAGGGGATATGAGAAATCATAATATGATATGACATGAGGCAATGTGAAATGGTGTGAGGTAAAATGCGACGATATTACATGACTGAGCATTATATGGCATGATTGAGGTGATGTGAGATGCCATGAGATAAAATAAGATGACATAATACGAGGCAATGTGAAATGTTATGAGACAAAATGATATGACATGATATGACGTGATGTGAGGAGGCATAAAATAAAAGGATATGATATGCTATGAGGTAAGGTGAGGTGAGGTGAGGTGAAGCGAGGTAGCATGGTACAACGTTATGTGATATAGTATGATATGATATAGAGTGAGATAGCGTGCATTAATAAAGTTGAATAGTATAGGTGGGGTGAGATACATGTCACAATAGATGAGCCGTCATATGCCAAATGCTAAAATGTATTGAGGAATTTTTTTTAATCACGGATATTAAGTTTATTTGTGCTATTAATGTACTCACGGCAGTTAGTATGAAGCGTGCTGTCTTCTGACATCTAACACCGACATCAAAATTTCCAAGGAACCTGCCGCTTCCATTTTCACAGCAGATGAGGGCACAGCATTCTAAAAACATTAAGAATTAAATATTAGCGAGATTGTTTCGGTTATGTACATAGCCTACAGTAACATACAAATTGGAACATTTTTTCTTCATAACCAAAACTCCCCAGTCACGAGGTACGCATATTCAGGCCGGTGTCAGTTACCCCACTTAAGCGCCACTCACTCGGCTGACCGAGCAAGTGTAACCTGAGGTGACAGAAAACCGATGTTGGCGTCCTCACTCATGGTGCTACGCCAGCATTTATACCGGATGATTTAAATGGCCAGCCTTTTGGATACATTCTATGGTAATAAAAATTCCGATAAAGAATGCCAATTAATTTTCCTGTCCCCTTCAACGTCGTTACGAAGAAAGGGCCTTCACTGTATTGACAAAAAAAAGTCCTATGCCATAGATTGTTAGTAGGCGACATTAGCGTAGGAAACAATAAAAGCAACAAAGAACTTCAATTAAAATACCTTCCTTCATTCCACAAATGTTCAAGCATTTACGTCACCAGAAAAAGACGAATCTCACTGCCATCTACTTGTATACTGTCATTCCATATAAAAATGTGCAACAAACTCATTCCTTTGCCGCGTTAATTCTAATTGGTCTCCCTTTGCCTCACAACACTGGTGGGTTCATATGGATGTGTGCTGCCAACACCCTAAACTCCTGCAGCTCCCAGTTGAAATAAGTTCGTTTTGATGGCTGGGTAGAAGAAGAGTATGGGTTTTACTTACTTTAATCTGAAACTCTAACTCCTAAACCTGAGCGAATGTGAAATTTACTGCACTACGGTTTGTGCTAATTCTACATCAAATACCACAACAGACGAAAAATACTTACAGAACTGTATAATAAGGCTCATTTGTAGCGCTTCGCACACTGCGTCTAACGATATGGCAGAAGACGTTTCACATTTCTTGTAGAACGCCTGCTGACAGATGACAGGAAAGGTTCTTTTTCCATTCATTGTGTACAGAATCCTAAAAAGCAGACGACAAAAGTACAAACGTTAATAATAATAATAATAATAAGGATTAACGGTATGAATTACTGCAGTCTCATAAGCCCAGAAGATAAAGTTGAGACTTCCGCACTAAACGAGATAAGGGAATATCTGTGAATTCTCGCATATCCCACATAACTTTCTACGCCTTTTTTTTCAACTTTTATTAAGGTCGCGTCGCAACTGCTTCTTCGTACTTACAAGATTCCGGCTTCATTTTGGGTCTGTAACCCACTTTCCTCATCAACATGACCTTAAAAATTTCCCACCCTGGCCACCATTAACATTCGTAACTTCTCGCTTACATAATCGGTAATATCTAGTAATATCTGACCCCAAACCACACCATATATTTATATCTAACACTAACTAACGTGAGGAAGTATAATTCCTTTGGATAACCTTACATTCACTTAGCTTATATTCTCCTAATTTTACAAAAACCCAAATGATAACCACCATGAGTGACCACGAAGACTACATTAATCTCGATATGACGCCGTGTAGTTTCGTATATACGCACAAAAGTTTTTGAGAAACCGATCTACCAAACTGCAATGCCTGAAATCCGAGAAGTTTTCGATCATTATCCAATCCACAAAGTTAATATTGGCACATCAGATCTCAGAAATTTCGAAACATCTACACGCATATTTACTTATGTTTTAAATCATGTACTTTAGTGCCTGACGACGGTACTTAATGACCGAAACATATAGCATTTATAGACTATATTATTAAAAGTGTATTGTGCTTGGTGGCAATACATACGCCCACATCAATAAGTCACGGCACAACGGGAAGGCTTCCATTAAAACTACCCACACAGCCCGGCACTGCTAGCTATCCTCAGATACAAAAACCCATGACACGCCGCATTTCTTTAAGATGCATTTTATTATTTCCCTTCATTCTATCTCCAGATTCGCACTTACGACAGCGTTGTTAACTAAACTAACACAATGGCCATACAGTAGTTTGTCTTAACAATACCTCATCCATGTACATCACAAACACACGGAAGGAATATTTCCAAACAAATCTCCTTTTATGGCTTTATTCGCCGTTGTATAAACGAGCTCGCCATAATGGGCCCACCTGATAAACTCCTTTCAACTAAGAAAGACGGAAATACAACAGGCCTAAGAAACCTTGTGTTTTGGCTATTACACGACAATGGATAATGTCCAATGAAGGAGTTTTTTTTTGGAACACAACACGTCATCACCAAACCTCTATACAACATTTCCCCTTTCACTGCAGTGGAAACAAAATATGCGTTTTTGAAATCCTGTTCTCACTTACTGAACGGGCTGTATATCTAAAACTATAAATAGAACAGTTATCTGGCTGAAAACTCCATTTCGTCCCATGTTATATACGTTTTATACGCCTGCGTTTGGCAGCGAAATGTGACAGCTGAACGTCACAGGCCGCACCAGTATTACTGGAAGAGCGAGTGGGCGACACGTAGACGGACGGACGGACAGACGGTCTGACGGAAAATGATATTATTAATATCGCCTTGTTCCTGCCACATCAGTTGACATGCAAATTGTGCTGCCTCCGCACGAGAGAAGGCAGAATTTAATCATAACTTTCTGAAAGCACGCCATACTGCCAACTCCACTGGACATTGGTTCACATTAATATCCTAGATTAAAATAATGGCACTGAAATTGTCATCAAACGTCCACAATAAGTTACAATTGAAATATAACTCACGCCAATGAACGTTTGGTTTGACCTCAAAGTCTGCAATGAAAATTACAGTGCTTTGGCGGTAATGTGATTATACCGAGGTCACGGTCTCTAATCTAAAGCAGGTCTCTCTGAAACTTTGGTCACAATATAACAGACCACACGTCTTCAAAGCCTTCACAGTCACCAAAGTGGAAATGTCAAATCTTACATGATTATGTGTCATTGTCCATTGAAGAAAAGACAGCGTTTAAGACGCACACAAACTAGCCTCGTTGAAAGAAAGCTCTCCGTAAGACGATTCAGTACTTCTCAGCAATTGTGAGGCACGTGGTTCGCCTGTGATCACGCAACCAAACGATTGCAACCCTGATCAAGTAACCGAATTCTTACAAATGGTTACAACGCTGATCAAGTAACCAAATGGTTACAAATTGTTAGAACCATGATCACGTAACAAAATGTCGTAGCTAAGTGTTTTCGCTGTTTGTCTAACTCCTTCCAGGATAGTTCGAAGCATACCCGGATCTACTACTTCCATATCCTTCCCAGTCTCGCCATTTACTCGTACATTCTAAAGCTGCAAACTGGATACTTAAATCCAGATACAAATGCGGCCCGTCTTAGAACAGATACGACGATTTTTACATACAATTTTCATACTAATTATTGGTCTGGATAACAGCAGCTTCTTATCAATTTCTCTCATAAGCCTGCTTTCCAGGCAGACTATAAGCATGAATAATGTATTTCTTCTTTACGCAACTTTCAAAACAGAAATCGGCAGCGTCAGAAGCCACCTGTTACTGCTGCAGCAAGCTAGCAGCACGTGCAGTCAGAGCTGGTGTCCTCAAACACGTTCAGTCGGCGAATCTTGCTGTTTCCCCCCTACAACTGAGCCCTCTAGGGAAGAGCCAACAAGAAGGAATTTGGTCCCCTTTATAATAAAATATTGAGAGAAGGCCCCAGGCGTTTCACAGACTCACAAACTCTAAGGAAAGAGAAGCCTCTAGGAATAAAATGCCCAGGTGTACCTAAAACATACATAGAAGCGGCGTGCAGACACACTTGATCCTATAAAAGATGTAGTTGATCCACAAGAGTGTTTGGGAAATAAAAATGCACAAACCTAAACAAGTATGCGGGGAAGATGAAGCACATTGAAGTCAACGCGGACTTCACTCGCAGCAAAAGCAACCAAGCCGAATAGCAAATTGGGACGTGTAAACCCAGTAGCATCACACTGACCATTAAATATGTAGGCCTACAGTACACTAAAGCACACTAGACCGACTGTCAAACGGTCACACAGTATTTTCAATCTGCTATTACCAACAACATACAATTCAAGTAATACCCTGATTATTAAACGGGTCTTAATTAAACAGGGTGCAATGGCGCGAAGTTTGTTATAGAGTAATGTGCCTCAGTAGTATGACTGGTTGTTTTAAGCACTGGAATGACTCTTAGCGTTAAAAATGAAGGAAATGCTTTGACAAGACAATAAATAAAAAATTACGACAGAATTTCAATTCAGAATCCTCAAGGTAAGATATCAAACAGAAAACCCATTCATAGAAGGGAGAAAATATTGAAATGTTTCTTAAAGAAATAGGGTATGAGAGGGCAATTGGAATCGCTTGGCTCAAGATATTGTTCTATGGGTTTTGTAAAGACGGTAATGAATATTAAGGTTAGGTAAAAGGTGGACAATTCTGCATTAGCTGACCGACGTTCAATTCGTCAAAGAAAGCTGCTCCATTAAGTTAGTTAGCAGAGTTCCCATTAGTAATTCTCGCGCTTTTAACCCCATAATTTTCTCATCCAGTCCACAGGTAACTGAACACCTGGTGTAATGACATCAAGGTGAGAAACATCGGTCTTTGTTCTGTACCATTTCATTGCAAACCGCACCACCACCACCACCTCCTCGACTTGTTTTACATCACCCTCCATTATTCAGCTCGGCATTACTAATGTAACTTTATGACATTCTCGCCAGAAACCTTTGCAATTTTAGCGTCTCCGCCTTTAATGTAATCCCTTCACAACAGAACGTGGCATTGACTTAAGGAAACGTCAACCAAACAGCCAACAGACACTACGTAAGGTCACGCAACGAGTAAAGCATACAAACCTTTAAAAAGCCTGAAGAGTTGCAATCAGTGTACAGAAAAGTGGCCGGCTTTTGTGAACATGGTAATGAAGACTTGTGGTTCCATAACATGTGAGGAACTTCTCTAATGGGGAAATATCAGCTTCTCAGACAGGACTCAGCTCCGTGGAGCGACTCGGTGGGTGAGTGAGTGAGTGAGTGAGTGAGTGAGTGAGCAAGCGAAAGAATTAGTCAGTTAGTTACAGACAGTTAATTAGCCAGTTACTTTGTCAATTAGTTGCTTATATGGTCAGTCAGTCAGTCAGTCAGTTTGTTTGTTTGTTTGTTTGTTAGGAAAAGTTGCACACCAGTGAGAGGAAAAGTATCAGACTTTTCAAAGATTTTCCTCTTGAATGTTACCCAGTGATTACTCTTTTACACGGTGAATGTCACATTGAATATGGCATGAATGCAAGATCAGTGGTAAATATCAAATGATGTGGAATGGAGGGGCTGTGATCGCTTGTTAAGGTAGCACGCGGCCTCAGTAACTGAAAAAAAAAATTCAAATAGCCTGCGTAGCCTGTTTCCCGATTACAGTTCGAAAAAAAATACGATTATAAAAATTGCTTAAAGGACTTCGTCGGTAGAGAACTAACTCCTATCCCACATACGTCTTTCAGGTGTTGCTGAAACATACCAAACAATAGTACTCTGAAAATTGTTTTGTCCGGATGTGACACGCAGAAAGGTTTGTCGATCGGAGCACTGAACATGAAGAAAGCATATTCCTCCGAGAAGCTGGTGGCTATTTGCCAAGCTGCAAGTTGCTGCATACAAGCGGAAAGCAGTCTTCGTGCTTAATGTCGGGTGAACCTCACTTTCACAATACACTGCGACGTTCTCTCAATGTTTTCTTTATCCCAAGTACACATAATCAGACAAAAACTGTACATATAATTTTTCAAGATTCTGGCGCCCCTCAATTCCTTCCTTTAAATTCTCACTCATCCAAAACTCATCGATATGTGAAATAAAAGAGGAGATTTCAGAATGTTGCAAACCACTTCATGGTGTTCAAAATGTTGTATATTTCTTAGACACCTCCTAAAATACGAACCTAATAAACACGAATTCCCTTACGAGATAAAATCTGCGCAAATGCAAAATGTGGTTTGTCACTTAGTCCACTCAAAACGAGATCAGTGATCTGCACTAATAACTTCCAAGAATATTTTAAATTTACAGTCATCAGCCTTTGCACCACAGTTCCATAACTACCGCAATCAACGTTTCCACGGCATAAGCTCCTTCTGATACAAGGGAACAGCTTCAACCCATACCGCGCAGCACGTAATGAACGCAAGTTAATCATCAGGTTATAGCGAAATGGACACATTGAGACTCTTCGCCTCACGTAACTTACAAGGATTACACACAGCAACAACCCTGGACGTCCCTCTGCTACACCAATTATTATAATAGTTATCATCATAGGTCGATTTTTATTGGCGGAATAGCTGCCTGCCATAACGGGCTACGCTGCAGTATGAAATTCCATCTCATCAAATCCTGCACGGTGCAATTTGCAAATCCCTGTTATGAACGTGACATGCTAACACCAATAATTGATTTAATGTTATCATAGTGGCTAATGAAGTTTGTGTACCAATGAACGGACATATTGTGCTAATCTCGGGGTTGGAATGGGAGGAGGGGTAACACGGAAACCCAACACACTTACAAAGTTGGTATCCCTGCATCATTCCTCAGTGCACTGTCTGACAATACGACGGTACGTAACTGCACACACTAGCCACGTCTTCACAACTTACGTCAATTTTACTCTTCTTGTACACATCTGAATTATTTTTCACACTCACATATACCTACTTCAGGGGGTAGAGTCCTTCATGAGATGGTAAGGGTTCCTCGGCTAATCCCGAAATTCTACGTATTTTGTGATATCCGAATGTTCATTTCCATGCACACAACAGACCGTCATTTGTCCCTATCTTGAGGCAGATGAATGCTTCGTGGGCACACACAATACAGTCAAAATTAAATTCCTTCTAATATTTTTCTATGTAAATTCATTATAGCGTATTTTTAATATTCCACGCTTATAAAAACGTACTAGTAAATTTATGGAGGAAAGTAATTCTTGAGAAACTAACAGTAGCTCAGCTGGTTAAGAAATACCCATCTTATCACGCAAACCAAAAATCTAGTACCGGATTGATAGTAACAGTCCGCCGGCCCATATCGTGCCTCAGATGACACCAATCCACCCCACGCACGCTATGTAACCAAAGCAGATTGGAGTGTGACCTTCCCACCTATAAATGTGTCCCCCAAGCGGTCTCTTCCATTCAGGTGTTCTGACTAAACTTCTGTGTGCATTTATCATCACCTCATCGTAATTAAATGTAAACATAAATTCGCATTGGCCTACACTATAGGAATTTATTGCGGAAGTGCCACGAAGGTTTAACACGGCGAAGTCAATCTGGCTCACAAATATATTGAAAATGTTTCATGCTGTTTTAAAAAACAACCTTGTCTTAGCTATACATACAATCTTGTAAGAAACTCTGTACATTTCTCATAGTAAAACATCCCAAGTATTCTTACCTTAAAGTACGTTTATACTCCAATAATTTGATATCCAAATATAGATAATATCTGTTCTGAAATAAATACCTCACTTTATCGATATATATTTACATTTAACATTTTAAAGCCTGACGGTTACTATACGCAGCACCTGTCTTCATAATAACGAGGTATATTTTTCTTACATATTGTAAGCTTTCCGTATGATTTTCAGCCTGCCTCGTCTTTACAATGGAGAAGAAGTGTGTTATTTTGAAGTAATAAGTACATTTGTATACACATATAGACAAAATGCATGCTTTAACGTGGTAAAACACGAGAAACTCCCTTAAAGAGATTTTCAATTTAATTTCCAGCCCCTCAGTATTAAAAGGGAAAACTTGTCGTTCAAAGTTACAAGACGAATCAAATTACAGTATTCTTCAGACAGAAATTTTACGTCTTTCGAGATTTTTCACTACAAAGATACAATGTAGCATTGGTCTCATCTCCCTTATGTAATAACGTTTGTGACTTCTATTCTTCAAGTATTGGTCTCGAAATCGTTTTCGAATTCAGAAACATCCTATGCAGTACATTTTGTAGTCGGGTCATTCCATGGAAAACCAACACACCTAAGGAACAAAGCGGAACCTGACCATTCCAGATTAACTTGAGAATTGGCTTACGTATTCATACTATAGCCAAATATGTTCGCCTAATTTATTTTACCTATCGGACCAACCATTTTAAAAGTACAGGGTGTTAAAAATCATCAAAAAATTGCAAAGAAGTGCATGTTTTAAGTTTTTCTTAAATAAGTCATATAAATATGCTGCAAAGACAGCTGTGTTATATATCACTTCAAAGCTTATAAAATTCTCTATCAACCTGCATAAAAAGGTTCTTCAGTAGTGATACGTTTAATAGTTATAGGTCCTTAAATGTTAAAAAATATAGAAATTGGTAACCAAAAAGTTGCATCTTCAATTTCTTTAAAACTTCCCACAATAGTCAGTCATAGTCCCAGTAATAACCGTGCAAAAATTATTGTGGGCCCTCCAGTGGTTTGAGAGCTGTAACAGTTGCTTCAGATGAGGCGGTATCTTTCGCTAACGATTCTAAACATGGCTTGGTCACAGTTTGTTATTCTTACTGTAGTTTGTTTATTTTATGGCTTAACTGTTACTACTTCCTATCTTCTATTATTCTGTCCACCCTCAAGTCAATTGCAATAACGTTTTTTGAATAAGTGCTTGGGAAATTAACGTTACAGTAAGGACAACATTCCTGAATACCGTAAGGTTGGCAACCATTATGGCATCAGTTAAGTGATGAAATACGCACTGGTAGTTTCAGAAAGGGCAGGCATATGAGTGAATAAGATTGTCATTGAGTTCAGCAGGTTTATTACCACAGACATAAATTTTGTACATTTGTACTACCGACAGATGTAATCTCCATACTGTCACATCCACATCGCATGAATTTGTAGAAAAATTCGTATCAAGTTTGAAGAAAGTGAAAGTACAGGACTTTGTAGCTCACCAGCAGTCTTCATTTTTTAAAGAAACAAAATCTTCACTTCAAGATACAGAAGTTACTGTTTTCGGGGATTTCTAGGAAAATTATTCACTCATTATTTAGGATGCTGCACAAATAGTTTATCCAAATAACCAGCAAGTCATCACTCATCCCTTTGTTAGCTATTTTAAAAATTCTGAGAATGAGCTGGAAAATCTACGTTATGTAATTATTTCAGAATGCTTGTATCATGATACTGTGACGGTACAAACTTCCCGAAAACATTTGAGTCCATTTTTTCAAAGAAAATGTTCCAAATATTTCAAAGATATATAATTTTTCTTATGGTGCATCAGCACAATACAAAAATAAGAACAATTTCATCAGCTTATGTCATCACAACACTGACTTCGGGATAAATGCTGAATGGCAATTTTTTGCCACATCACATAGCAAAGGCCCATGTGATGTTGTATGAGGTGCCACTAAACGTCTTGCAGCTCGTTCCAGCTTACAACACCATCAGATATTGACTCCAGCACAACTCTGTTCATGGGCAAAAGAACATCTGCCATCCATACATGCACAGTATGTCTGTAACAATGCAGTTGAACAGGCAAGACACCACCTAAAATTTAAGTTTGACAACACCAGAATACTGGTTGGAACTAGTCAATGTCACGCTTTTCTCCCTTTTTCCCACATAAGTTTGATTGCAAAGAAATACTCTAAAGTCCAGCAAGGCCCTGCAGTGGCTGTGGCAGAAAGCAGAAGTCAAGAATCAAACCATCCCATGTGAAACACTTAGAGGATACATTGTCATAGTGTATGAAGACCACTGGTGGCCAGGATATGTGTTACAAAAGTAAGAAGAGAATGAAAAAATTAAAATCAGATTCCTTCATCCACATGGACCATCACCCTCCTTTGTGTACCTGTCTCAACTAGATGAATTAATTCTACTCATGTCTCTCATTTTGTCTATGGTTACACCAACTTTTGAAATTTTAAATTTTTACCACCTGTAGTTTATTACTGTAACCACAATCAGACAGAAAATTAGCTGTTTCCAAGAAGTAAAATTTCCATAATATATTTTTTGTATTTTTTATTTATTTCTATTTTAAAGTACTTTTTTCATATTCACTTATACCCATACAGCCTCTTGCAGTAATTACAATCCCAAATCTTTATCTGATTGACTATCATGATGTTGCCAAGGGATGGTGAAATTTTCAGGCTTCCATCTCATATACTTCATGAGATAATGGTACTGGAAGTTAAGAAAATGTAGTTTTAAGAAAAATTGATTTAAAGATCAATGTCACCCAAATGATGGTAAATAATGACACAGACTCAAACTTAATGCTTCCCAGGACCATATTCTGGATCACCTGGGCCATCTTGGTCTTCTTTTATTCTTTTTTGTGCCCTTTTGTTTTTCCTTACTTCTCTTTAGATGCTCAGTGTTGCTATTTCTGCCTTGCGAATCCTTTCCATATCTATTTGCTTCACAGCATTCACTGTTTTGAGCCAGATCTCACCCCTAATATGTTTAAGACATCATTCCTTTTTGCTACACCACCATTAAAACACAGTAATGCATCATATACCCCAAACTTGAGTGTGTCAAGTCTTACAAAAAAATTTGGATACCCTTGTCCGAATAACATAATTCACATGTCCCTTAGGCTTGTGAGTTTTCCCATGAAAACATTTCTTCTGAGTATCTACACCAGGTACATCCCTGAACACTGGTTTCATCGCATCCATAACAGCAGCTGGTAAACGATGTTTATGTTCATATGCAACCCCTGAACTAGCACTGTTCTTCAGTTTCCACCAACTGTCACCACCACTAGGGCAAACACCATATTGGGGTTTCTAATTTGTTAAAATCTTGTGAAAGAGACAGCCCACACAGCTCTCTTCATGACCTGCAACTTGTTGACATTCCTTGGCTAAACCATAATAATCTTGTCATTTATCTACTTCAGGATGAGTGAGGCAACCTTTGCCTCCAAGAGGTCTGCTGTCATGCACTTTTGTTCCTGTCTTTTCTGTCACAAGTCTCCTGTGTCTTGCTCCAATTCTTTTCTGTACATAACCTATACATTCTAATATTGTTACAGATATGTTGGGACTATAAGACTTCTCTGCAACCACCCTTTGGTATGATTTGCAGTCCCCATCACCAAGACAGTCTTGTGTAACAAATCCCTCGGGTATGAAGAGAACAATTAAAGATGTTAAGTTTATCAGCACCTTCCATTCCACCACTTATTCGTTCATGGTTCTTCTTACACTCATGTTGGGAGGTTGGATTGGTGTGACAAATAAAACAAGACTTGCTCATTATTTCTATATCTAAAACTTTCCCTCTGTCAACAGAAGTAGCTGATACAATGCCATTCAGGGAAGTGTGTCCATGTTTTTGCCAGGTACCATCAAAACAAGCAGTTATATATGATGGATTACCATCCTCATTCTCTGCTACAGCTTCTCTGGCTGCTTGCATCAAGAAGGATTCACTCACATCAGCCAAACCTGAACGAATAGTCTTATTATAAATACTAAGACTTGTTCGAGGCTGGGGAATATTCAGCACTGCACATAACACTTTACCTGCATCTCTGCCCTTGCCATTTTGCCTTAGGCCATACACTAAAAGGATGCTGTTATCATACAACCTACTCCTGTTAATGTTTGAAGTCACTGTATCTGAAGTATGGTCACATTTACAGCATTTAATAACTAAATTGCTTACACTACCTCTCCAGTTTGGTGGATTTTCAAAAAAGAAATATTACCACCACAAACTTTGCAATTATTGTTTTTTTTTTGTATAACGGCACAAAGCAGATTGATACTAAGTACAGTGTCCCCATAATGAGTAAAATTACTTTCACTTTTAAATAAATTGTTCTCACCTACCTTAATTTCAGTATTCACATAAGTGCCACGTATCTTTTTGTTTGATGCAGTGGGGTTATGTTTTACACAACTGCTTTCGCCACTTTAGTCAGATAAAGGTTGTCCCTTTTCTGAAACACCTGTGTCCTTGTTAAAACACGCATATTTATTTCCTCTAAATTTTCGTTTCGATGCAAATTTCTTTGTTCTAGTCATTTTCAAATAAAAACTTAATACTTGCCACTCACACGCACCTTCAGCAAACAAAACACCAGAACTCGATACGATCATCGATACAAATGGCAGGGTGTGAAACATTACAGACTACATTTCTCTCCACGTCGAAGAAACAAACATCCCCCTAACCCTAAAACTCTAACAATTTCAGCCTTTCTTCTGCTGCAGTGCAGAAATCGGGCGTGGCATTTGAAGGACATAGCCTTAAATAATAATTTCTTCAAATTTGACGAGATGTCGGATTTTAATAAACCTAACGTCAATTGACGCACACAAGAGCGGGCTATTTAAATACACTAAGAACTAAAAATCGAATTTTTGAGCACTCATGACGCTTGTCTCCCCTTAATAGGTTATACATAAATGAAGGACCTTATGGCAAGAATTAGAGTATGTACACATGCCATGTAAAGGTAAAGCAATCCCATTACAGGCCTGGACGGGGCTATGGGTTTCAGGAGGTTGGGGCTCCCAGATTTCTAGACAATCAGCACATGAAAGTGGTAAGGTTGTCAGCCCTAGGCAACAGCCGCCTTTACCCCCCAGGAAACATTCCTGATACTCATTTCTGTTAGAGGTTGAGTCGACGCCAGGGCCACAGTGCGACAGAAAGTATTATGTCAATGAAAAACCCCAATGACACCATCGGGAATCGAACCGGCAACCTTCCGGTTTGACAAATGCTATGTACTACGGTAAAATAAACTAAAGAAATCGGGTATGCCAGTGACACAAAAGTCTTTCGATTTGGCGTGCTGAACATTACAGGCGACATAAATTTTCTGTAGTATCTTCCTCAACCCACTTCCATTCTATACAAAATTCAGTTTAGCTATACGACGCACACAGATTAAAGAAACCTATATTAGCTTTCGCCCACAAATACTCCGTTCTACAAGCGTAGATGGATACTAAACCGCTGTATTCCTACAACTTTAAACAGAGCTCAGTATTTCTGACTGAGAATTGTGGCACAATGATAATGGACCGTCATTGCTGCTTCATCAATTAATCTATTTATTAATTAATTTATTCACTTCTTTGTGCCCTATTGAATGGTGCCAAAATATCACGCATATAGCGTCGATTGGTAGAATAATCAGTGAATAATGAATAGGAAGCCGATCCCAGCGGCCGCGCAGTCTAAGGAGTGGATCTGGAGTCACTCGCTTGGCGAAAGCGTGGCTTCGAATCCCGCCGGGGGCATGGATATCTGTCTCTTGTGAGTGTTGTGTGTTGTGAGGTGTAGGTCTCTGCGTCGGGCGGATCACTTATACAGAGGAATCCTACCGAGTGTCGTGTGTCTGAGTGTGATAGTGAAGCCCGATAACGAGGAGACCCTGGCTCTCTAAGGAATGTTGCGCCAAGGAAACAAATGCATAGGAAAGAAAGAGCGTGACAGGAAGCGGTTCTTCCCTGTTTTGAGATCGTTTACCTACATGTGTCTAGAGGTGCTGAGGAAACCACGTAAAACCCGTCATGACAGGTGGGCATTGGGCCAGAATCTGAAACCGTGAGGCCCAAAATGCAACTCAGGATTTGTATGTGACCGTGGCGTTGGGTTCCAGCTTGATGAGTTCAAGTTACCTGTTTAGAATGCCAGTAAGGCTGAGCGTCGCCAACACAGAGACAGGCACACTTTCTTGCAAGCGAGAAGCCACGCGATACAGTAGGCCTGTTCACCCGAAAAACAGCACCTTCGCCGAGACCTTTGTGGATTTCCAGGGACTCAATACTGAATTTGTTACATATCATTATTAGATATTGCAGGCTTCCTCAGCAGTATGATTGAGGTCTTCACTTTCCAAGAAAGACTCATTGGACTGCTTGACCCTTGCAGATCGGACCGACGTTGTCTCGAAACGTCGGTATCAACTGCCAACTTACCAAACATTTCGGAGAAGCAAAGACCTTAAACAGTAACTGCCGTAAAATAAGACACTAAAGTCTTATAGTGTCAACTCTGGGAGCGAGTGGCAGATGCCACACTAATCGTGGTTCAGTATTCACTCATGTGAAACCAAACGAGACACTTGAAATACATCTATTCTAAACTTTGTCCAGTCTTTTATTTTAAAGGAGAAACACAAAATCACAAGCGAATATGGCAGAAGCTATGTTGGTGAAAGTGGCAGTGCCACTGAATAGGTCGGGTGGGCCGCAGGGTCAGACTGAATGTTTTGGGGTGGAGAAAAATCTCTTACCCTTGCCAGGAATCGATCCAAGATTCCTCCTTTGTCGTGCATATTGCCTAGTCACTATACCGACTAAGCTACCCCGGCACTAGGCCATTAAATAAACCGTAAATGAATATCAAAATATTTTTAGGTAAAAACTTCCTACGTCATTTATCACTCTGACACTCAAAATCATAAACTGCAAGAAGACAGAAACAGACTGGCACCGCACCTGGCCATAGGATCAAATGCTGCGAACTGCTGCACACAGATAAGCACAGAACGGGCGTACATTTCCACCATCTTTATTCATCTCGCGAGATGGAAATGGCTAAGGTTAGATAAGGCCCATAGCTGTAGAGAACTGCTATATTATTAGCTGAGAACGAGCTCCAAGACAGCCGTCGCCATTCGTTACTCAGAAGCTGACAGTTGACATTCTCTGATTCCCTCCTACCTCCTCGCCCCACCAACAAATAAATGGCAACGACGGGAAAGAGGATACCCAGACAACCACCAACTATTGCACTGCGCTGCTAGCTAGCTTCTTAGCTGTCCTATTTCGTGTTTCGTAGACGGTCTCTTTCGCGTGGGAGATAAGATGAAGCAGATGGAGCACTGTTCTGTCTGTGACGTCTGTGGGTCCCGGCGGCAACGGTGGGAGATGCTACGCAATAATATAGTGTGAGACGTGACGGGAAAGAAAACCAACACCACTGGCATCTTTTACGAAGTCTTACTACCATTGCCTCTATTCAGAAAGCAAAACAAATTCCACTCGACGCTTTTTATCAGCCACATTTTATTTGACAAAGTTTCGAATGTTTGCACTATCAATACTATCACTTCACAGCATCTCCATGCCGGTTACACGCAGTTTAATTCTGTTATAACTAACTCCATGGAGCACAGGCGTTCTTGACAAGCTAACAGTTTCTCAATTAGTCAAGAAATTCTCCACATTTTATGGGACCCGGAGGTTCATTGCCGCATTCACAAGAGCCCGCCACCTGTCCCTATCTTAATACTGTTACTGACAATAATATTAAACAATTATTCATTTTGTTCCAGTATTGTGTACAGATTCTACAAAAAGTGAAACCCCCGTTTGCAAAATGACATTTATGATTAATAAGTAAGGTATTAACGGATTTATAAAAATTAAATGCATGGAAAAGAGTCCTTCGTGAAAAGTTAATAATGGCCCAGCTATTCCAAAATTCCAGTACCGTCTGATGAGCACGAATATTTACAGACGTGTTTAAAAGGTCACATCACTGAGATGTGCGCTATTCTGCTATTTTAAGCCGAGTAGATTGGTAGTTTATTGCCGACTTTTCGAGGCAACCCATCTTCAAGGGTCAAGAATTCTGTAAAACGGTCGTTTTAATTCAGGTCTACCGACTAAGTTTAGAATAAATTTCTTCTCCCCCATATGCATGCTACTTGCCCCGTCCTTTATCACAGTCCATTTATCGCCCCAATAAGCAATTTGATTTACACAGAACAAAATTAAAACTTGATACTTGTGAAAGAACGCAAAATCGCTGTCTCAAGAGTGGAATTGCCTTCAACAGTCCTCCTTACGCGTCGTACTTAAATAACCGCGGGGTTAAAAGTAGGCGTTTCAACTCACAACTGCTTCCTAGTAATAGTTTGCGTTTGACAACCCCTGTCAATTGCATTATATATCAGTGCCTATAAAAATTACCTGCGTTTGGGTAGAACAACAACAAAACGCATTTAATTGCACTCACACACACACACACACACACACACACACACACACACACACACACACACACACATATATATATATATATATATATTCCACGTGTTTAATTTGAGACAATGATTGTCAAATACTAATTCGGACTTACAAATGCTGTATACGTAAGCTGCATAGTACAGACCCGTATTTACGACAGAACATGCACTTTTTCAAATTTGTTTAAGGTTTTAACACCACACACATGCAAAGTGTGCTTTATAATGTTGTAAGCCATTCGATTCAGTAATGTAAAATTTGTAACAGCGATAGATTATATGTACGACAAACGTAAAATTTGTGCCTGCGCATGCCATGAAGTCGCAAAGGGGGAAGAGAGGTACAGCTCCTCTCGTTCTTAACCTTAGCACTAGATGCAGTTGAGTGGTCAACTTTGCGCCTCGACCGCTTTACCTCTGATGGCCAGTGAAAAAGAGTCCGGGTGGGCGTCCGTACAGGCTTCGACGTTCTGAAGAAAAGACGAAAAACTTGCCCCCACCGGGAATCAAACCTCTTGTCGTCCAGCCCATAGCCCAGTCTCTACACGCACTGCGCTATCCCGGTCCATGGTTGTGTATGTATTCCAAAATATAAAATCCCTTGCAATTTACTCCCTGGTCTGTTACAGTTGCCAGCAGACAGTGGAATATTGCGCAGAATGTTACGTATCTAGAGCCGCTTCGTTGATAGGCAACCATATAACATAATGTTATGCACCAAACGACATGCTTGGTGTTAACACCTTTTCACCGCTCGGCGCCACAGCGTTAAATAATAGCCGTAAATATTACACTGGTCACCGTTGTAACTGGCAATTCATATCAGGAATTTATAAATGTGCTCACAGACTACGAAACACAATAAATATAGAAATTCTAACAAAATTCATAGCTTATTATTCCGCTTTTCTGCTATACTACGTCATACAGGTTAGTAAGTAGGTATCCAGTTTTCGGAAAACGCTGCTGCCTCCAGCTTCAGGGTAGCTGACGAAGAGTCCAGTTAACTTCTTCCGATATACAGTAAATCACAAAGCAAAGGATTCCTGACAGGACTACTTGTTAATCATTATCACCCGTAGTTGTTTCTCGCATTCAGCACACTTACGTTCTTGGATTTGCCACCAGTATTACAGTAGTTTTTAACTCACGTTCAAGCAGCCCTGTAATCAGGGCCATATCTGCTTCATTTCAGATAACGCGTGGCTGTTGTTGTTTTTTGTAACCGTTGCGATCTAAATTAAAACAGCCCTCTCCTGCAGTAACCCCCGGTCATATATAAGACACATTAATTGAAATGTCCGCCAGACTATCTAATCTTCTTGGTGTATTTCACACGCGATTTAATTGAGATTTGGATGCCTGCAGCTGTATAAATCCTTGTGCAGAAAGACAGAAGCTTTCCGGCCACTGAAGTTAAAGGAATGGAAGGGATTAAGCGAAGAGCTTGAAGTTACCAGGTGGTATAAAATAGCATACCTTCAAGAATAAATCAACTCTTATACAAGAACACACCTGTATTTACAGATGTCTGGTTTCAAAGCAGTATTCAAGGGATGACTAACCTGGCTTCCTTTATAAAGATAACATTTTCCATAGCCTCATCAGTAAAGAAAAAAACATTTTCCGTTACAAAAGGCATGTTCGACACACACAGAACTCTTACCGTTTTTACCAACTGATGTAATATTATAAAAGCGCATTTTGTCCACAGACTTTATCTATGTGCTTCTATCTTTCATAGAACATAAGAGTTGCTATTTTCCTGAACTGCGTTAACAAGTGTTTACTCACAGAAGAGACTGCATTTGTTACATGATGGTCCGGGATCGATATCGGGCAAGCCCATGTGGGATTTGTGGTAACAAAAGTGGCACTGGGGTACGCTATGCATTCAGTACTTCGGTTGTTCCCCACCCCCAACCCCCATCAGGTTCACTCCTCAATGCTATGCGCTCATCTTAATGCAGTCTTATCGGACAGACAAGTGGCCTAAGCCTGGGAACCTCCTACTAGACGCGGTTCCTTTTTGGAAAAATATACCTTTCTCCGTACTTCAAATGTTATTCGTTGAATATGTTTACGAATCTCAGTACTGAGTTAATTTAATATATGCCAGAAGAAAGACGCACCGAGAATCCAAGTTAAAAATACGTTACAGATACAGTCACGCCGCGAATTTAAGTCGTAGGTGGTTCCCAGACCAGCGACATCAGTTGATACGACGTAAGTCGAGACAGATTTTCCCATAAAGGCAACGTTAAAACAGGGAGGGTGGTTCCAGGCCATCTATTTTGTCAAAGAAAATAATTACTTTCACACTTACTAAAAATTTAAAAAGATATGAAGGACAAACATGTGCGGCTGTAAGAAGCAGGCACGCCCTATTTAACTGCAGGCGGATCATGTGAACCATCATCTCTTAATGTCCAACAGTACAATTCGAGATGGACATGTCCTAAAGATGACTTGAAAAAAATGACGTACTGAATTCTGGCGAGACAAAGACCTCTTCTTCTCCTTCCGCATCTCCTCAGAGCACGCAAGCTTCCTCATATTTCCCTGTCAGGTTGCTACTGCTCGACGTTGTTTCGAGTGAACGTCCTCACGCACCTTGATGCCACCTTCAATGATTTCAAGTCCCCAACTAAACTTCTGAAAGGGCCATGGTTCTCTCCGTAGGCCCAGTCTCAGGTTCCTCAGCGTCTTCAAGGGTGCTTTGCTTCAGAATATCAACAAGGGGGTCGTACGTGAGCTCCTCATGATGGTAGTTCGGCCATTCGAAGATATCCTCAGCACTGTATGTACGAGTTTGCGCGCTTGGCTTAATATTTTGTGTCTGGGGGCAAACGACGTAAGTAAGAAATAACGTAAGTCGAGACTTCGTAAGTGGACGATGACTTGCTTAGTACATCCACACATCTTGCATCCGCAACCGGCAGCTGTGTATCCTCCGTAGGGCTACATCTTGTTTCCGATTTGGTGACATGAAATTAAGGAAACGCTCTGAGCAGTCGTTTCCGCGATACTTTTCAGACAGTAATATATCTGCTCATACAAATATACATGCCTCGCAAATTAGCACCTGAGTTTCGTTAGGATTTGAGGTCCTCACAGCAGCAAATATTAAGATCGCCAGTTTTAAAGGATGACATTCCGTTGTGTTGTTTATAACAAAAATTTTAAAAAATCCGTCCAAATAAATGGAATGTAGTTGTGTTTTGGTGGATTTTCTTTTGATTTATGAAGATTGCCGTCTTCTGTAATGTGACGCCGTGTAGAGAGGCACCCTAAGCTCACACGGCGATGAGTATCTACTAAGCTACAAGGCATCCTACACCAGAAGACAGCACTATTCTGCCACAATATGTTTGTTCACTTATCACTCAAAAAGTTTCTGTTATTGTAATTTTTGCCTTCAGAATTTTCTCTATATTGACGAATTTTTCTTCTCATTCCTTTCCTTTTAATACTTAGCCATAATTCTTCTTAAGGATGACAAACCCATTTTCCCGCTCAGAAAATATAAGTAGAATTACAGCCGAATCACGAATGACTCGAAAAGACACTCCCGACATGAGATGTTGTTCCCTCAGTTTGATGAGCTTGTGCACTGATATGAACAGACACACACCTACAGCATCCTTCTATCGCTGTTTCTTTTCTCAGTGCCCACTTTCTGCCTTACATGTTCCAATAAAACGATTCACCATTTTATGTATATGTATGTATGTATGTATGTATGTATGTATGTGTATATATACATATATATATATATATATATATATATATATATAAAGCCTTCCACTCCCACATTTTTAAGGACAGATATATCCTCCACACTGGACCTTCTTTAGTTCCTTTAAATATTTTACCTGCAGGAAAACATACAGTACCTCTCCAAATTAGGTTTTATAAACAGACGTGAAAATGCAGACATTAAAATAACTTATAATACTGGCACGTAAATTCAGATTTGGCGTGAAGGTACAAATAACAACCTGAAAATAAATGCATTCGCAGTTGGTCTTGACAGCTACAAAAATAAAATGTAATATAAAATTTTTCAATGTAACCATTAACAGCAACCCGTTCATTGTAGCCAGCGTAATGAGTCCAACCCTCCAGTACTCTGTCTTGGCTCTGGAGCATCAGATTTTGCACCTGTACGTTACGGATCAGGCTCTCAAACTTGGAGTCCGAAGATCCAATCCAGTAGCGTGCCAGCATCTGACCTAAATAAATTAATAATACAGGGACTGCGTGAGAGCACACCCTTCCACATTCTTTATTCTAGGCTGAAAGGCATGGGGTTCCGAGAGAGAAAGAGAACAGCCGTTAATGGAGTTAACGCCAATCTATGCAACATATTACTAAAGAGTGTTCCACAGGTAAAATAAGGAGAGTGGTTAGCAATGCGTCATAACCTACTATTCCCTGGTTCTTCTACATCACCGCAGACCTTGGTCAATTCAGAAACAAACCTCCTTACCTTTTAGGTGTAACACAAGGATGTGGACCTTCAGCGTTATTTAGGGCCTCACGACTGCAAGAGCATGTCACGCCGAGGGTAATAAGGCTCTTGGTTAGTCTCTTCATCCTCATAAACATTTAGGAATTCAAGGATTTACCATACACATGATTCTTCTTAAGATAAAGAAAAGGGCTGTGGACCTAGACAGCAGATTCTTTCAAAAAAATTAGCTCCACACATAAGACGTCAATGTACTAGTCACTGAACACTTTCTGCTAGCCTCGTCATAGAAGTAAACGTGACAGAACTGTTGGAATACTTGCCATCGGTTCGGTTAACTGAACAATGACAAGTGAGCTGCTGTGCGGTATATTTGTGGGACCCTCGTTTGGAACATAATGGTGAATATGAAAGCAGCAATTTAACTACGAGATTCAATCCTCAACCATGACGCAGTGAAAGCAAAACAACGGCAACAGGAATACAACCGTCGTAATTTCCACTGGCGTGACAAACACGACAGTGCATGTACGCTTGGTCTCCAGATGAAAGAAATTCTACCACACTGCTGTACCCTCCTGTAGTCACGACTTCTGCCTGTGAAACCTACCACACTGCTGTACCCTCCTGTAGTCACGACTTCTGCCTGTGAAACCTACCACACTGCTGTACCCTCCTGTAGTCACGACTTCTGCCTGTGAAACCCACTCAAGGCAACAGTTTACTTAAAATAACCAAAATGTGGGAAACTCTTCGGCTTTTATTGAAGCGACTGTTACAAAATTATGGCCCATGCCTGGAATTGTTACATTAACACAAATTATTTTTGTCACAAAGTTGGGTTACACACTGAGAGAATTTTAACAACTTCTATAAACGTTTTGTCAAGCGTAATATATTATTTCGAAATTTCATAAATTTAACGAGTATGTGTGCTTCTAAAACAGAGTAGGCTTGGTTCGTAACTCATTCTATTTCCTAGTGTTTCTGTTCTAGCAAACAAAACATTTCAATAAATGAATGCAATTAGGAAATGAATTATGCAGAAGGAAATAAAAAAGAATTTGCTGAACCCAATGGAAACTGAGAACAGTGTCCATGGTCCTTTCTGATTTTGGCTGCATGCCGGTAACAAAGTAGGTCGTCAGATTAAGCCCTGAAACCATGACAGCAATTCTGACTGTTGACCCTATCTACTTCGGCTATAATTTACGTCACGCTCCTATAACCATACATCATTCATGTCAAAAGCGAGAGGCGTACAATGCATATGAAAAACGGCAGCACAATTTTGGACATTGTTTAGGCTAGAAAATCCCATCAATTCGGATCATTATCTGTCTCTCACATGCTACGTTCCCTTCGTCTTTTGAAATTAACGTCACAACTCATAGGTTGGCAATGCTGCACTTTATTCTGGAGGCAGGGGCGATTCCTCTTCTTCTTACAGGTAAGTACTGGGATAAGGTGCTTGGTTGTATTTGGTTATATGGAGATTGCGAGATAAAAATATGACGGTAAAATTTCCAACGTTTAGTGAGAAAAATCTGTTGCATTTTATATATTTTGCAAAAAGTACAGAAGTTAAGGTACGGTGTCGAATATTACGAACACAAGGGAATGTGTGAGCAAACTGTTGGTCGAATTGAGTGTTGACTGGTTTTAATCAAACACCTTGCATAAAGTTCAAATTGGAACCGAAATCTCTACTTTCATCCAAATGTTTATTCCACAGTGATTGAAAGCAAACCTTGCGTTGCGTGGTTAGTATTTCTGATTCGTAGTCCTTGGGTCCAGATTCGATTCTATGTTCAGGTGTTTGCTGCGTTTCCTCATTTCGTCCATACAAATGTTGGGGCAGTGTCACCAAAATGATCCCAAATTTTTCCCTCCTAATCCTTTTTAATTGTAGGCCAACCCTCTCATATACTGTTGATAAGTTACTGCTAAAAGACTGACACTGCAGGGTAAGCAGTAAACGTATCCACACGTTATTATCGGCACATGTTGTAATCCGAAAGAGCTGCGGCAGACCTACTTATGCTTTCAAAGAACCCGAAGGTTCATTGCCGCATTTATAACATGCCGCCACCTGTCCCTATCCTGCGCCAGGTGAATCCATTCCATCCTATTTTTCGAAGATCAATTTTAATATTTTTCTCATATATAAGCCTAGGTCTCTCTCCTCCCCCATACGCGTCACATGCCCCGCCCAGCCCAGCAGCCACGGGGTGCAAGTGGATGCAATGCACCCAATACAAATATGGATGCACCCATTAAGAATTTGGAAAATATCAGAGACAAACATGTTGATCAGCTCACTAAAATACTCGCGATATCTTACTGCATTCAGTTGTTGCCTCTGTCGAAAGGCCGTTGTTTACATTTATTCGTACACAACATAAACACAACACACATAATAGAGGGTTATATACATATATAAATGTATATCTATATGCACCCCCACTGGAAGCCGCTGCACCCACTGTGTTCATGGTCTGGCTAGGGGCCTGGTACCAATTTCTCATTCTCGTAGACTTGATCACCCGAGCAATATCAGTGGAGGAGGAGAGATCACGCACCTCCTCATTACGCAGTCTTATCCATGCGCCTGTTACCTGACTCTTATTACTTTACCGCATAATAACCATACGCGATTGTAACAGCTTCATGTAAGTTAATTTACCGCACTTAAAAACTGCAGACTGTCTCTGTCTGCGTATTCACAGTAATGACCTTAAACTAACCTACTAACATGACGCAGTCGCTTTTGAAGATCACATCAGGGGAAGACACCATGACGTTGCACCTAAAAGTGTCCTTATCATCAACAAATCCCTTGACGATTATTATCACTGACATTCGCTAAAAGTCCTGAAATATCTTGTTACAGCCATTTACAATTACGCGCATTTTGTGAAGGCAACATAGTGATAACATCAAGTCTATATCTTCGTTTAGTTTCACGGCCACAACGCACGAGACTGTAACAATTCGCGAACTTTGGTATCCTCTTCAGTAATCACACGGATTGCCTGTCTGTGTCGGACACCTGCAGTCACAAACATTGCGATAAAGAAACTTTTGATGTCAAGTAAATTCATGAGGCTAAGTCCGTCTTGAGAAATTAACAGTCGCTCAACCAATCACCGAATTCCCTGAGTTGCCTGGGGCCATGCTGATCCCGATGATTTCAATCCATACCCTCACTGCAATTTCTATTAGGATCATCTTTATACCATCCTTCTATGTATGCCTTGTCCATCATGTTGCCCCTATTTTGTAACAAGGCGACAACCCACAAAATATAAATTTTACAGGAGAAGCAAGAAGGTGGCTACGTTTTACATAAGACAAATGCTTTGAAAGTACGATATCCCCCACCTGTGTTGATTTTTCTTGAAGATGGAGTTGTCATCTTTTTACACATCATAGAATACCGTTAGTTGAATGATTCTTCTACACATAAATCAAATTACCGATCCCAGTGGTCGCGCGGTCTAAGGCGTAGGTCTGCGGCCGAGCGCTTGCTGGGATCGTGGGTTCCAGTCTCACCGGGGGCGTGGATGTTTGACCCTTGTGAGAGTTTGTGTTGTCAGGTAGAGGTCTCCGCGACGGGCCGATCCCTCGTCCAGAGGAGTCCTACCGACTGTGGTGTGTGTCAGTGTGATCAAGTGAAAAACAAAAAAAAAACTCGGCACCTACTATGAGTAAGTAGAAGAGGTAAGGGCTACAAAAAATGAATCAAATTAGCTCAAGGTATACGCTAGCCCCAGTTTACAAAACAGGGGCGAAGTGACCCCCTTCCCTCATGCTTCCGACTAGACGTTTGTGGGAACACTGCACTCCCTATCTGAGAAACGAGACCTGCATTCCGAAACCCATTAGTGTTTTGCGATGAGAGGTTAGGCATACCCCGTCCAAATGCCAAAGTCAAGGACCAGTCCCCATCGACTGTCCACCACTGCTTATTCAATACATTGACAGCAATTTTCGTATCTGAAGCCATCTTCTTCTTCATCCGCCCCCCGACGAGGCCCCATACCGTGTTAGTAAATCACCCACTTAACATGGAAATTCTGATGGTAACTTTCTAAACCTCAGCTTCATATTTGCATTAAGAAACAGACATAACTCAGCCCGTGTCTTGACTAGGCTACGTACTGCACGTCCTGCCAATCAGGTGGCATTGCCGGCAGAGGCAACAGATGTATATTCTCTCCAAAGGGTCCACACCAGGTCTGAGGCCGACAAAGCCTCCAGTTCAATGGAAACGGAGGGCATCTTACCCGGGGTTACAGCGGCACAGGCGTGAATATAACCAATCACCGTATCTAGTGCTGCGGTTAAGAGTGAGTGGATCTACACCTCCACCCACACATGCCTCGAGGACGTGAACAGGGACAAATATGTCTACTTTAATTTATGTAGTGTAGTAATTAATTAATAAGTCTTCTTTGAGATTTGACATCCTTTCATATCGAGCAGCTATTCAGCAAAGAAATTATGAACAGCAACTAGCAATCATTGCACAGCCGATTCTGAATATCGTAGCAACTAAGCAATCTGAAGGGAGTCATTGGCAGCATTTCAGATGCACAAAATCGATGAGGCGCGCTTCTTCTAATAATGTTTCATACTGAAGCAAGTTGCTAACAATCTGCAATGCTTTGCATCAGCTGTCACGCAGGGCGACTGAAGAATGCCAAGAACATTTTTAGGTAAAAGAGTAAAATATAAGGGTTGAGGAAATCGAGACAACCCCGTAATTACGATGCCATTGACAAGAAAAATTTCCTGTCTAGCCTGTCATATTTGCAAACGCATTGAACACGTTAGCCTAGAAATAGGAGCTCATTCATTGTCAACATGACTACATGGGAAGGTAATTGCTTATTAACTTTAACGAACAACATTCCGAATTCCATCACTACAATATGATCTAGTAAATCAAGTTTGTCACTAATCGTATTTCAACACGCATCCCGCTTCTGTCATAATGTTTAGTGTTAATATGAATCCATCTGTTTAGATAGTCCCACTGTAATCGACTGAAAGCATTCACAAACCAAACACGCTAAGGAATGAAATTATTGTAAATAAAATATTCCTTCAATATTAAAATTAAAAAAGGCCAATAAAATTATAAAATTTACCAACTTTTTTTCGAATGACGCAGTTTCAAATAACGCACTGTTTAAGATTACGGTCCCCTGAATTGTGACGCCGTGTACATTGGTAGATGTAGGCATACTAGCATACCTGATGAAATCGCTGCCTGCGTCTTCACCTTTACTCTAAGAAAATGCAGCATTTTTACCCGAAATTTCGGTGCCTATCTACCAAAACAGACGGATGGCATCTCAGAAGGCCGTAAGCTTATTATTCGCAGCCGTTACATTCTAAAATCTCATAGAAAATTGGCTCTTAAGGACTGCTGCACCAACACACACACAAAACGGTCCAAAAATCTTCCCTGCTGAAGATGCGAATATAAAGTCTGTACTTCACACACGAGGACGCTTACCAACAACATACACGTGCCGAAAATATTACAAACTGTATTTCTCTCAGTTAAGAATAAACAATATTAAATTTTAAAAAATAAATAAAAACTCTCTATTATTATCACATGCCGAAGACAACGCCACTAACTTTATGCAAGCACGTTATGCAAAACTCGGTCAGAAAACTCATAGTTAAAAGACTACTCGGGAGGTAAATAAGTAGGTGACAGGATAATATTAATATGCACCAATAGGAATACGGTGCGCTATAAATTCATCTTGTCCAAGGTATGTTTCAGTGGCGGTTTCTTGAAAATGCGTAATGTAATTTTCGTTTCCAAAAAAGACAATTTTTTTCAAGGTTCTCAGTGTTTCGGGTATTGTCCATCGCCTTTGGTTGTTTGGGAATGTTTGTTCCTTCAAATCAACGAAGCGGTGGAGGAATCCTAATACGGTGGTTACCGTTTTATAGAACTTCTCTCCATCAGTTTTTTTTTTTTCAATATTCCAACTGACAACGAAAATAGACCCAGTATTTGAACTCCTTAGTATAATGAATCCATGACGATGAGTAATGTCACAGACACAGTTAAACACTGCCAGAATCCATGTGTACTGACCTACGAAAATTTCTGATATATCTAAACAACTATTATATTTTAATGTAGAGCGTACACACGCATTTTTGGATACGAACAGAACGCCCGTATAAAAATATGTATAACATGGGTGACATTCACCCGTCTCTCCACAGCTGACAGCACACAACCCCTGTATGTGCAATTTTGCCGCCTGTTACAGTAATCCAATGTTCTGATTACGCTGTGGCCTTCTCTAAGCTCTGTGCGCGCGCACACACGCACACGCACACGCGCACACACACACACATTGACACACACACCACAGTCGCACGTCGAACATCAATTCTATTTATCTTGTTTGATTAAGCCGGTTTGTGGGTACAAACAGTAAAATTCCATGCACGAAGGTCAAATAAAGAGGTCAATTGACCTCGTAAACCACACGTCACGTCAAGTAACCGCATACATTTTAGGTGGGAGGGGGACCTCCGAATTCGGTTCGTGCGAGACGTGTTCTAATGTCACTCCCTTTGAATTTATGTTCCGGCAGTTTTATTCGCAGTCAGTGTGGTGTGGTTCGTAGTTTTGGTGTACGACACATTGCGCGCTGTCGCATAGCGGAAATAGGAGAAGAGGGAGACAATGGAAAGGCAGGAAAGGAAAAACAGAATATAAAAGAGAGGAACTGAAAAGAGATGCTGCCATGCTGGGTTATTAAAGAGAGACGGCAGACAATAAAAGGACAGGGCAGAAAGAAAGAAAGAAAGAAAGAAAGAAAGAAAGAAAGAAAGAAAGAAACAAACAAACAAACAAACAAACAAACAAACAAACAAACAAACAAACAAACAAACAAACAAACAAACAAACAAACAAAGACATGAAGAAGAAAGGAAATATTAAATCCAGACAACAAAAGTGTCACTGATCTCTGAAACTTAAATATTCATTTCCCAAACTGCCACAACCGTAAATCAAGAATCACAAAGATAAATGAAATTAAAGCGTATAAAAGCAGTAACATCTAGCTTGCGAACTGAACTGTAAGAGGATAAGATGGCGGTCGATATCAAACAGGTGAGTTAGAATATGGACGCTAGTGACTTCGGTCACCTGTTGGATCTGCAACACTGCGCCACCATACCTGTTGATTTACTGCACAAGTCTGTCACACGGGCACTTTGTTCACAAAGAAGCCGATATTACATGAACGCTGGATCATGGAGGGGAAAACATGTCAAGACAGAAGCTGATTCACCCATCAAAGTGCCGATAAGGCAACACATTCTCAAAGCACAATATGCAAAATTGTCATTACTGTATATAAAACTGGGAAAGATATCCCATTATAGGCCTGGACAGGAGGTTGGGGCTCCCAGAATTTCTAGATAATCGGCACATGAAGGTCGTAAGGTCGTCAGCCCTACGCACCGGCCGCCTTTAACTCAGGAGATATCCCTGGTACTCATTTCTGTTACAGGATGAGTCGACCCGTCCAGTGAGGACGGAAGGTTTAAGTTAACGAAAACCCCAATGGCCCCATCGGGAATAGAACTCGTCACCTTCCGGTTTGTATCGCAGCGCATCCCCTTAGTTACACCTATTATTTATCTCAGTACTGTTCCATTTCTTGCAATAATAATTTTAAGATGATCGCTGTCTTTAAAATTCGTAAAGGAGCGGACTCGTCCTGAAACAATTTTCTCTTTCATGTACACAGTACTGCTACCTGATGATGATGGCCAATCAGATAGGCCGAAACATGTCAGAAATATACAGAATTTAGTACATTTTTATCAGTTCTGTTTTTCTGGACATAGAAATTTGAAACTGTAGAAAACAAGCATATTCAATAGCACCTCACCTCAATATATAAAAGGGTCTCGGAACACAAATACATTTACAGGTGTACAGTAGGATAGTAAGTTTGGCGTAATAAGAATGCGTGCTAAACGGTGCTGCTAAGGTTTTTTTTTTTGTCAGATCTGAAGAAACAGACTCCAGCACAAGTGCTACTTATGTCATCTCCCGATTTCACAACTTGCCCACACACACACGCCGAAAATGCGTAAGCCTAACGACATAATACAGGCGGAAAAGGAAGATCTGGCCTTTCATATATAGCTATACACAGCCGCAGGATCGTACAACCACAGTAATGACCCTACGAGTTTTGTAAAAGGCACAGAACCGTCTGACTAGCTGAACAAGTTTCGGATCGTCAATAAGAGGTGTTGTCAAAGGAATTCATTATAACAGCTGCGATAACTTGTCAACTAATTTCTGTACCTGGCGTTGTAAAACCGCAGGTCAAAATGGAAGTTCGCCATTGTGTCAACGTAGTGGTTATCCAGTTTAATTCAATCTCGACGGTCACTGTCCCTTAAAGTAAGATCCAGCCCATGGCTATCTGTTTTAACTTACTACAGAACATTTCAGTCTGGGCCGTAAGACAAGCTATAAAGCCCAAAGTTTCTCGTCATGATTTTCTTCCATCTCTCAAGGTAACTGCCGTAACAGTGGCCCCAAATTAGACAAGGAACTCTTCCTTCCGCAGCCTTTCAAAATTATCATTTTCTAGTAAGCCTACTATTCAGTACTCTACGATCTATCAATTGCAAACGTCGCTCAATAAATTTAACGTGATGTCCTAACACTTCCCAAGACATACTGAGGAAAACAAAATAAAGATTTTGTTAATTTAGCTGGTCTATTGGTGGACACTGTAGTGGGGAAGGTCTCAAGGACAGAAGACAAGCGTTACTGGACTCTCTTCAGGGTGGATTTGCTCTCCAGACTCACACAGCACGCTGGATGTGTGTGTGGCTCTGTCCACTGAACTGCCTCTCGAGTCTGGGACGATGAGCATAGCGGGTAATCAAAGAGTATTCGCGCTACCTATCCTACCAGCGATGAGTGCATAACGTGTCACACTGCTGAGTAGGCCTGAATGGACACTGGCTCACAAAGTAGAGTTTGTTTTGTTCTGAGAACACAAAACATCTGTCGGCGAACTGCACCTGGTAATTCGTGCATAAAGTATTAATGACAATGTTCAGATAAGGTTCCCACCACACAGATATTTGCGCCGTATAGGTAGATACTAACATATTCTAGATAACGATAGGAGAGTGGTTAATTTATGACATGTGAAAAACCACAATCCGCAAGGGAAAAGGTAGAAATTTATTACATGATGTCTGTGCTGTTTCTAATTAAGTCAATAATGGTTAAGCAATTCAGTGATTATTTGCACAAGATGTTTCATGTACGTAAAGTCCTCTGAAGCCGAAAGATATGGTACTGAAGAAGACGTGAACAAAGGGGATTTGGCTGTTGGTAAGCTTGTTATCTCGCCCTAGGAGAAGAAGTGGTTGGGTGTGAAACAATAATCTTTCGGCCTTTGTACTCGTCATTCAGTATTGTCAGGTTGAACTCAAGGTGTCTGAGACAGGCGACATTTTTAGGGCGCTGCTAAGAGTTTTCGCCTGTGTAACTGCTCTTACCATGCACACATCTTTCGTTGTCGACAGAGTAACCGGCCCAAAAACTACCACGAGGGAATTCATAAAACTTGATATTAGGGATTTTAACTAAGACTTTTCTTTCTAATTGCCTTTAAAACCCTGCACCAATAATGGACTTCACACGAAGATCTACTAATATTTCTTTCAGAATACTGAGCTCAACCCTGTGCAAGGTGAAATGGTCTTGTAATAAAGGCTGTAGAGAGGAATAAAACACGCGCTTTATAATCAATACAATTTTTCATAATACTTACTCTTTTCAAGATAATTACAAAAGGGAGTGAAACGGACAGAATTGTTCCATTATTTGTATTTCCTTACTTGTCACATTCCGAGTAGAATTTTATTTCCAACTACCGTGTACGAGGTTTAGATTAAAACTAGTGAATACACTGACACAGAGACAGACACAGCAAACGTAGATCCAACAGGAGAGAAATCAATATCAACATTACAAATGTTTGCCAGGATATAGAAGAATTCAACGTTTAAATATTGACAGGTCAAAAGCATGATGGATGAAATAGATAAATAATATGATTAGCCGACGTCAGACGAGAGGGGGCGAGCTTTCGTATTTAAATAATTAACGAAGTAAACACAAATAATTCATTGTTTAAACGCCGGTACTTCGAATATTCTCTCTGGAGGAGATGGACGAGACAGTTTGCGTTCTGGGTAAGATTTAAAATTCATAAAGCAAGAGGCTATTTGCGGGACTGGCATTCCCTTCACGGCAACTGTCCTCGTAACCGGCAGTCACGCCAGTGTCCAAGCACGGTGCGCAGCCCGTGCCCAGTGGACACTGCCAGAGAACTGACGTCAGCAGCTTAGGTAAACAGAGCACTTAACGTTTGTTACATATCGACTCTGTTCCTCCCCAACATACACACTCGCAGCATAGACGTCGGGCCATTCAACGATACAACCCATTAAAGACACGTACACAAAAATTGTCATCACCACTGTACTCTGGATGTTCCCAGTTCGAATCTCAGTCGGCTGTCCTCCCTACGTTTGTTTGTTGTTTTCCTTAGCCTCTCCGTTAGGCCACAAATCCCTTCTTCCAAATCTTGTCCAAAATCATTCAGGAAGCACCTTCCATCGACAGTATACTGATGCTGACAGAAGGAACTCCCACACACCCCTCCGCTAACATGAGCTACAAGCGACCAGGGTCTGCGCTCATACTGAATCACGTTTCTGTCGCTAGTGCCAATCGTTAAATACCAGTCGATGACAAATACCGGTCAACAGGGCGCAATATCCCAGAAAACTTGAATCTCCAACAACACCGCTGTGAGAACCTCAAATCTCACAATATTACAGTGTTTGGCTTGCCTCTCAATACCACTTCGAACTTCCAGCTGATGGCTGAATGTGTAACAACCCCTTTGAGGTATATTATTTGGAACCTGGTAAGAGATACCTCTTTTCAAAAAATGACGGTGAAGGCAAGGTAACGTTACAAGAATTGTGACAGAAATGCAAAATGAAAGCAAGCAATCGATAATATTTGTTCAGTCTCAGACATGTCCACTCAAGACAAGAGACATATTGTGTGAGAAGACCTGCTACCGAAGTTTGCGCATGATTTCACTAGCCTTGACAAGGCCATGGAAAGTAGGCAAGAACAAACTGTGAAGCTGGCAGTTAGAGCCTGCTTCAAAAAAAGTTGGCAAAGGGGCCATTCAAGAAGTTCCAAATTTCCACAAGAAAAATCATAGAAGTAAGAACCCACACAACTTGACGAAGACAATGGTGCTGAATCTGATAACCAAATCACAACAGTAGTAAAAATATTAAAATACGCCGAAAAACTTCAAGTTTTCAAGGAATGTGTAGTGACAATAACAGTATTGGACAGACTGCGAAGGCGTCAATTAAATGTTTCCCTTGCGTGCTGGCGCGAACTTTACGAAACAGAAAAACACGTTACCATGTAAGCTACATTTGAGTTTTAAGTGTTGAGCCTCAAACTTCTGTATCAAAAAGTTCGATTAAAGATGTGGAATTTAACGCATCTTCGGAAGAATAAGTGGATAAAATTGTACAGACTATCAGCAGTGGGCAGCTGCCGGCTGCAGTCACCACTACACTACACAACTGACACCCACTTCATGACGTCAGTAAATTTCCATGTGACATCCCAGAAGACAGAGTTCTTCAGAGTTGTTATATTTTTTATACGGAGACGCCAGGTTACTCCAGGACTATATACCAAACCAGACGGCGACTTATGCAAAAGGGCAGCATTTTTTCATAGTCACTACTGCGATTGACAGCAAAATTTGATACAGGTACCCCATGACGAAGGAGAGGGTAAATGTCCCCGCCACGTCGGCAAACATGTACTATACTATACAGGGTCACACGCCACAAAAGTGTATATTTCACAGTCTCCGCAAATACAGTAATTGGAAGCTGCAGGCAGCAAGAAACTATGAAACACTGACAAACTTCTACCAAACTACATGGTATTGCATTACAGAAGAAAATAACATTCAACCTTACTTCCCTTCAAACACTTCTGCTGAAGCAGATGGTTCGTGTTCTCTAAGAGATGTATTAAATTCCAGCTCAAATCTCGTGACAAAGTCCAACTCGTGGGCGCAACATAAATTTTGGAGCAATTTGCCCTAATACACAGCAATGATCGTGCGACACACCAATTAGCAACGACAGACCCTGCTGTGACCCGTCCTTTATTATATCCATGAGAAGGATCAGTCTGCAGGAATTGTCTGTTGTATATATTCGTGTGGGATGGGCAAAACCTACGACAGAATATCTGACGCTGTCCTCCTGTTCGTGTAGCATCATTGTTCAAAAGCATAAGCTTATCATGCTCCTCTTAATACTACACCGCAACACAGGTAAAGAAAATAACATGGTAATATTAAACAAAGCTGATGCCAGTGGCGGCGCGGGCTAAGTCGTGGGTCTACGGCAGCTCGCTTGCTGGGATTGCGGGTTCTAATCCCGCCGGGAGCATGGACGTCTTTCTCTTGTGAGCGTTGTCAGGTAGAGGTCTCTGCGACGGGCCGATCACTAGTCCAGGAGTCCTAGCGAGTGTGGTGTGCCTAATTAAGTGAGATCAAGAAACCTCGTACAACAGGTTTATGTCCACTAGGGTCGTGGTACCATGAAAAAAAAATAAACAGAACTAAGCTTTTAAATTAATTCTTAAGTTCTGGTTCGAAATTTGAAGACAAAAAACAGACATCCCGTCACACTTTTTAAGAAAACTAATAACTGTCATTTATACAAACGTTTAAAAGTAAGCATCCCTTACTAACATGGGCAGGACTGGAGAGTAGATCCTGCATACCATGAAGCATTGTGACAATATGATAAATTATTAGTGAACAAAGGTTTAACGTCACTTAATAAGTCAGTAATTCAAATTAAATAAAAAGTAGCATGTAAAGGCTCACAGGCCTTGCACACAAATAAGAAATTTAGAGTAACAACGGTGTTACAACTTTATCACAGACAATCTTCAGGTAGAGGGCCCAACATAGTCAAAATCATTTTATTTTGTACAGGTTATCAAAAATATTTGAAAAATACTGTTACCTAATTTTTATTAAATTCCGGAAACGCTTTATTGAATGTCAGAGTACCTTGCATCCCTTACTTGCTACATAGAAAAGTACAGATTTCAGTACCTTGAAGAATTATAATTTTGCCTCTCGTTTATATACGCGTGCAACTCGATATCTCACCCTCACAGAATAAACTGTTCGTCAAACAGGGTACACATATCAAGGAGCAAGGGATAGGAGGGACATGCAGCACACATGGACTAGGTGATATATACGAACACTAACACAGCTGGAACCTGAAATAAAGACACCACTTGAATCCAAAGGTGTGGGGATAAAATACTAAAATGAATCTTACACGAAGAGAATATGAACTTCATTTATCTCAAGGTGAGAAAAAATTGAGGATTTTTTTTTGAAAACAGCAATAAACTTTCGAGTTCTGTCAGACTCCGAATTTCCTACAAGTAGAGCGAATATACGCTTTCAAGGAGGACTCACACACAGGAAGCTAATTAGAAAAATTCGTGTTAAAGTACAAGCAGGTTTTATTTCCTGTTCGCATTCTTAGGCCTATACATAGCTGAGCAACGTCTTTAACAAACGACAACTGAGTCAGTGAAACGGCCAGAACGGAATGGAGTAAGTCCACTTTACTACCGATAGCTGACACAGTCTACCTGATTGATCAGTAACTACCACCTGATTTGTATCCATATCAGCAGAACAATTAGACGTCATCGTTCCCGGGGGAACCGTACAGTGTCGCGATTAATTCCCTCTCTAGTGAGGATAATCGACAAGGAGATGCAGTACTGTGAGATGCAAATTAGTATCGATACGTAGAAAGCGTTGTCTGGTACAATGCTCCAAGTCCTGCAAACCTGCAAACAAATTATGACATATAACCTTACAGAGGCCAAAAGCGATTCCTTATCTTATTGTGTCCAGTTTATTACTCTGTCGCCCAGTCATTCGACGCCACATAGTTTGTGTTATGGAAGGATTCTTAAAAATAACTACAATAAGTAGTACATGGCCCCATGAAATACTAACATACACACCAGGTGCAGAAGACTGTTCAGCTTCAGGCTTTCTACTTTCAGAAAAGCTGTTCATGGTGCCCACTGAATATGTGGTTAGACAGGGGAGTCCCAGAGCTACTCTAAACATTTTGGAGAGAACAGAAATAAGAATCTATGGTCCCTGCCCGGGAATCGAAATGGCTTCTACTGTCACCTAACTTGCAGATTTGTTATCAGGCTTACCGCTACTGAACTCCTAAGTATACAGGCACTTCAGTCAGTGCGGTCATTAATTATCAGTCTGTAAATACGTGTCGACGCTTAAACTGCATGCGTGTTTGCATATCACGCTTTCTTCGCAATTAATTGTGAAGCAAGACAATTCCTATGTAGTCTGATTAAACTTAAGATCAGGTCAACACAGAACGTCACATTTTGTGAACTGTGACAGCGATGACGTCATTTAGACTCGAGCGCCCTGTACTAATGCAAATCCACTTTCCGATAAAATCTGGAGAGAACCGGGGGGGGGGGGGAGACGGCACATATGTCATGGATTCCACTATCAGTGAAATTTCACAGATACCATTATTTATGGGCTTATATGATGTAGATACGACTAATAATAAATTGTTATTTCGAATTACTGGAACCCAATTACACGTGAGAAAAAAAGGAACACAGAAATTATAATTGCATTTCCATGGCTTTTAAACAAGTCTGTCCTAACTGCATTACTGTATATTCACCGAAGGGCAGCGAGAATTTTAACTCAGCACTCATCATTTATTTATTTATTTATTTGCTTACTTATATATTTACGATTTATTTAACGATCCAGTTGATATCGTAGAATATAGAGTATAGCGTCGTATGATACGTGTATAATGTATTGCAAAGACCATAGAAGGAGACTATCTTGATAAGTGAATAACGTACTGGAAAGACCATAGAAGGAGACTATCTTGATACTATCATTAGATGCAACCTGGATTTTGCCTGAGAGTACTGAGAAAAACCACAAAATAGCTCATTCATAATATTCGGCATCCCTACAGACCTTCGAACCTGGTACCTCTCGAATACACGACACAGGCTTCGCAACTTGAATCAAATTATTCGGCGATCCATTTCGCCTTCGAACCTTCATTCCAACTTCACGAACAAGACAGAAGACACACCGAAGTAAACGAGTCTTTGAAATGCGCTATAAGGCATTTTGCACAGTACATAACTGGACATACCGGTTTACTGAGCACAGAAGCTGACTGCAATAAACGTCATCACATTGCAGCCGTAATTAAATCTCCTTGTATTTAGTTAAATACTATTGACAATGGAAACTACAGAAACAACACTTATCGATCGTAATGACACTTATATTTTACATCATGTAGAGCTTCAAATGTGTTTGCTTTGTGGCAAAAAAAGAGAGACATGAACTTGAATTTCGTAAAAATTAAGGAATTATGGACCAAACTGACCCTTACAGACCAGCAGCAAATAGGCCTACATTCGGATGGAGGTCACCTTTAAATTATACATTTATTTTATATAATTTGTCCAAAGAGACCTTACATCAGCATATCTAAACTGCATGTTAAGCAGAGTTCATCGCAATTCGAACTCTGATCCCCGCAATAAACGCCAATCACAATAGACCTAACTGTTCTGTCTCTGCAACAGGCACATCCTTCTCTATTTCTAAAACTAAATCTAAGACTAAGAACGGGTTCCAGTAAACAGACTGCTTGCCCTTCAATTCGAGGCATCGTAGCTGTGTGGATTATTACACGCAGCCAGGAGTGATCACTGCTCCACGCCACCTGTCAGCCTTCTATTATCCATTATTGATTCAGTTAATATTTAAAATTGGAAAGAAAGATAGCAAGTGTTCGAACAGGGATGACCAGCATGCTATTTAAAGCAGTTCACTTGATTTACGGTTCATTTTACAGCGCAATCAATATCGCAGTATATGTAGCGTCGAACGGTAGAAAGACTAATGCTAACGAACTCTAATGGAAGCGGTCTTTGTCTAATTACATGTACGGCTCCACAACTGGGGGGCCGGCATAGCGCAGTCGGTATAGCGACTTGCTGCGTGCTCGACGTTTCATGGTTCAAAAGCCGGAGAGGCAGGAAACTATGTGTTAGCCACACACGTCTACACCAGCCTCTTGTGCCATGGGTACAGGGGCTGCTTGCCGCGGATAAAGCGGCCGCAACGTGGCGTTGATAACCCACCCCTCTCTAACGCCGAGGTTAAGAATGGCAAGAACTGTACCTCTATACCCTTTCTGTGAATTTGTGACATGTGTCGAGAATACCGTTGCCCTTTACCCCAGAATTTGGCTACGGAGACAATGAAAATGTAACAAAATTTCAGTCCTTGTATTAACCCTTTAAAGACGAAGCGTATCTGTTTTATATAAGGACTCAGTGCGTACCGCGCTGTAAACACTCTCCACTTCGGTTATAAAAACCATTCTCTTAATGTTTTATAAGGCAAAAGTTGCTGTTTGTTCTGAGATCCGTACAAAACACATAAACGCAATGTGGGCACCACGTAGAATTTTTGATGTTAAACCTGGTGGTATGTAAAGTTACCGCTAGGCTTTAAAAGATTAATAAAACTCCAACTGACGATGTAATCAGTGACACTAGGCCACAGATCGACGGACGGAAAGACGGACGGATGGAAGGATGTGGTCTCCACACAAGGAGTTCTTTAATGTGTTCCATGTCCGTGCACTACATTATACAAAAACACTAATCACCAACAAATGCACAAAGGAGAGTTTTATCATCAATCGTAACACACTCCTACATGTTTCGACCCTGCTGGGTCATCTTCAGGGAGAACTTTTTCGTTACCGTTACACTAAGGTTGCACTTTATAGTTGAGTGAGAATGTGCTGTTGACTGTGTACTGCGTTGTTTTTGGAGGCGTGAACTCTCTGCGGTTCCGGCCTGCAGTGCAGGAATTCTTTCTTCGTAATGAACGCCCAAAAGTGAAAATCCCCACTAGGGCATCTGTAGGCCTGTTCGAAGGGAGAGTCCAATAAATACATCATCAATACGAGTTTAAATAATTTGTTAAGCTTTGATTACGAAATCGCAGACATGGTGGCTAGTGGTGCTGGCAGGCCGTGTGTCAATAACACATGCAGTACTGCTGCTTGATTCTTCACTCGTGTTCATTTAAAACAGCAGTATTGACACAGACTACATATCGTCACCTGACTGGATAACACAGGACACCGGCAACTGATATCTACGCCCTTCTGGGACATAACGCAATACTGAATAGCAGGTCTGTACCGACGTTTCGGCACAACTTATCGGCGCCATTTTCAAGGGTCAAGAAGTCCAAGATGAAACTTTTCTCCTTGGAGTTCTTGACCCTTGAAGACTGGACCGATACGTTGTCCCAAAACGTCGGTAAAGGATTACCATTAGACGCTGTGTAATATCCCAGAAGAACGCAGATCTCATCTACATGGCGGTAGCAGCCTGAAATCCCGAACATCGGTAATTAACCCGAAGGGGCTACAGAGAAGCCCTCATTGTTTTATCTGCTTTATTTAAAGTACTATCCCGAAATTCGGAGATTCCTTGCGTCTCCACATATGTCCAGACCGCCTCTGGAGGTCACCCAGCCTGTATTTTATAGATACCGGTTCGTGTTTTACAAGGAGATAACACGCCAGGGGTGTGAATTTGATCCCTCTCCTCCACCTAATGACGAGGTTAAGAAAAAGCACAGCTACACTACTACCCCTCCTACATGCATTCATAGTTTGGAATAGGACAGCCTTACATTTTATTCCGGCATTTCTATGGAGAGACTGAAAAAACCGCGAGAACCTCTGTCGGTGTATTGTTCCGCCGAGATTCGAAACAGAGAGCTTCCGAACAGAAATTAGAGCTTTATCACTTCAGCCACTGCGTTCGGATTTTACTGCTTTCAGCGACTATGATTTTATACATGGATGTTTTTAGTGGCCGCCATGATGTCGGATGTGTTGACATGCGAAACTCTGCAGCAGGCGTAACCTGCATGCACGTACTTTAACCTTCGCTAAGTGGTCCCATTTTCATATCGCATTTCGCAAGCCTTCAATACGCCTTCTCTTCTAATGCATATTAAATGCAATTATATGAGTACGCTTGTTCGAAAGTAACACTTTTGCCTTCAGGGATTTCATATCTCTTACTTAGGCACCCCTTAATGGGGCAAAACGCTGTTGAATATTTTACAAATTGTCAAAAGAATTATCAGCTAGGGATTTTATGCTCATGGATATACAAGAAGTTCTAAGTTTTGAAAACAGCCTATAAATTAGGAACGAACAATAGCATGACAGAACACCGTGTTACTGCTACTCTTATTTATTCTTAATATTTGTACCCGAACGAATAATTGGCCACCTACAAACAATAAAACATTTAACCAACAAAGACTTTTTTACATATTTGAAACATTAAAGCAGTTCTCGATATAAAATACTTGGTGTTATCACTCTATAATTTTTTATACTTTGTCGATGCCCTTCAGTAATGCCACATAGAGCTGGTCATGTGAAAAAAACAGTCGATGGGGGACATATTTCAATACGTTTAAGCTTCCGTCCTTCAGCCTTAGTGACTGTCACAAACAAGTGATTTTGATCGGAAATCGTCTTCTGCACTGTTTGAAATATCAGCTTCTTGCTTCCCTTAAATAAGAAACAGAACCTTCAAATCGACAGTCCCGCCTCAATTGCAAGCCAAGGGCTCTATAACGAATACGTTACCTCCCCTTGGCATCCACTTGAGGCAGCACTATCAATGCTGAACTTTAGTCTTTTCTGTTAACAATTTTTGAGAAGTAACTGATAAAACCAAAGGAGACTGCCATCAATGCCGAATCGTAAGCGTTCTAAAATGTCTGTTTTTAGAAGATTCTTTCGATAGTTCAGTAAGTCACGATGTCCCAAAGACACGTTACAATAATAATATATATAATGATAAGTATGATTAGGCGTTCCCAAATGTGCTATATTTGACTCACATATACAAATATCCCTTATGTTCCTCATGCCATTGATGTACTAGCTGTTGCCGGTGACAGACAATGACGGGCCTCTGTTAACATTGGCCTTCTGGCAGCACATCTCTCAAGCTCTTCCTAACGTTTCTACAATGACTAGTAGCATAGGCGTAACTTGCTTAATAACACTAAGGGGGCAAACTCGACCATGGGTATTAGGAACTTTAACCTTTTAAAGCCTAGCGGTAACTTTACGCACGACCAGGTTTAACATTAAAAAATTCTACGTGGTGCCCACATTGCGTTTATGTGTTTTGTACGGAGCTCAGAACAAACAGCAACTTTTTCCTTATAAAACATTAAGAGACTGGTTTTTATAACCGAAGTGGAGAGTGTTTACAGCGCGGTGAGCACTGAGTCCTTATATAAAACAGATACGCTTCGTCTTTAAAGGGTTAACTTACGAAAGTGTCAAATTAGAACGAGGGGGAAGATCGGTTCTAACCGGTCCTTAATATAGGCCTGTATACACTCCTTCCCCAACTCTCACCCAAATTTCTTATTTGCCCTTCCTCAACTCATTAACCAAGAAAAATTATTCTTAGGTAGAAAAAATATTGGTGGGGTATTTTCCCCCCTTGAACCCCCCTAGTTCCGCCTATGATTGACAGAGTGAAATTTTTTAAACAGACATACTTCCTGAATTTCAGTGATTATAACTTTACACACGTCAACAACCCGTGAAAATTTCTTGTCCGTCATACTTTCCACTTGTTTCCATTATTTTTGTCATCATAATCACCATCTCCTTCTCGTGCGGAATATGAGAGGTAAAAGTAAAGCAATCCCATTACAGGCCAGGCCAGGCCCTGAGGGTTCCAGGAGGTTGCGGCTCCCAGATTTTTACACAATCGGCACATGAAGGTGGTAAGGTTGTCAGTTCTACGCACCGGCCGCCTTTAACCCCCCTGGAAATGTTCCTGGTACTCATTTCTCTTAGAGGCTGAGTCGAACCCAGGGCTATAGTGCGACCGAAAGGATTATGTCCGTGACAAATTCCAATTACACCATCGGGAATCAAACCCGCAGCACCTGATAAAACTGCGCCACTGTGTGCCCCACAAATATGAGAGGTACGTAACAAAACTGTCAGGAAACCCAAGGCTTCTTCTAAGACAGGCAATAACTACAACATCAGTCAGTCTTATTGCAATGTATCATCGTCAAATGCTGCAGCAGTTTCAACCGTAGTGGTTAGTATGTATACCACCACGCTCAAGATTCAAAATCTCAGTACAGTATCCTCACAATGTGTTTCATTAATTGATTGTTTTCTAATGTGTTCCATGTCCCATGCACTATATTATACAAAACACTAATCACCAACAAATGCACAAAGAGAGTTTGATCATCAATCGTAACACACTCCTACATGTTTCGATCCTGCTGGGTCATCTTCAGGGAGAACTTTTCGTTACCGTTACGATAACAAAACAATAACAAAAAAGTTTTCCCTTAAGATGACCCAGCAGGGTCGAAACATGTAGGAGTGTGTTACGATTGATAATAAAACTCTCTTTGTGCACTTGTTGGTGATTAGTGTTTTTGATTGTTTTCTATCTCCACGTAGGGAACGAACTCTTATATACAATACGGACAAACGTCACTCACCAAAGGGTTGATTGTAACCTCTGATTTTAATTCTGGCACAAGGCTGCTGTAACTTCAAAGGCTAGATTTGCTAAATGCATTATATCAAATATACTATGCCTCTAAGCAAAGATGTTATGTGTTTCAGTCCATTACAAGTGAGTTTTATTCAAAAACTCCTTGTTTCCATGGGATTCCACCACCACTAGGCCATAAGTACAATACTTAAAACTAAGGTACAAATGTAATCCCGCAAGTTTTCAAATTTTTTACAATAAATTGTAAAATTGATCTATAGTAGTCAATTGGTGATCACAGATTTTTACATCATTAGACAAATTTGCATCCATAATTCTTTTCTTCAAAGCAACGCGTCGAGTAGGAATTGTTAGATTTGTGGTTATACACAGTATACAGTAAAATACAGTTTGGAGCCTATATTTCACTGTATATAATCACAAATATTACAATGTCTTACCATTTTATGCATAATTTTTTAAGTCACTTGTTACTTCCTCACTAAACTCTTATCTCTTTTCTCAAGTAACACTCCAAATACGTTCAGCGGTTTTCGCTGACAGATTTGAAATAATAACCAAATTTGTTATTCTTTCATTATTTCGTCCCCTTCACTACTGTAAAGACATATTCCGTGTAATTTCTAAATCCCCTATCCTCAAACAAATAATACTGACTGTCTTTGTTAATCTGTTCATGTTCTAATCAAAATTTACACAACAATGTTGAAACTCGGTGTTTACCAAAACAACACGACACACAATTACGGAACTTTCAGATACTGTAATGTAAGCCTCCAAAAGTGTTATTAGTTGGCGTAATAAATGTCCCGGTGTTTAACATTGGCTACGCGCTATAAAATTACACGGCAAAGGGACGGTTCGACTCCATACGTTCTTAAATTCGGTATTAAATGGAGTTGATGGATCACCTTCAAGTTTTGGCCAGTTTACCGCCGCAGAAACAGCGCCCGTTCCAAAATGATGTGGAGGAGGGGTGACCCCAGAGCCGATATCGAGGCTTGTGGAGAAGAGAAAATTATCTTTTCCCTAGCGGGAGTTGAGTCCTCGGACATCTGGCCCTAGCACTGTCAAAACGCCGACTGAGTTGTCCAGGGCATTTCATCTTTACTGAATCAATGACTATGAGTGAAATCGATACATTAGCCGCTACAGAAATTCCTGTCTATGATATCCGATATGCAACAAAACAGACCGGTATAGACTGTAACATAACACATAAACATATACACACACTCTGTCTGCCACCTCTGACTGTAGGATTTTTTCGTTTCTTTAGTACCCATTCGTTCTTATTATTTATGTTTCGCCAGCCTCATTATTATCTGTGTTCTGAACCGGATTAGATTCAATAACCAATTAGGAAAATTAGGCGACACACGACTTCCAGCTGTTAGCATTAAACACTCTGCTGTGTAAGACAATATGACTTCAGCACTGAAACACAACGATGTGTTCACGAAGCAGTGGCTTACAGGGAAGTAAAGAGTATGCTCTACTAGACGGTGGTATGAGTAGCACAGAACACCGCAAAAAAGAAAACACACTTCGGTAGTTACGCAGGGGAAAATACCAGATTTATCTCTACACTGAAAAAAACTACACTAAATTCGATTATAACACTTTCTCACAGCGCGTAACATAGGATTGCACAAATCCCGGGTGCCAGTTCTCTGCTTAAAATATTAAAATACTAAAATATTGTATATAAAAAACTGATATGCATAAAAGTTACAGTATTTTGATTACAATTATTGCTCACTATTGTGTAATTTCAATATCACAATATAGTAATTTTTACGCTTATCAATTTTGTTATATCTTAGAATTTTAACATTTGAAACCTTTCAATACCGGGAGTGTATTAGCTAGACCAACGTGTTGGACTTACATTCCTTTGTCCTGTATCTCCCTGCGAACGGCACCCCGTGCCCAAACATGTAGAAGTTCAATACTTGTATTGAACTTCTACATTATACGCGCATTTTGGTGAATATATTGATTGTAAGAATACGCATGGTATGAGTACTATAAAATAACATAAAAACTCTTCCTAGTGATCTAACTTAACCCCTCATAAGACCAACATATCTGTGTCATGCAAGGACTCAGTGCGTACCGCGCAGTAAACACTTTCTACTTCGGTTATAAACACCAGTCAGTTAATGATGTATAAGACAAAAGTCGCTGTTTGTCCTGAGATCCATACACAACACATAGGCCTAAACGCAAAGTGAGGACCATGTAGAATTTTTGTACGTTAAACCTGCAGGTAAGTCAAGTTTAAAAGGATCTGTATTGCAGAGTAAAGCATTACTATTTTCAGTTTCAATCGATATTTTTTGAAACTTGTGCATCTACATCTTTGTTCGATCTGCACAATTAATGGAACTGAAGTTTAGCGCTGGAAGGTGACTGTTAGCTTTTGATAGTGTAATTAAAATTTTAGAGTAATAAAATTTTCTATTTCTTTGTAAACAAACGACAATTTAGATGACCACATACATGTGGGTTTGGGCAACTTTCAATGCATCCGAAGAGTGTTATAAACTTAAAATTTGTTTAATTTTATAAAATTATAATATAAACATTTACTTTCGCCTTTCCCTCTCAGACTTTGGAACCACCCAGCTTTCGGGCTTTCTCCATCGTCCAAAATTTAAAAACTACATAGATAAAGTAATATGGCGTTTCGAAAATTGAATCGGTAGAGATATCGCTGAGGCGCCTCCTCAGTATGACGCGTCAGACAGACAGACCTACTTTCAAATTCTTATGTTCAGTTTATTGTCTTCATCGAATTATTAAATTACGAAAAAGTCCAGCACCTTAGTGGGCCTGAATATTACATACGTTCGTCAAAATTCCTCAAATTTGACTTGTGATTTTAAAAATAAAATTCTGTCTTACGTACTTCGTCTCCTGAAGACGGACAGCTGCGTTCCTCCCAAATGATGGTAACCACATCCAAACTGCTTTGTGTTATAAATCAGAAAACTGCAACAGTTATTAGTTATCGTTATTCTTTACATTGCAGTCAAAATTATTACACTACAATACCAGACACAGAATAACGTACCGAATATACGACATACCAGACGCAGAATATCGCAAAAATACAAAAAGAAACAGTGATGTAATATACGAAAAACAACTCTGAAAATAACGCTGAACTATTTTGAGTTTGGATAATATTTTTTCCATTGCACAAGAGCACCTAGTGTGCCAGGGCCTCCTAATTGTCGAGGCTTCACGACCACACTCAGACCCACCACACTGGTAGGACTCCTCTGGACGAGTGATCAGCCGGAAGCAGAGACAACACACAACACTCATAGGAAAGAGATATTCGTGTCAACGGCGAGATCCGAACCCGCAGTCCCAGCAAGTGAGCGGCCGCAGATCCACGCCTTAGAATGTACGGCCACTGGGATCGGCGTTCTTGGACAATACCTTAATACATATTACATTTATCGGTCTGCATAACCTCAAATTTTCATCCTGGGGAAATATTTTGTAATTGCTGACTTAAAACCCACATTCCTACACAACTTGAAGGTGTATCCATAACCTATATACACAAACCAAACTTTATGTCACAAAACATAATTATTAAATATGACCGATTATTATTTCCCCTCTATTTTTCTAATTAAGCATCACGTACATCGCATGGAGAAACAAGGCATATTTGTAATTATAATTATTATTATTACCGACTACTATTTATTATTACCAATTACTACCCAAGTCAAGCGCTGTAACCTTAGCAACTGGCGTAGTCATAACTGTACGCAGGTAACCATGTAAAGTGCCTCTTATTTGCGTGCGATCTTAAAAACAACTTTAATTTTCTTCACAGATTTTCTTACAACCGCCCCCCCCCCTCCATTTCAAAACTTCAGAAAAATCCATCCAGCGGGGGTCGAGTTGTTTCATGAGGGCAGTCGTTCAGACGGACAGATATGACAAAGCTAAGCGTAGTGCCCAGCACCTTTGCCAACGCGCCTAACAACATTCGAGAAACTTCTTATCAGAGTTTCATGAAAGAGTTTCTTTCAGTTTGCACGGTTTATCATACGTTCACGTCACACATTTTCAACCCCTTTTACATATACGAGTATTAAATATGTGTATAGTCTATAACGTTACGTAGTCATACTTGGCAGATATAACGAAACCATAAAATTTTACTGACGCCTCCAAAGAGTTTCGATTGTAGTTATCCTATCACACTTAAACACTCAAATTTCTGTGTCCCTTCAGAAAAAATTCACTGCAAACTTTGGTCACAGATCAAAAGCAAAAATAAGAGGCCATCACAGGTTATGCCTGAATGTGTCATAAATTAAAACGTTCTGCATTAAAGCATTTCTATATCTCTGCTTTAATTGACGTTTTTAACTTTTCGGGAAATATATTACCACGGACACAGAGAAAGGAATAATTGCAACCACCTACAAACATAAGAGCAAACTGAACACGATACCAGCATCAAGCTAACCACGTTAATATGTGTGGGTCAAAGAAGTTCTGCAGCCCCGCTTCTGTGAGACCGACAACCCACGCTGCTGGATATGGCCCACTCCTAGCTCATCGGTTTCACTCCAGGGAACAAAAAAGCAAACAAATAAAGTACACATACACATGAACCGTGTGGCCGCGGAAACAAATATATGCAATGTTAAAACACAACTAATTACATTGGTATGTAGAGTAAATGGAATAATGTAACATGTGTGGACCATTCAGCACACAGGGGTTACAGTATGAAAATATCCATCCTGCTGAAATTCAGTCCCCCTTTGATATTTTGTTTAATAATTGGTGAATGCAATGAATTGGAAATTACGTGTGCTGTTATATCATGTTACGCACCTATAAATATCAACTATTCGCAGAGAGTAGGAACCAAACATTATTCACATTTGTAACATTTGGCTAGGGTACTCACTACAGGGTGCTGTCTACGGGCCTGTATCGAAGTGACACAAAACACTGTGTCGCCAACTTGACACGCCAATAACTAAACCAGAAGTAAACCGGCACTAACTAGCAACAAACCAGCACTACACTAGCACGGAACCTCTGCAAACGCGGCAGTAACTTGAACTTTGTCCCCCAAAGGGATACGTTCTGAGTTCAAATAATGAATTTAAACAATGCGGACGTCGTTCCTGGCTGATGGCACCCTGTAGATGTAAGCTGTACTGTCCACATTTCAGGATTACTTTGTATTTCCACCTTTAAGATAAAGTGTATAGGCAACGACACCTGGCCATTTTTACAGTGCAAGTCGTGGTACAACACATTTGATTGAAATGTAGCAATTACAGCGAACTATGTTTGCTCTTCATGCTAGAAGATACGACTTGAAAATTTAAAAAAGACTATCCGGTACAAATATTAGCATCTTACACACAAACATCCGGAGCGTCCAACAGAAAATACTCGTACATATTTCGTATTAAATTCCAGGAGTTGGACTTGTGCCAGTTGTAACATACCTCAACATAATAATTGGGCCACGGTCACTTCTCTTCATATCCTTCTCAACTATCTATTGAATATTAATTATCTTACCATTCGTCTCCGTAAAAACTGAGCTCCATACAGCAACTTAAATAAAACAAAAACATATAATAAACCAATGCACAAAGCAAACTTCTTAAACGTCTTAGTTAAAGAAACAATTCCGAATAATTACATACTCAAACATGCTTTATGTGTTCATATGTATGTGCACTCGTCCCACAGTCCTGCAGTTCCTTTCCAGCGTTGCTGGATAAGCCGACTTCGCCGACAATCACGCAATACACGTGGATTAAATAATGTTTAAATCAAGTTACGTAGGTTAAACTAAATTAAGATTCAGTGCAGCTGGCTCACACATATTAATCTTACGAAATAATACATCGCTTTTTGTCCAAAATAATTTCTTATTAATATCCATTAATGAAACGGAATTCATCAACATTAAGTTAACGATTCGCAATTCACATGCAGTATGGTTGAGGTACTGACATAAAGAAAATAAATACAGCTGGGCACTTGGTACTGATTTAAGAGCATAGGAATGAAAACTGGAACATCAGTACGTGGATGCCTTAATGTGAACCACCCCGTAGAGTTTAAACTATAACAATAAATACATATACATTCAGTCTAAACACAACACTGATTAAAATTGGGGTAGCCTACGCTACCGCCATTTTAATCGTTTAGAATTACTATGCTTTATTAGTATTCTACTATTATTATATTATTATTATTACATTATTATTATTACAGAGTCCTTCTGTTCTTGCAGGACATAACGTCAGATATTTATATGTTAATTATGTGAGGATGGCAAATATAGTAGGCGCTAAATAGCAAGTAATCTTAGTAACTTCATATCGTGGCACACAAAAGCCATTCTGAAAGTGGTGACGAGGTTTCTGGGCAGCGTGTGTGTGTTTTGTCGCCCCAGTTGTCGCTGGTGCTCATGTAGCAAAGTATACAAACTTCAAGAACTCTACTCATACCCGTGATCCAGCTTTATCCCACTTTCCGCTACACAGATACTTCCAAAAGTCTGGAACAGTTCCAGAATTCAGGATAAACAAGCCTAGATTAGGTAATACGCCTCCATTTGCAACACTGTGTGTCAGTAACCACGTCTGTCGGTTCACTAAAACATTTCATTACTCTCTCACGGCCACAGCCATGCAAAGACGCCCGACCTCTTCTACAACGATTAGTATGGAAACAGATTTCATTTATTTATTTACGACCACAGTGACCCACTTTCTGGCAGCCTTCTGAGCGTGCAAGGGAAACCTTATGACACGACAAACGCAGTTCGTGTTGTGTTTGTGCGTGTGTCTTGTGCCCCTAACATACAATCGAAGTTTGATAGGCCTGTGCATATATATCTTCTCATCATATGTCCCTCATACCGTTTAATAACACTGCTTAAAATCAGCCACTCTATTGACACTCGTGATCTTCCACCACCGACGCAACAAAATTTTAGTAACATATATAACCGTTAAATAAAACAACTATCTCTCTGTCAATGCCGGGTTCTAAAATATTGAAAATCAACAACAAAAATTAAGTAAGCAACTCCAGTGCAGTTCAGTTTAAGAGAAATTCGAATACCAGACACCATTATTGATTTATAAGTCCTTCATTTCGTACAATTCCCTTGCCTGAAGATTGAAATTAAGAAGCGTTAGTCTCATTTACAATACACGTTCATCCCGGCCCCCCCCCCCCACCCCGGTAATATTTCAGTATACATAGAATTTACATTCCAAATTTCGATGCCGTATACTCTGCAACACTTAACAGTACCGTTAAACCCACTGGCACTTTACCCAAACAGCATTAATCCCTACTCTAAACAGGTCATTATAAAAAATATAGATTCTAAATTTTCTAATAAAAGTGTTGGGGCAGGAATAGCGAAGTCGGTAAAGTGACTCGGCTACGGGATGGCAGACCGAGCAAACGTGCTTAATTTGCCCACAGGGACAAGAGGTGTTCCTCTTTCGCAGAACGTCCAGACCGAAACTGGTGTCAACCCAACTTCCTATTCAGTTGGTAATGGAGACATTTCCCCGGGTATGAAGAGAATGGGTAGTGAAATCGACCTCCTACCACCACTAACGCCGAAGTTAAGAATGACTACAGCATTAGGCATATCTCGTTTCCCCCACACATGCTGCTGGAATGCACACAGACAACTTTACTTACCTAAAGACCCTTCAGTCACCTTCAATGCTGCAGAATTATTTCCTGGACGACGACTTGCATTTGTGGATACACGATAATGAACTAGCTACAAAAGGTTCGCTGGCTTATTTGCCGCATCTATCCACTGCCGGCCACATTTTTGTTTTCGTTTCAAGGTTCACTGACGTCACCATCACTAAAACCCTTCACACTGCTTACGCGTTCAGAGGAACAATAATCGCTACTAGCGTCATTTAACGAGAGACACGGTCTTCATGCGCACTTTTAAACAAGCACATCTCCATCTTGTAGTCTCCCAACATCTCCAAATGTCCACGTTCACTCCGCCATCTTCGATCACACATGGCTCGGATAACCATTCACAGTCAAAGATGCTCATTTCTTCCCCTCAAATACCCCTTTAAATTTGATGCAGGGAATTTTATACTTAAAGCCTGACCGTTGCGGAGTAATGGCCACCTGTGAGTGACATTTAAAACTACACAGACAAGAGAAATTTAAACCGTAATCTGCTCCGTTTCAAACTGAGTCTGTTAAACTGTCGTCACTAGCAGTCTGCTGCTGGCGCGACCCTGTAACACAAGCTTCATTCTTCGTTGTTACAAACCTCGACTTCCAAAAAAACAAAATCATACAGAAGACACCTTCAGAAACCATGTGTTCGGTCAGTAAAGAATTTCAGTACACTTTACAGAACCCTAATATCCGTTACCATGTTCACAAGAGCACGCTACCCGTCCCTATCAGTGTATGCCCCTATGTTCTATTCCTTTAAGGTCCATTTTAACATTACCCTCCCACCCACGCCGAAGACTTTCAAGCTGCCTCATTCCTTCGGGTTTCCCCACCGAAAGCCTTTAACGCATTCCCCCCCCCCCCTTGCTCGAAACGTGCTATGCCCAGCTCATTCTATGTGTTTTTTCACTGACACCTTGTCCACACTGACGTCTTGCAATCCCACTAAATCTACCTTATAATTTGCTAATTATCTTACGAATGTTTTCGTTGACCGTGACCTTTAGAGACTTCTCGCATGCCAAATTTAAATGTCGTATACATTTTACGTTTCTTAGATCGTTCCAAAAGATCCAAGTCTTAGGCCATATGTTTGTTTTACCGCGAGAGCTGTAAGCCCCTCGTTCAACCCTTAAGCTGGATGGTCACCCTTTTCTGGCTGTCCACGACTCCTTATTCAATGCATTCGAGGCTACCCTCCATATCTCGAAGTCATATAGTGATGACAGACCAACTCAGCATGGCTCTACTTACTACAAACGAAAAATATATTCACACAATGAACATCCAGAAAACTCTTCTTGTATTCTAGCGTTGTTATGAAGATTCCTTCCCACATTTTTGAATGCTCTAGCAGCCATGTGTCCGGTGAGTATTATTACCATAAATCGTACTTTATGGGAGTAGTTTATATTGTTGAATTGCAGCTTGGAACTAGAAGTTCGTGTGTGAGGTCTAACCAACAAGACACCGGGTTTTGTTTGTGGGTTTGATATATGCTTTATGGTGGAAAGGCTGTCTGCTGGTTTACTGCAGTGTAACTACTTGCAGGCGGAGATGCATGACAAGAGCCATAGCTCTCGGTTGAAAACTGTTCATATCTTCCCCTGTAGTGGCGTCGCGTTCATATGAAACCATACAGGCATATGCAGGCGGAACTAATTTATGCCGGACTGAACTGCATTGGGACCGAGATGTGTTCTTCCACATCACAGGGCCCATCAATCTTTCCCATTCAGTAATGAAGCAGAGTTTATTTATAAGCTTACAGTCGCTCAGATAGTGACAAAATTCCCCATTTTTTATGACGTACGCCAAGAAAACTGGACTAAGCCGTGATGACTGTGACTTGCATACGACAAGCAGGCCTACCCAGTTCGAATCCCGCCCGGGACACAGAATAGCGTGGCCTGCACAATAACAACCATAACTTGAACGTCTCTATATTTTAAAATACAACCTGGTCCTCTGGATATGATCTCCAGACTGACTGTAGCAAAGGCAGTCAACGGTGAAGGGATAAGCCACCATCCGACGCTGTCTAGCGGAGATCTTATGGTGGTGAAAAGAGGAACAACCGCATGTGTGTACATAACGTATCGCGCATGAAAAACAATACGTAAATAAATTACTGTCACCTGAAAAGTGACAACGTGCGAGACAAGACATTCTTTTAAATCGTTTTTCATTCAGCTATAAACAAATGCTTCAGTAAAACACAAATTCTACATACAAGAGTCCTATGTTCCACGTATTTCACATAATACCATGCTAATTCATAAATATTGCAGCTAATGATGGCCAACAGAGGGCAGGAGGTGGAAGCTCGCACCCCAATAAAAAATAATAGTGGTATAATCTCTCTTGCCTGAATCAAATGAGTAGAACTCGGGGTAAATCATAAGGCGACTGGAAAACGAAAACACTTTCCTGACATGTTTCGATAAATCCTGCATCTAGCGGTTTCTGAATTACCTGTAGCCTGCATACACAGCAGGAAATAAAAGTAACCGGGCTCGAAGCAAGAGATTTGTAGCTAATGCATCAGCATAACTGCAATGACGAGAGCTAAAAATTACATTATTAATGATTGGCGAGGACATCCGCAGCTTTTAAAGTATTTATTTTTCGCAGGTACGTTTCCAGAACCCTGCGGAAGAGTTCTGTGGGGTGGGAGATGTTCACGCAGTGAGACTAATCTCCAAACGTTGGTTAGTCAACGGCATAAAATGTTATTCATATTCAATGCTTAATCACAAAAAATAATCATCAGGTCATGTATGGGGAAAAAACATATATAAACCATAAAAATAATTGGATTTTACATGGTAGTATCCCAAGAGATTTTTTTAATTCCAGAACAGCATTCCATCCAAACCAGACTCTCACACCCAGCCCCACCCTAAATTATGGACAAAATTAAACACGCCATGTAAACAAGATCGTATATAAGGCAATGTTATGAAGTGACATAACCTTCTACTGCCGACAACAAGACCTGTGATTACGCTTTCAGTCCAGCGTCTCGTGTTCGAAACAAGCCACAGGGCCTCATGGTTGCTTGCTGATAACGCGTAGCGAATGTTTTATGTAAACAATAATAAGGGTAAATATAATTCAGTACGCTTCTATCATTCATTCAAGATTCAAATATCACATAGTTTAAATCGCGATAAGACACAGCAAAACAAAGTTAAATAGGAAAAGTTAAACTCGGGGGGTGTCAGGCACATCCCTGAAAATCGGTAATGTGACTGAACAAAGGCATTATTATTATTGTTGTTGTTGTTGTTGTTGTTTGTTTGTTTGTTTGTTTTGTTGTGTCTGTTTCATTTGTGTCCTGTTCATTGTCCGTTGTTATTTGTGTTGTGATGCTTCTGTAACTGGCCTGCTGGCTGTAGACTCGACACATTAATAAACTAGAATCGAATTGAATTATTAAGAAAAAATAAATAGAGAAAATCGCCTATTTCAGAAAGATATAGTACTAAAAAATGCAAAACAAAGCTGGCAAATAAATGTACCCAAATTTGAAATTTTTTACCGCAAGACGTAAAAACAGACTAAGATGCAGGTTTGACATACGGGTTTGTAAAAATATAAACCTTAGGATATCAAATATGCAAGACTATTGTAAGATAACATATGCATGAATGAAACGTGAACACGCCTGTTTTGGAATATTGAATATATTCTTAAGTTTGGTTTTAACGACACTGTCAACTGCTATACAGGGTCGGTGATAGATGAATGAATGAGTACAGAGCATCGGTGGAATGATGCTGACAAGGGGAGGCCCAAGTACTCGGAGAGAAACCCTTCCTAGTGCCACTTTATCCACCATAAATCCAACACGAAGTGATATGCAATTGCAACGGAGCCTCCGCGGTAACAGAATAGCAACTAACCGCCTCAGCCATTGCACGTCTCTGAAGAATGTTGTCTGTAATGTGGTGTCAGGTAGTCCGGCTGAAGCAGAAATGTGGCAGTGGCAGCAGCAGCGCTACATTCCACAAGACACTGATCGTAACAGACGCCGCCGTGAAAGCGTCAAACCTTATACCGTATATCAAAACATGTACAGTGTGAATTTTCGGAGACAGTCATTACCCTGAAGCATTCTGCGAACTTTTCTTAGCATAAACGCGGCTACAGCAACTAAAGGTTGGGATAAAACGCCGCGTTACCAGATATTGGTTTTCGGCAGCTACGGCTCGGTGATGTGATCCTAAACAACTGGCAAGGTCCGTTACATTTGCTGGTTTTCCTTCACGAATCTGACCTTTAACTACTATATATTATCACTCGAATTGGCGTGAGTTTTTAAACACATTATTATTCTGCAGACTGTCGCTTCTTTAAGCTCTGTTCATTGGTGTTTAATATTGCTTTCTATGTAGAATGTACCCTAGGCATAGCAGATTAAATTTTATGTATTTTCTATCGCATGGTTATACAAATTACATTTAATATCCATAATATATTTTTACACTGCTGTGTTGAAAGCGATTGATATGCTCAGGGGCGCTCATGTCCCATTAGAAAACTACAATTATTCTCCCTTGTTAGGTATTTAGATGCACTGATACAAGCCAAGGAAACACAGTAACAGTAACATGCAGCTGATAAAGCGAAATAAAGAGTGGAACAGCTCACGTCAACAGACAGCAATTTTAATCAAACCAAAGATTTCAACGCCAGCTAATGACAACTGTAACATTTCGAAGTCAGAAGTAAATTGTCATACGCTCAACTTACAGGAAACAAATATACGTTACATATAAAAAGAATTCCTTTAAAACGTTCTACCTAAAATATTTTAAATGTAAATATATATAAGATATATAATATTTGTGTGTGCTTCAGTGTGCGGATTGTATGTTACATGCATGTAAAGAGATCGACATATCATCGTGATGAAAAAATAAATTATTCAAAAATATCTGATTGGAATAAATTAAACAATTGTAACAGCGAATCATAATACATTAATTTTTATAAAACCCGATACTTTGTAACAGAATGATAACGGCCCTGAAGAAGTCAATACAGTGAGCTGAAACACGTCCTGCTCGATGTGAACAGGAGTGTAATTACTGTATGACAATGTAACGTATTATTTAGCCGGACTGCACTAAACTTCGGGCGAACATAATCGTCTGTCTTACTTACCTCACTGTTGCATCGCTTCCATGTCGTGCACATGCTCATAGAAAGAGACGAAACATGAAAAAATCGCTTCATTACCAGTTACGGCTGGGATTATAACAGGATTATGCACTGAATTCAAAGTAGCAGCAGTAACCACTACACACGAAATAGAGCAATCCCTCGCCAACCGAGGTTTTGCCAACAGTAGATTTCAAGTATTCGCGGTTTATCATTTGTATCCAGTTTTGCCAAAAAAGGGCATTTGGTTTTATGCATCAGCGGTTTCAATTTGTGTAAACAGCAACAGAGTCAGTCAACTTACGCAACAACGTGCGCGCACTTTTGCTTGGACCCGACAGGGCTGTACTGAGATACGAAACCCGTTTTCTACCTTCCTGTTTACTACTTATGCATGTCTTTCTGCGTTGTTTTTGTATTGGTATTTTAAGTCAAATGTTCTTAGGTATGTGACGATAGTACCAACAAGACTGTCACTATTAACAGTCATCATAGTCCTGAGATTTGGCATATCCACGACTCAGAAGATGGATTTTTTCCGTCATCAGTTATTTTTAAATTTACAGCTACGGATAATTTCAGAAGTAATAAACACATTTACTATAACACACCAACGTCAAAAACAATGTTTACTGAAGCTGGAGGCACGTTAGTTTGGCTTCAATAACAGCTAAGAGCGACACAAATTTTCTAACAGCTTCAGGCTTCAGTCTTATAAACTGAGCCGTTTTTTAACCTAGATTTTGTTTAGATTTTAGGGCGTAACGCGCAGTTAACACAGTCCGTCTGGGTCATAAAAACAAATCAGTTGAAGTTATATAGGAACATAATATTTGTTTATTCTGAGATCCATAAAAATAAATTCACCCTGTGGGCAGAATGTAAAATTTTAACGTTATATCATGTGGTAAATAGGTAAAGCAATCCCATTACAGGCCTGGACAGACCCTATGAGTTCCAAGAGGTTGTGGCTCCCAGATTTTTAAAACAATTGGCACATAAAAGTGCTAAGGTTTCAGATGTACGCACCGGCCGCCTTTACCCCCAGGAAATATTCCTGATACTAATTTCTGTTAGAGGCTGCGCCGAGTCCAGGGCCATAGTGCGGCCGGAAGCATTATGTCGATGAAAAATTCCAATATCACCATCGAGAATCGAACCCTAGACATTCCGGCTTGCAGCGGAGTGCCTCAACCAACTGCGCCACCGCGTGCCCCTTATATCATGTGGTACATTTAGTAACCACAGGGTCTTAGAGGGTTAAACCGTGCTGACGCATGCAGCTTAACAGCCCAAGAGGAAGAGTACACGGAAAGGATATTACGCCATGCAATGGAGTAATAGAGGAATCTCCTCTATGAGACACAGCGTTTCATTGCATGGCTAGTAGGAGGGTCATCAGGTCTGAAGACCTTAATTAGTGGCCCATATGCTACATACTCCCAATTAAACCGTTTTCCCCCCTGAAATCTCAAGCTCAGAATACTACCCACTTGTGGCCAATCGAAACCTTGCCGCAATTTTCAGGTAGCCAATCACGATACAGTATTAAAAGAGAGGGCAATAGTGTGGAGTAAAGGATCTAGAGAAACTACGTTTTGGCAGTGGAATCGGATTAGGTGTGAACGTTAACGAAGGAGATAGAGGGGAATGGTGTAAAAGAGAGGAGAAGATAGAGGGGAGACATAACAGAGAGAGAAAGCAGCTTTCCCTATTAACAAGAAGCTGGTGGCCAGCGACTCTTACGTAAATTAAAACAGGCCGCTCTACGCACCGGCCTTATAATCTCTTTACATAGGAAATTCAAATGTAATTAGAAAATTTGGGAACGTTGGCAATAGGGTAACAGCCGCATGGAGGGTTCCGAGCGCTGTTCACACCAGTGCGATGTAGCTCAGAAGATATTTTGGTGGTGAATACTATACATCGCACTACTCACTTTACCCGCAAATACTGTCCGCTTGTACAAAGATTAGTCTAATTGGAAGCGCCAGTCACAGTCTCTGGAGTAAAAACGGGCTTCTTTGCACAAGAGGTGTAGCTCACGAAAGAAGTGGTGTCGTCGGATTGGACATAATTATCAAACATTTGATAAACAATATAAATTATGAACACTGCATCACGCAGTTTTGTTGAAACAATCTCTAACTTCCTGATTCGAGTTTCGAACGTTCTCTGCAGCACTCTAAACATGTATTCACTACCTGCCTTAGGACTGTCTTATTCATATTACATGTGAAATGACATTATAGCCCACCGTCAAGGGAGATGATCCCTGCTAGGAATGTGACAGATGCGCATGTGCAAGATTTCATGTCAAATGACATTCGCACAGTGTACCCGCTCACCACACGCTACTCGAAATGCTTGATGTTTTCAGTCTCTGTAGTAGCATAACAGTCTGTTGCCCCTACGAACAGCAGTCCTCTAGTCCCTCTCTAGTCAACAAACACCCGCACCGCGCCAGACACGCCCCCCACCCCACCCCACCCCACCCCACCCGCGGGAATCATTATCTGGTCTGCATTTATAACAATTCACGATCCGTGAATTAGGATGTTCATAGTTTTAATGAAGATTAAAATCTTTTGGGACATGACGCCGTGCAGGTTGATAGCGCTAAGGTTGATTCTCTTTGTACCTTGTCATGTAGAATGTGAGATTTTAAGTTTATGCAGCGTTGCTGATAAAGATTAATTCTTCTGGGAGACCGCGGTGTCATATCCAAGGATACTTAAATATTCAACACGCAATCCTTCTACTTGGCTACAAATTATAAAATCCTGTATGTTCGCACGACCTTCGGATAAAATTGGTCAATTACATCACTAAAGCAGAAATGTAATGACATTTCAACTTCCACTCGCCATTCGCGTGACAATATAATTTAGATGGCCTGCGAATTTCTTCCATACTAACTGATGAGGCAGCACTGCCACTAAACTAAATTTGTAACTTAAAACTTTTGCGGTGATATCCATCTATTACTATAACCAAGGAAGACAGACATAAGGTAGCCCGACTAATCACAAAAGTATCAAAGAACCTTGTTGTGAAACTAATTAAGTAATGTTCAGAGATAAATACCAAAAACATATTTCGTGATCATCAAGCCTGCTGCTCAGGCCTATCGCCTAAAAAGGAGAGGGAGATAAAAAGTAGTGAGCGTCTGAAGGTTTGTGACGAGGATGTGTTATAAGAGTGACATGAATCCTGGACACTGCTCATGTCATGTTTTGGTTCGAGGAACGCAAACACTTCACGGCCGGTTCTGTCTCCTTCAGATACGCTACCGAACTCTCCAGTTGGGTGCATCTGATGGAGGAACTTCTTTTTCTCTCTCTTGATATAGGCATTGACGCCATTTATTTAGGCTACGAAAGTCCATATATATGAGGACTATCGAAAGATACCTAAGAGGACATAATGCCTTAGTTCTAAAATGTCAACAAACCTCTCACACGAACTGTAATTTGATCGAGACAGACTCAGCAGCGAGCAGGCTGAATGGCAGTGAAGTCTGAATGGGCACTAAAGTATCCTGCTACCATATATTCATATTTAAAACTGTCGCCTTTTTAAAAAATATGTAATTAATTTCATACCTTCCATACACAGTCAAAAGAATCAGTGTTACATTCTCACTGTGGAAGGAGATTTCTCTCTTAGACGCTGCGTCCAGCAGCTCTGGGGCCCATCCGGACTTCTATTCAGTAGGTACCCGCGGGCTCTGTCTCGAGAGTGAAGCACCTAGGACTGTGACGCTAAACACTAACCTACCCCTATTGACAAAGTTTAGAAATACTGGAGCTTTACCTCCACAAGAGAGTAAAAGTTCACAGTATGCTTTGGCAGCAGTCCATTACTGTGTCCTTCGTTGTACGAAGTTTCGATTTATTCACATAACTAAAGTTCTTTTGAAAAATGTTCACAAATATCCAATAACTAGTTCAGAGATCCGTACCCCTGATTTTTCTACATGATGGTTACGGATATTGTGAATTTCAAATAGTCATTACCAAATCACTGTAACTGGCGCCTATATTTCATTCTCACATTTCCTGCGATGCGTGACAAGCTTTGTGCTCAAAGTGTCATGGTGGAAGTTACCCTTTATGCCATTTGCAATGAGTCAATGGCACGTTGAAATTTAATGAGGCGTGTGGCTAACGTTGCTAAGCCCCACACAAATTTACAGTGTCGAAAGCATGATTCGCCACACCTCTCAGCTGTGGTGATCGACGCCACACATACAACACATCGAGTGGCGCTACGCTAAAGTGGGTGCACTTATGCAGAGTATTGTAGACTTAGGAAACACCAATGCCTCCAACGGAGACACTTCTGATGAAATAAGCATGCAGTATTCTAAACTTTAAAGAGACGTAAGAATTTACCCCAATCAACCGTAATTTCTGAAAAATATTAACCTTAAAATCGAATTTAATTCTGAAACTAAAGGAGACCTGTTATGAAAGACACAGCGATTTTATCATTAAAATCCGATTAACGCGTTTATCACTAGTTGTTTTCTTCACAACACAAACAGTTCAAGGATGAAGTGGGTGACGTGTGTAATACGCCTATGGTTACTGGAAATTCACATGACGTGTCAGTCTGAAACGGTACTGGGAAGGGACAGTTTCGGAGCAACAACTGCGGATGACACGATAATATTAAAATACACCTTAAAGCAACGGTGTGTCAGAATATGTATTGGATTTATTTGGCACAGAATGTGATCCAGTGGCAGACTGTTGTAAACATGGCAATGAGCACGTAAGATCCATAAACTGTGATAAGTAACTAGATCCATAAACTGTGATAAGTGACTATCAGCTTGTCAAAAAGGACTTAGTTCCTTAAAGTGGGGAAACATCTGGCAAGGTGAATGTCTATTTTCTTTTTGCGTAATCCGTTCCGTTGCGACGTTCGAAAACACAGTTGCAGAACAAAAGTTCCTCCTTATCTCTATGGGAATTACAAGCAATCCACGTGCAACATATCTGAAACTTTGGATCATGTTGAAATTTGACGAAGATCAAAGTTGTTTCTGAAATGAGTCGCAAGTATTTTCTGCAGGAGATTAAGACGTCCGTCCGTGCTTCTGAATGTCCCGTAGGTGTTGTACTACTGTCAGTAGGCCGTACGGAAATGTATAGGGATTGTTAAGCTACAAAATGACAGTTGCACATTTTAAATGAAACTTCTTTAGAAAATGTTTACCTGCTGCAAATTATATAATATTCCCGTGAAAATTTAACTTTTTACGGTCGACCCTAGGCCAAAATGACAGTGCGTAGGTATACGTATGATACAAAATTAGGGAACAGTTCACCTTTCTCAGTAACATCGATATCTGAATACACACAGAACTCTACCTGTTTGGTCTACTGCTTTATGACAGTTGTAACCCAATCAACAGTAATCCAATGGTTTCAAATAATAAATTTCCAGTGTTACAGGTCAGCCCTTAATTTGTACTGCTGAGATTTAAATATAAGAGCAAATAAAGATATATATTTGTTTTGTAGCCTTCGCGGAAGATAAATTCATTAAAATCTTCTCGGAATGACCGCTGCGTCACCTGCCTTTCGGAATGCTGATGACGGAAAGGGAGTGTGCATACAGACCGTCGGCGCAGGTGAAACACCTGACGCGGCTGTCAGCACGAGAAGATTCCAATGCGAAAATAATCGCGTAAAGTTTATAGTATAAAAAATACTTGAGTTAATATTTATTGTATACGGGGTAGAAACCCTTTATATTTTACTTTTATACTAATGGCCAAAACATTTCCTTTTTTTTTGAATTATTTTCCTTTTTTGTTAAGTGCGCTAGAAAAAGTTGCAGATTATCAAAACACGTAGACGTAAGTCTTGTGTCAAATTCAGTTTCGATGTTGTTCTACTTAGTTTACTGATAGCACTTCCAAGAAACGTGGTGCTTTAAAATGTGACTGGCTACAAAAGTGCTGTTCTGGTAACACTTCAACGACAGACCCCTTCCCCCAGACAACCAAACAGAGGTCACTGACAAGTCAGAGATATGATCTATACTGGAAAATGCTTTACCCTGCAAGGGGAACAAAATTTGCTACTTTATATCACAAATCGAATTTCGAGACACACTAAAGTAAAAGGCGGGGCACCAAAGGTCACTCCTTTGTGTTAAGCTTTTAAGGCTCATTTTTAACACCAGATGTCGTCAGCCGCTATATTTTCATAAAGTTCTATCCAACCGACACAAATGACGAAGAACTTTCAATTATCTACTTACATTTGTGTTGATGTGATTCCGATTCTTTTAAAGAATGCAGCCCTTACTACAACGCTTTATTACCAGACTGACTGAAATATGATTAACTTCAAACAAGGTAACCAGAACACACCCCGAAAATTGCTGCCTTTTGGGATATAAAGGCATGTAGTTTTGTAGGTCTAGCTAAGGATTCGCAGGAAACTGCTACCTACCTCCATCCTGATTCCTTCACACAGTTTATACTGTTTACGGACGTCTGTCTGAAACTGAAATTTGTTTTCTCACAGAATTTCAAGAAGTCTGTTGGAGAAAGGACATTACAAGGACTTTGTTTGTGGCAAGCAACAGACATGTTGTTTTCTCTGTAACAGCAGAGACGCCCATTCGAAATGTTATGTCCTTAGATTCGGGAACAAAAAAGCACTTTATGTTTTCAGTTTTTATAGGACATTTACGAATGCGGATAATACGCGTCCGCTCCTCGACTGGCCAATAAACTTATCTAAATGTGCAGAAGCCTCATAATACAAAATCAATGCTGAAGCCCGGGTTTGTTTTTATTCATCCTGTGTTCACAATTCAGGCATTAACTTTATCAGCGGGCAGTATCCCCTTGCTTAACAGACAGCTATTGGTTCGCGTATGAGTCTCCAAGTGGCTGAAGCACTGAGCTCACATCGGCCTGCAATATCTGTCTTTATTCATATAAATTATTTTGCATTCAGTGTTTCTTTATGGCGCAACATGCTCTTTACTCTATGGAATTTTAAGACATGCGGACCTTACATTTTCTGGTATTACATGAAACCGCAAAATGTTTTATGTGTTTAAATAAATTAGTTAAAATGCTTCTGGAAGTGACATTTGCATTGCATAATTTCAGGCTTCCGCCGCGACGTTGATGACATCTGCGCTGTTTTGGGATATTCCACGGCGTTCTCTGGTAATCGTTTTCTTTCGTCTTGGACTTTGACCCTTGCAGATGGGACCGATACTTTGTCCCGAAACGGCGGTAAACAATTATCACACGACGTCGCGTAATATCCCAGAAGTGGCAGATCTCAATATTTGCCTTCCAGTCTTTTAGTGTACGAAACTAAACATTAAATACGCGAAATATAACTTTATTTAAGGTAACTTTTTCTATGTACTCCTACGTACATAAGAAGAAATCTACAGATTCTCTCTTCAAGGTAAGAGATTTTCTATCCAAACCATGTCGGCAGGAGTCCCTGTAACAAACTACACCATCTCACATCCGAAAGATCGTATTCTTACAGGTTACCGCCAACGAAATATCACGTATCATGTATGGTTTAGTTGTTCCTTTATATTTGCTTGGAAGTAGTCTCACCCTACGAATAACTGCAGGTGTGTCAAAGCAAAAAGTGACAGCTTGATACATGCCCCGTCTTGTCAGTTATAAGGGTTAACTGCAGTTTTCACCAGACTGTATCTGCAGAGTGAAATGCAGTAAACAAAACGTATGGGATGATATGCGAACTCGCTGTGGTGTAGAACGCACGGCATTGCGTCACATACTGCTTGGTAGGGAGACTTTCGATTAAATTTTTCATGGTTAGAGTATTCGTTGTGGTCCAGCTGCTGGACGGGTGCAGCAAGTTCGGAGCGGCTGAAGGGATGGCAAACGGCACGCTTGGGACCTGGTCGGTTGGTCCAAGGGTTTCGGTGGCTGGTTCACCGTCTTGCAGTGCTGCCTAATCTCACAGAAACATTTAAGGATAATCTTTTTGTATGAATTGTTCAGTATCAAAGTGTAATGCTAAATTTGTCCCTGTCCAAGTCACGAAGCAAGCAGATGGAGGAGACATAAAGCTCCACACATTCTTAACCTCGGCACCAGACGTCTGTGAGTAGTAAATTTCTCGCCCTGGCAGCTTTACCACCTGAGGGGAAAAAAGCATTAGGTGCAGAAGGTAGGTCGCACAGAAAGTCTGGACGGTCTGGAGAATACAAAATGCTGTTCCCCATGCCAGGTATGGAACCCCGGATCGTAGATGCCGTAGTATAAACCGCGCTAACTCGGCTCCGCTTGTACAGAGACAACATAATTAATCCAAACTGCCCATGGGGGAACATTAATAACGTGATAATGTTTCTATGTTCCACACATAACTCCACGCTGAGTCCGTTTATCGATTTAATGTACAGTACCGACAAACCAACATTATTATGAGTTCAGTCTTCTGGAATAACAGCCTTACACTGTCCTGAATATGGCTGAAACAAGTCCCTTCAAACGTCGGTATATAGCCGTATATACCAACCTACACGACGTCATGTTCCAGAAGACACGAATCTTCATCAGTACCCCTGTGAGAACCTCATATCTCGCATTCATACGAGTATTATGATAAAAAGTGTTTACTGTCTGACAAACGGTACTTTCCGGAAACCGGGTTCTACTCCAACCTTGCAAGTGAGTAGATGCCACGCTGGCAAATACCGTACAAGCCCAATTACAAAGCGACTCCCTCTTTCCGACCGGGGTATTAGGACAATCAGAAAAATATCACAAACTGATGAATAAACATAAGTTCACACTGTGAATTCGGTAAGGACGTCTACTGCACTGCAGCTAATAATGAAGCTTTCACCGGAATACCGAGTGACGAAGAACAGAGGTATTGCATGCATCATCAGTCACTATTTATTAGGAAATGACGTGTACCCGATGCGTTACATGGAAACGCCGTAAGGCGTCGCTTACAAGGCGACCCACACATTTCCGCGAGGCTATTTGCGGAAAAAAATAACTTCTTACATTTGGGCTTATACGTTATATATCATATTCGTTTTTAGGCGCTTTCATAAAATTGTGAGAATCGACTGTTATCTTCGTCATGTCCGTCTGTCCGTCTCTCATAATCGAACAACTCGGTTCCCACAGACGGATTTAATTAATTTAATATCCTCCATATCCGTGCATCATAGCACACAAAAAATAATAATCACCAACTAATGCACAAAAAGTATATTATCTTCACTAAAAAACCTCCTACATGTTTCGACCCCACTGAGTCATCTTCAATGGCACATTCTCACTCAGCTGTATAAGTGCAACCCTAGTGTAACGAAACTGTTCTCCCTGAAGATGACCCAGCGGGGTCGAAACATGTAGGAGGTTTTTATACTGAAGATAATACACTTTATGTGAATTAGTTGCTGATTATTATTTTTTGCGGATTTAATTAAATTTTAATTTGAGTATTTTTCGAAAATCTGTCGAAAAAATTCAAGTTTAATTAAAATATGAAAAGAACAATGGATACTTTACATGGAGACCTATGTACATTTATCATAATACCTCTCTCAGTATTTCTCAGAATGAGAAATGTTTTAAACAACAGTTGTAGAGAAAATTAAAACACACATTTTATGTTCAATAGCTTTTTTACCAAATGTCGTACTGTTTACGAGATAATGTGGAAAAATACCGTAAAGCCAGAGACGCCACAGATAACAATACAATACGGCGCATGCGCATGGTATGTTACATAACTAAGGCTACAAACACACTCTCAGAATATATGACACTTCTTTTCCACAGTAAAAATGGTTACGCGAAAGCGCCTCAATTTTCCCTTTATACGTACATTGCCTCTCTTGTTCATATTACTGAGGGACAGTTGGGGTGACTCCAACGTATTTTAAACACTGTGCTAACACGCAAATCAGTAGACCAGTAAGCAAGCGTTTCAACTCAGCAACTAATAGTGTCGGTCAGCCATATTACTGCTGCCACAGCAACACACTAATTTGCAGCAGCCTTACCGAGAAATACCGAGTAATCATGCGATTACAGTTCGTCCCTGGCAGCTTTCAGGTGCTCATTCATTGCATCTTCATGAATTCATAATAACGCATTTGTGGTACTTGGCCATCGGTCACTCTGTCATTCAACCCTTTTTTTTTATGAAGAAGGACCTGAGAGTGTGTGTTGCTGTATAACTGTGACGTCGACAGGAACCACACCTTAGGGTGTCGATTTTCTCCACCTGACTTCGTAAGGGGCGAAAAAGTCCTCGCCTTATACAAATCAGCATGATACGAAAAGTTACAGACGCCCTCAGGCTTGAGTAGACAGTGATACTGAGGTGGGGAACGTTCCTACGTGCAGAGTAATTAAGAGTTGACCTCCAAAAATTGGAGAACTTTTCAAGCAGCCAAGCGATAATTAGCTTCTTAAGAAGTATTCTGGCCGCGGTCTGAGGCGTGGGTCTGCGGAAGCTCGCTTTCTGGGATTGCGGGTTCAAATCCCGCAGGAGGCATGGATGTGTGTGTCTTGAGAATGTTGTGTGCTGTCGAGAGAAACAACTCGACAAAGGCAAAAAGGCGAACTAACACGATTAGGTCTTGTAAGTGGATTCCGTTATTCTGGCATATGACGCTGCGTCAACTCGTAACTGAATTCCTCCTTTTCAAGGCCACTAAGTTGTTTCGATTACCCACTGACGAAACTTCACATCCCAGAAGGGAATAGTCAACATATCCAGCTGCAAAAACCTTCAAAGGCGCATCGATCCGCTACGTTTATGAAGTAGATTGGCTTGGGTATTAGAATTATTTCACTTTAGTTCGTCACAAAATACCTTGTTCACAAAGTAACTGTAACAGCACCTTTGGAGACATTATCCCAATTTGTTGTTACTGTCATATCTCTCACGCTGGAGAAGTTTCAGTACAGCAAACCCCTTCTGATCTAAATTTGTGATTTAAGAAAGTCACAATGATTCCACCATCATTATAACTTTTCACGCAGCAACGTCAAGAATGTCATTAATTCTGAAAATGATCAAGAAGGTTAATATATCAAACACTGACGATAAGAAACTAGAAACGAAGATGAGGCAACGTCAGGTTCTAATTTCTGACATTTTTATCCGAATTTCATCTTGTATTTCTATAGAAGGTATGCTGGTATCATAATTATATGAAACTTAATAGTAGGGGCTAGCGAAAAAGGCCCATGAAAATCCAAAGGTAACCATCTCTTCCGTGTCTTTCTTCCTTGCTCCTCATCCCACTCTGTTCCATTTCCTTATCTCCTTTGTACCTCTCCCTTCTCTTCCGAACTTTGATCTATATTACATTGAAAAACAAAGTGGAGTATTTGTACTCCAGACGGCACAGTTTGGAGCATAAAATTGTCACCCATACAAATATGTGAAGGCAACGTGTTAACACGGCATGACTGTGACACAGCATGGTCTTACATACTTAAAAATAAGCTTCTCCCTTACAGGCTTTCTAAAAATTCAAAGGAGACAAGATTTAAAAATGGAGTAGGAGTAATGAGGTTCTGTCTCTGCAGTTTCATTCATAAATGAATTTAAAATATTGCACTTCAAATCACCTTCTTTTTATACATTCCGTTCTCTAATCGAGTGACACTTTTGAACCTGGTCGCCCAAATTAATGAAACATAAATGTAAATGCAATCTGTAAATCCGTCTTTTATGCATTTTTCATAACATAGATTATTGATTATTTTATTTAATTTGAATCGGAGATTACATTACTTGCATTACCATTACAAAACACATAGTAAGACGTCAAAGTGAAATAAAATATACACTGAAATCACACAGACGCTTGGAAAATCAATTTAAGTACACGAAAGTGAAGTCCTGCAAAAATCACAAAACAAATGAAAGAAGTCACACAAATGCCAATAAATTCCACTGTCATGGATATTCCTTCTCTGTGTGCGAGTCACAAGTACTGCAGCTACAGCACAAGCACGACACCATGCTGTACCTCAAAAACTGAGTTCCAGTAAATCATCTAACATGCTCCATAGAAAACAATTTGCTTCTAACCAAAGCATGGCATCGCAAAAGGGCAGTGAAAATGAAGAAAATATAGATGTAAGAATATTAAAAAGAGATGGCTTCACTTAAGTCATTTATTTCTTTAATGTATCTTAAATAACAACAATAACTACAATATCGATATCGGACTCGAGGATCCACAAGAGCGAAGGTTTTTAGTGTGGACTAAAGAGCTGTGATGAGGAGCAAAGCTGTCTGTCAAATTGCAAGGTATCGCTCCAGTATTTATCATGCCTTTCAATACCCAGATAAGCCAATCTAATATAAACAGGCTGATATCTAAAGCTGTGTATTAGTTAATGAATAATAAAGTAGTAAATTAAACATTTACAAGAGCACTTCGTAACAGCAATAATCTTGTGGATAACGACACTAATCACTTTTATTTCAAGTTCAATACACGTCATTCTTTCCAGAAAGACAGCCAAGCTGGGACGAAATAATACCACATGCCACATCCAATAATACAGTACAGAATAGCCATTTAAAGAACAGAGGTTACCATTGCAGCCACCTGCATTTTTCGCACAAAGCAGAAGTTGATGTCTTCGCTTTTCCGGGTTTTTACGCAGTGTTGGTCGGTAGGTGTTGACCGACATTTTGGGGACAGATTATCCTTCCCGAAACGTCGGTGAACTACCAAATAACACTGCGTAAAAACCCATAAGAGCGAAGACTTCTATTACACCGCGGCGAAAGCCTGAAACGTCGCAAAGCGAAAGTAAATTATGGGTCACATGATCTTCAAAATAATGAAAAATTCCACGAAACAACATTAACTGACTGTTCATAATTAAGAAGCAGTGTGTTTTCTATGGGTGTAGCGACTGAGATTAATTGCAGCCTTAAAATAAATAACACGCTCAGTTTCCAGTAATATGTCATACAGTGTTGTCTGTTAGTGTTAGTGCGGGAATGGGCTGCGTTGCGGACATTTTGGGTCACCGTGCTGCCTCCACCTTCAGGGATAAGGTGAGCAGATTTAGTAAATGTTCGTTTTATACCGCCAGACGGTTCCTCAGAGCTAAGAGAAGAGGATGGACCCTAAGAGACCGTTCCGGGCAAACAGAGACATTTGAAGTTCAGCACACTCTATCGAAACGTCGATATTATATTATATTTTAACATAGTAACATTATCCTAAATCACCATAGTTGTGAGGGGTTGAAATCAATAAGGCTCAACATCACACACTGATTATTGTTCCAATTCAAGCCTACTTTACGACATACACTATTAAGCAACAACTCATGCATTATTATTATTATTATTGTTGTTGTTGTTGTTATTGTTATTATCATCATTATCATCTCCTTTATGCAGGATATTCACACTTATATACCTGAAACAAACCATGTTTCTAGGGTATACCGTGCCGCAGCTATTCTGCGCATACTGTTAATGGTGCATATAACGCTGTCTGCAATATTAAACTCCTTTGTGCTTCTACATTAGCACTTTCCGCAGTATGTGTGCTGTGCCCAATATAGCTGTTTTCTGCAGTTCCTTGATATCGTGCTTTCCTGGTATGCTGCTCAAGTATTTTCTGAAGGATTTTGAAATGGTTCCAGTTGCGCCTATTATAACTGGCGTCACCTCTGTTTTTACATTCCACATGCACTGTATTTTTATTATGAGGTCTTTATATTTTAGAATCTTCTCAGCTTCTTTCTTTATCACATTTCTGTCTCCCGGGACTGCTACGTCAATTAGCATACATGTTCCTTTTTCATTATCCCGGATTATGATGTCTGGTTTATTGTTGGGGATGGTTCTGTCAGTTTGCACTTGTTGATTCCACAATATGGTTACCTTGCCCACTTGACTTGTTTCTACTGATTTTGGTACATGTTCATACCAGAGTTCACTGTCTAATTTTACCCCTAGTTCCTTACATATATCAAAGTGTAGTTGAGAGCACACTCTATCACGTCGCTTGATGTATTGTCCTTTTGCCAATATTGGGCACGCTGATACACTGTGGTCTACTGTCTCCTCAAACTGATGACACAATCTGCGTTTGCTGTCTCTTTCTGTTTGCAGTATTTTTGTTGCATGGTATTTTGTTTGCAGTGCTTGGGCCTGTACTGCCGCTATTTCACTTTCTGTTTCTGCTTTCAGGTCTCCCTTTGACAGCCAGAGGAACGTGTCTTCGTTGTTAATGAGATGGTTATCTATGCTTCTAATGTACTGGCCATGCGGTACTTTGTTTTCCCATTTATCCTTTAAGGACTCTGCCAATCTTGCCTTTTTGTTTTGTATTATTATTATTATTATTATTATTATTATTATTATTATATTGTGCTGACACGTTCCGCAGAAACCTATTATACATACGCACGTCCATTTTAAGCTGGCATCTGTACAGATAGGATAGTAGAGTGCATAATTTCATGACTGTAAGTTGTACTGCAGGACGAGTAAATTCTCTTTAAAACGTACTGATTTATATCTATAACCCTGTCTTGAGAATACATTAGGAACAGCGCTGTTTACAAATGAAGGAATAGCCCAAAAGTATCGTCTGTTTCAATCATTCATTACTCCACACAAAGTTCGACAACAGTAAAATGTCACGTTGAGCTATAAAGTTGCTGATTTACTGAAAGTTGACGAAAAATTCGAAGGCTAATAATGTCATCATGTTTGTAATGGAAAGTGCTCAGTATTTTTATGACTATGTTCTATTATCGCGTCCACTAGCAAACCTAACAAACCCCAATAATTAATCATTTATCGGTTAAAAACAAAACCCAAAACCAAAACATAAATTTCGCCAAGTTCCTATTCCTTCATTTATACTTGCTAAACAAAAATAACTAGGGTAATAAAAAAGTTGCCTATTGTTTGAAGTTCTATCATTGCACAACAGTCAGTACCACTAATGCTGTTTACACCTTATAAGTCTGCATAAACGCCATATAAACCTTGCCTGTATTTCAATGCCAAATTTTTTCGTATGAGGTTTCCACAATGTCATGATATGAGGCATGGTCTATATCTACATACCAGAGAAATAACGAATAGTCCAATATCGCCACCTTAAAAGCTTAACCTTTTAAAGCCTAGCGGTAACTTTCCCTACCACCAGGTTTAACATTAAAAAATTCTACGCGGTGCCCACATTACGTTTACGTGTTTTGTACGGATCTCAGAACAAACAGCAACTTTTGCCTTACAAAGCATTAAGAGATTGGCTTTACAACCGAGAGGGAGAGTGTTTTCAGTGCGGTACGCACTGAGTTCTTTTATAAAACAGATAAGCTTCGTCTATCAAAGGGTTAACTTACTTGCATTTCATTCGCTATTTCTTACTTTAATCGAAGCTAGCGGTCTTAGCAGCTGATACGACGACACGAAATGGACCGGAATCATCCGCGAGATATATTGATAACAAAACAAGAATTACTACTTACAAAACAAGCGTAGCATAAAAGTATTTTCTGTTTCAAAGAATCGTTAGTGCACACGAAGTTTCACAACGCTAAAAATTGTCACGTTGAGGATCCAAGAATCTATACAATTTTCTCATTTTCCTGCAATTGCATTTCTGTTTGCATTTTGCCTAGTCCTCAGAAAATTAATCCTCGAGATAATATGAATAAAGCTGCCACTCTGTTGTTACTAATCAACAATAAATTAAGATAGGACTTACGTAACCTAATCCCATTATTTAGGTCTGTACTTTATCGACGGCAAATGAATTAAGCATTATACTTAAAATAAATTTAATTGCTTTAGAGCTTAATAACTGTTTTGCGCAAGTCACGATCGTGTAGTAAATGGAAGGACACAAACGAACAGAACTGCGTCATAAATTCTGTTAGACGTCCTTCACATTGAGTTTCTTTGGCCTCAATGCATTCCGTCCCAAATAACTCTAAACCTTTTAAATAATACTTAAAAATCCACTTTCTTCCTCGCAGTAAACACGCTCTGTTAATATTACCAAGAAAAATGGCTCAAACAGTTTAGGGAAAGAATTGTTTATTTGACACAAATACGAAACCCACAATGCTAAGTTTTGAATGATTAAACAGGAGGTAGGCCTAAACATACCTAACACTGAGCTTTAAAAAAGCTATCACCATAAAGCAGAACAGTTGAAAATGCAGACTTCGAAACTCGTAACATAAAAACCTCAGTAGAAATACAAAAAATATATATATCATAACATTTGAGAAAGAATGCATACAAATATCTGTCTAACACTCGACGGGAAGAGAGAATTCGGGGGAGAGAAACACTGATATAATTATATTTTAAAGAATTAGTTTAACATAAGAAATAACCAATGATATGCTCCTGTGAACATGGCAATGAAATTTCGGATTCCATAAATCAATTTGTGTTCCGGGATGTAATGACGTATAATCTTGCAAAAAATGTATTGATAGTTTGGAGAATCTGGTGCCTTCATGTTCATATTATTCTTCCAATCTGAAGTGGTGGCATTAAGTTCCTCCGAAATATCGTGAAATTTCTACCAGGCTGCAAGTGGTCAGAGCCCCGAAGATGGTAATCTTAATAGTCACTACCGTAATAACCTCAAATCTCACCGTCGTGAATTTTGGGACCCAAAAAATACGCGAGAAATTGTTGGTTTTAATTAGTTAGACAGACAGACAGACAGTTAGTTAGTTGGTTAGTTAGTTAGTTAGTTAGTTAGTTAGTTAGTTAGTTAGTTAGTTAGTTAGTTAGTTAGTTAGTTAGTTAGTTAGTTTAGTTTAGTTTAGTTTAGTTTAGTTTAGTTTAGTTTAGTTTAGTTAGTCAGGTAGTCAATTAGTTTAAAATTGTTACTATTTCGAAAGCTCGCACAAAACGTTAATTTTTTTACTACGTTTCGCAAAGAGCAACGTGACGCCCAGGGGCTTAGTAAACTGAAAAGTCTGGGAACCACTGCTTTTGAAAATCACGTACGCAGGATATGACTGCACCACGACTACTGGGAGAGCTATAAAGAGCTATAAAAGTAACGGAGCTCGTCATTATGTAACACTTTCCATTTCCCACCCAGAGCAGAGAAGGCAGTGTGAGGACCAGAGGCGCCGAGAAAGCTTGTGGTCTGCGGTACGCTAGAGACCACGCCGCCACGTAGAGCCTGTTGCCTGCCTGACTGCCTGCCTGCCTGCCTGCCGTTTTTCCGTAGCTGTAGATGACGTCACGCCACACGTTATTTACCAGTGGTTTATTTCAGTTATTCATTTTCGTCGATCAGAAATAGTCTGAGATCCCTCTTCTCGTATGTTACGCAGCGTAGATTGTTAGTTCTTTACCGACGTTTCGGGACAACCTTTCCCTTCCAACATCAAGGGTCGAGTAGTCCAAGAAGAAGGGACGGATAGGGTGTCTCTAAACGTCACTAAACAACTACCAATCTACGCTGCGTAACATCCCAGAAGAGCGAAGATCTCATTTATACCGCTGCGAGAGCCTGAAATCAGTCTGTTTATTTCCGTAAGCACAGTCGAGCGAAAACAGGCTCTGCGTCATCTAAGGCGTGTACCATAGCCTGGAAGCGTGGTTAGAACCCCATCAATAAATGAATGTACACGTTATTTCTGTGTTCATGTTCTGTGTGGGTACAGGGCGGTGCGACTGACCAATTCCACAGCCACGCTCCCCCACCCCCCGGAAAAGTCCTAAAGAACGTCTGACAAACTTTCGAAACTCCGAAAAACGGAAGACACTGGGCAGCGTTGGACTGTAGTGCCATACAAAAAGTTTATCCCTGCCCAACCGTGAAGACATACAGGGGAGAAGAAGTATGGCTCCACTTACTCATAACTCACTACCAGATGGACGGTTGTGGTGAAGTTAACGGCCCGGCCGCTTTAACCCTAGGGGAAGAACATCCGTTAACACATTAAGTACGAGGCTGGGTAAGCCCCAGAACCTGTCTAAACCTTTTGGAGAAAATAGAAATCTCAAACCTTCAACGGAAATCCTCTAGCGTCATACGAAAAGAAAATTCGCCTGCTGTAACAGACGGTAATTATCCGGTAATATGAAACACCAGAGCGACTGATTTCATTAATTACACTACTTAGCAAGTTTAAAATGTGGCTGAGCGTGAAAAGCTGCTCGTGTCATTCTGTCGTACGTTTTCGGCACTTTTCCATTTTTAGACGTGTCCGTCCTTCTGTCCGCATCGAACAGTTTGGCTCCCAAGGGATGGAATTTCATCAAATTTGATACTTGAGTATTTTTCAAAAATCAGTCGAAAAAATTCAAGTTCCATTAAAATCTCTTAAAAATAAAGGGCAATTGACATGAAGACCTGCGTAAATTTATGATAATATCTCGCCGAATTCTTCTTAAAATGATGTTTCGGACAAAATTTGTACAGAAAATTAAAACACGTTTTACGCTCAATAACTTTTTTCCGAAAATCGTTCCATTTATGAGATAATGTGGAAAAACATGGTAGAGGCAGACAGGCCACAGATGACCATATAGTATGCCGCATGCGCTTTGCATGCTGGATAACTAGGACTGCAGACACACAGAACATGTAATACTTAAAGCTATCCCACGGCAACAATGGTTACACGAACACGCGTCAATGTTACGGTTATACGTTAAGCGCCTCGTTTGTTCTATCCGACACTTCAACGCCACCTGCCTCTGTAACCTGTTATGGATCCTTCTTTGCTGGCCGTCGCTACGTTTCACCTATGTACACTACAGGCCTTTCTTCGCCCCACGTTTTTTTCAAAATAACTATAATGAAATAAAGAAATTACTCATATTTATTGTTACGGTCTTATGAATAATTACCTAATCATGAGCCACTAAAACTTCATACTGTTTACTAACATGGCATCACACCGATTTGTGAAGTGACGCTTACTGACAACACAGTACCCCCAGTCATGGACTCTCCTTGCACTACATACTGGTTACTATCACGCAGTAAAGGGATGGAAGGCACAGAATACTGTAACACAGCAGGATACTTTTTCCTATTTTCAAGCGTGTTACTTAACAATGCTGTCAATTCCTAAAATTGTAACGTGTGATTGAATTAAATAGCATAAATCACTTATAGAATGCTACTGACAGGGAAATACCGAAGTATTGCAGAATGGTCTAGGATTGCCTCCAGAGGTTACAGGCCAACGACTACGCGCCCGAACCAAGACACAGTTCGATAGGTTTCCGTACACGTTTACTTTAAGAGTGGGTACAATTTTGAAGATACTCTGACAATAACAGGTCTCGAAGATTTGCCACACGAGCCTACAGCACGTGGTGGATCCGCGGGCAAACAATATTAGGAAAGTTTGATCTGATTATTTAGATAACGCGACAAGCACAGAGGCTGCCGGACGACTGTTTAGTCGGAGCGTGTGTAAGGAGCCATTCCTCCCACCATTCCACTACGAGTCGACCGGGCAAACTGCTGGGTCCGACAGTCGGACTTTGTAGTGAGGACATCCGGCTGCTACACGAGTGGGGCACGACTTTTGATCGGATGACTGAACAGTCGGATCGTGTGAAAGACGCCATACCTCCTTGTGTATTAGTAGACACCCGACAAAAACTCGTACGACAGAAACCGTATAGTGTAAAAGAGGCCTAACAGAGCACTTTTCTTAGGATCCTCTTACTGTTCACTGGTTTGTATGGCCAAAAGTCGATGCCGGGGCGGTACCCAGTGCTCACTAATGACCTGGATCTCACTGAATTATAAGCATAAGACAAGTAAAAAAAGCGTTACAATGTCAGAAATACAGCTAAAGCGTGTGTTTCATCTGAAAGGAATTTTAAAACTTTCTCAGTGTTAACCATATTAACCCTTTAAAGACGAAGCGTATCTGTGTTATATAAGGACTCAGTGCGTACCGCGCAGTAAACACTCTCCACTTCGGTTATAAAAACCAATCTCTTGATTTTTTATAAGGCAAAAGTTGCTGTTTGTTCTGAGATCCGTACAAAACACATAAACGCAATGTGGGCACCACGTAGAATTTTTTAATGTTAAACCTGGTGGTATGTAAAGTTACCGCTAGGCTTTAAAAGGTTAAGAAAGTAATAATTGTTCATTCCAGTACTTCGCGGACAGGTAAAAGAATTCCACGGACCACGGTGCGAATTCGCCTAAAACTGAGTCCTATAACACTGACTGAAATGACTGTTTCTTCGCGTGTCTCACGCACTGTGCTAATGGCCAGAAGAATGAGATATAAGGTTCTCACAGCGGTATGGACCTAGTCTTGCCTGGTACTGAGACAACAAGAGCAGCAGCAAATTTCTTTGTTCTAATTATGTCAGTCTCGGACTTCGTCCATCGTACGGTGTTTTATAATTAACAAAAGTGACAAAAAGTAATAAATAATAAATAAAAACCACGTTTCGCAGACAGTATCGATCAGTTCCCAGACCAACGTAATAAGATCTACTCTGTCGGGCCCGACAGGCTAAGCCCCTTTCAACAAGTTGTAAGCACCTTTGCACACCGGTTGCAAATGAGCGGACCTTAACCTAATTTTTGGCTTGAGGACACTGACAGTTCCCACCCCCGAAACGAACTGTTTGTTTACTATTATTTTTATAGCTTCTAATACACTTATTAGCTATAAAACACTAGATGATGGACAAATTCCGAGAATCAAATATCTTAAACGTTATATAGGCCTACTACTGGTAAAATTTTACATAAAAACTTTTAAAAATATACTACTTATTTGTCTGGATTTAATTCCCAACATTCAGTATACAACTGGCCATTTGATTGCCCTACATGCACAGCTAACAATAACTGGATTTCTCGAAACACAAAGCACAGGAATGAAATAAAACCTTTGCAAGAACTTGACAGCCAAGATATATAAATAAATAACGTCACACAAGTACAGACTGTGTAACCCTCCTCTCGACAGCTGCTCGTCGTGTAGACCCAATCGATCTTCTGTAACACTCTGTCACAAGCTCAAAGTGGATTATGCTTAATACGACTTATTGATTTGACATCAGCTGTTTCGTCTGTCAGCTTCTATCGGCATATTCAAGTAAAATGAAAGTGAAGTAACAATGCGTGTTTATGATGCAATCTCTTGGTAATGGGATTACTATCCAGTAATGGCACCACGTGAATGAATATGACGTCAGTTACACCTGCACATTTAAGATAATTATATATACATTTACGTAATTGTTATATTTCATGCCCATGACAATAATACTAAATGGCAGGATATATCAGGTTACATCACATAAGAAGGACAATAAATTTCTGGTATGAAGTAGCAGCCTGAAATATTTATATCAATAACCAGTTGCGAAATTAACACAAATAACCAATACCTTACTCCGACTTAACCTTTTGAGTGTAATAAAATTTAATATTGCATCTGAAAGAAGCATGTCAGTGGCAGACTTAACCTTAACCCGCTAAATAGAAAATCCTTACATCAATAAATAAATTTGTCGTTCTATTTACACAATCTTCTGTCTACCGATCTTTATCAAAAGACACAGAAAGTGTAATTACAAATTATCATTTTCCACTCATTTGCCCCCTCCCTCAAAGGAAACAACCTACAAGAAATTTCCTGAAAACAAAGTACTAATGAGAGTCCTTCGACCTAAGAGGGAGAAAGTAACAGGAGAATCGACAATTGTTATCAAAATTTGTATTACGATTATACCTTTCGGAATAATTTGAGGGACGGGAAGGCGAGGAAGAAAATTAAGCAGTTACTGGACAACCTTAAGGATAAGAGGAGGTACTGAAATTTGGAAGTAGGTGTACTAAATCGCATTATGTGATCACGTGACTACAGACTACGTGGTGACGTCAGTGACGACGATGATGATGATGGTGACGACAATGATGATTTTTCCTGCATTACCTTAAAGAAATTTTAAGACAATGAGGCATACTTTCCCCCCTTAGCTCTAGACCAGTCTCTTTACGAACTTTCAATGTCGTTTCTAATTTTTTGTCAAGCTAATTTTGTTTCCGCCTAAACAAAATGATAAATTGGTGAGTCCTCGCCCATCCCTTTATCATTCATAATGGCTTACAGTAAAGATAAATTAAAGCGCAACAGTCAGTCCATTCTTTCGGGTCACGTTAATTATTCTGTCAGCCATGTGATATTCGTTTCTTTCAAACGACATTAGTTCTTTACGTGTCCTAAATTCGATTATAATGTTGCACATAAACCTGCTTTTCTCCGTCACAATATTATATTTGCCACAGACAATTACACTCGAACATGTGAAGCACACAAAATACCTGACCAGAAGTTGATATATTAGCCGGAATCTCTATTGATAATCGCCCAGAATTCGTCCATGTGGCTAACTAATGTTGTCCAATAACATATTGCATGAAGTTGATAAAAGCGAGGTCTGTCGAAAAACAGATCTGCTGCAATTAGTTTCGCCAGTTCTTTGGTAAACAAAAACAATATTTTTCTCCTTGTATTGTTGTGAGAATATTTACTTTTCAGAGTAACGCGAATAAATTTCGGAAACTCAAAATGTAATATTGTACCTCCAGAGCCAATCCTTTCCATCAAACTTTGACCAATGGGCAGAGATTTGTACCTTCTGAGTTTTAAGGACTAACTAGCTTTTTAAAATTCATCAAAAATACATTAGAGCTAACCGGTTATTAGTTTACGTGCCAAATTACCTCTATTTGAATGTCATAAATTATTAAAATAATTCCCTACAAATTGAAAATATTTAAATATTCCCATATTTAAACTGCATTTCAAAACGTCTGAAACTTTTCTCAGTTTTAAATTTAAGTCATAATGTTCTTTTAATTTCTACGCCCTTTCAATTATTTTGAATAACGCTTCAACACCACACATCTCTTTTTCCTGTTTGTAAGCTGAAAATCTGTGCCTTGTATATTGACAGACACTGAATATAATGAGCATGACACTGAGTATCTGCACATCGGGTGTTCATTATACACGAGTGCTGTCAATTGCACAATATTAAAACACGATCAGTATCATTCCGTGTCATCTCACTACGAGTTAACTCTGCTTATGTACATCGCCATGTAAGAATGTTATAGCCTTAATAATTACATTTTCTGAAGTGGCAAGGTTTAGTGCGCAAACTCTCGTCACTCGACGGTCCCCTGCTGCTGCAGCATCTATTATCTTATCTTGCTTGATACCAAGTGTCTCAAGCACCTGTTCATTATTACTAATTCACCTTTCAATGGAAATTTGAAAACTACTGACGCAGTTAAGCCAGCAGTCTTACTAACACACTATTATATAAGCACGTTATAGAAAGTTTCGAAATATTGCATTAAGTTAAATGCAAGCGTCTGTCATTGTAATCAAAAAATTGTAAAAGGTACTATTTCACATAATGTAACTTTTCGTTTATGACACAATGCAGCTGGATCTCCTCCATGACGTAAGAAACATCATGAGCAGCTTACAGTTGCTCAGCCAATTACGAAATTCCTAGCCTTTTATAATAAAAAATCCACACCATCTAAGGACACTGATCCAAGGCATTATTTTTCATGTACGTATTTACTACATGTTTCGGCCATTCTCAATCTTTTTCAGGGAATATATACGTAGATTACTTGGAAATAGTTTTACTATGGGCCCGGTGTCATTATGTCCGTATGTTCATAAAAATCACTGTTTCGTAAATATTAAAATAAACAAATATATATTACATAAATTAATGCAATATGAATAAAACACCATACATAATTTGTAAAATGTACATCACCAGAAGGAAATATGTGTAAAGAATTCGGAAAACTCGTAGTTGAATTATAGCTTACATTGGACAGTATTAACGAACTTTCCTCTCCTTGGACCCTTGCGACATATGGGTTCAGGCTATGTCAGTAAACCACATTTCATGGAGCTCCATTTTAAGATTATCCTGTAATTTGAATACAGGTCTTCCAAAGGCCTCCTCCCTTCAACTTTAGCAACCAAGGTTTAGTCTGTGCTGAATGTATGGTTATACAACTTACTGGTCGGCCTACATCAAGAACGGTTTCAGGTACCATAGAATTTGACTACCTAATTTGTTCCTACGCATACACACACAACAAACACACACACACGCACACACACACACACACACACACATGTAATTTAATTCCTTTAGATCCCTGATTTAATAAATTCCCACAAAAAAATTTTACAAAAAAGTGTCATCACATACGTTGCAAAGAAATACTCGCAACAGCAAGGATGTAAACGATGAGCTGCTGACAAATAGAATCACGTAAGATGTATCTAGTAAAAGCAGGTTTCATTCAGTGCATTACTTCAACATGATGCAAGGGAACAAATATACAGGGAAGGCTCACTTTCCTTGTGATATTCACAAGGCGGACAACATACTGAAATTCGTCTACATCTGTTAGAAATTGAAATCTGCTCTTATCTGTAAAGTCAGTTTGTTTTTGATAAAGTGGTATATACATACTTCTAAGGTAAACGGCTGGAAATATCGTGACTGGCTAAGCGACTACCAGCTACTCATGCAGATTTGTCTGTCAGAAGCAAACGTTTAAAACATGTAAAATAATTCTTCCCTCTCCCAGAAAAATTCCTAATTTTCATCCTTGAAGGCTTTGAATTTTATTCACAAACTGTGCAAAAGTTAGTTTTTAGTCTTCTATTTGGTTTCGACGACGTTTTGTACATGTGTTTTCCGACGTTGCGGAGGAATATACTGCCTCCATTTTCAGGGTGCCTGAATATGTGGATGATAAAGCGGTGAGGAAGAAAATAATGTGTCTCTTACATGGGACAGTTCATCCAAACTCCTTCAGCATCCGCCTCAACCAGATTTAGTAACCATGAAATTAAGGCAGTACGTTCTTCCGAACCATCAGAAAACATCTACAACACGGCGTATTGACCCAAAAGAAGACCATAAACTAAGCAGGAATCGCCGTGAGAGCCTTAAACCTTATACGTGCAGAGGCTGTTGTATACTCGTATACGCGCTCGTATTGTGACCCGCTGACGCAGCCATGAAACTGGTAATATGGGATGCTGTAACAGTACACTAGGATTTGTGGCAAGTGCCAAACGGAAGGGTTGGGCGGGTTTAGAAATGTTTCAAAACATCTGCTCTGAATACGTGGACTATGATCCCTTTGGAATATATAAATGAGATCACCTTTCTATTTTACAATACACCACTCACGTTATGCATTTGCTGAAAAATAATGTTGTAATATTTTTCCATCTGTAGCCTACGGCCAGCTTAACCGTTACCGTTAGTCTTCTTTTAGAATCCTCATGCAGAATTAAGAATTGCCAGGTATTAAGTATTTCCCATCGACATGCAAACAGGTGTCTTCCCAAGTACAAGTCAAAATTATTATCGGTTAAGCCAAATTCCTCGGCACTTCGATAAAAGAAAATGTATATCTACAAATCATCAGTGTTTTCATTCGGACAAAGACTTTGTTCACAGTAAAGTCCACCATGTAAAGTTCATTTAACTGTCACACTTGCACATAACCTAAAGTGAGCTATTTATTCACAGTCTCGTGTCGCATGTAAAAGATATCGTGAGGTCATGGATGACTGTCACACTCAGTCTGTCATTATCATGATGCAGTGAGCTCTAAAGAGCAACTATTATAACGGGTTCGTTCAGCTAGAAATCCTAGCAACAGTCCTACAAACGGATCACCGTTCCTGTTAGGTTCGATCTTAGAATTATGTCTGGTTTACGAAGAAACCACAAACTGTATGGATTCAACTTGTAAAGGAAACGGCGTATGTCCAATACATGAATGCTAAAGCTCGGCGCATTCAAAAAACATTAATACGAAGGCTCATACGAGCTGCAGCGCTGTTAGGTATTCATGTACAGGGGCCTCTAAAACTCTCAAATTCAAGGAATAATTGAAATGGTTTGACTACTTCTCGTAGAATTCTCCGATATAAAATTCCACAAAAATCCATTTCGCTTTTTTCGAATTGTACAGGTGGTTGGACAAAGCCATGTTAATAGACGCTCTGTAGGGATGGGAACGCCCCTAATAAAATCTGTTGCCTGGCCTGCGGTTTGCGTAGAGTTATAAACTTTGACACAAGACTGTGGGGAGTGAATACTTTGTTATTAAATGCTACAAGGATTTCAACAGAACAAAGTTGCGACTAGGCAGACACACAGAGGAAAAATAGGCGGATTAGGAAACAAAGAAAAAATAAAGAAAAGTACTGAAGGCAGTAAAGTTACGTTAGTAATAAAAACTTGAGGGACGAAAGGACATACAGAAAGAATACAGAAGACGAAGAGAAAAGTTTTCGATCGGAAAAGTTCATGGCTTGGCTATTAAAGAAGATGTTCTGGGCTGCAGAGGATATATGGGGGTGGGGCTATTATCCCAGTACGATCTGGAAGGACAACTGGACGCATATGTATGTACGTAAGTTATACATATATATGCCGCATGAATTGTACAAAATAAAACAGTGATATACAAACTATATCCATAACTCAAAGCGGCATGATGTTGGTACACAATAGAGTGTGTTTAGACCCGCATGTGAGCTGGAAGCATACGAAACCTTTGTATTTGAACATCATAAGGCAAACCCAAGTTAATAATACATACTTCAATTTTCAAAATATTTGTCTCTTGTGTTTAAGTAGTTGTCGTCCTGGTGAAGGTGTACGAATAGTCTATAATGCAACAAACCTCTATTTGTACGATACAAGAATTCAAATACTGGATTTTCAGAACATGCGTATTTCATATCAAGCACACGAATTATATGGATAAAAAAAAATATAACTTCAAACTTTCTTGGTAATAGTGAACAGCTTAAAAATTTTCTACATAAAATTGTATTATATTTAGTTCTACAAATGCAATTCAAAGTACTTTTTAGTTGTCAACACCATGCAAGAAATACAACAAAAACCTTTCCAAGTCCTCTTGTGAGTTCGAAATTATGATGGACCAACCCCCACAAAAGTACACTTGCACTGACACTTCAAGCTCACATAGCAGCTATTTATGTTATTTAAATTTATTTATTTATTTATTTATTTATAAAAGTTTTAACGTCCACGTTTCATGCAGCTTCACAGAGCCAAATGCATACTGGAATATTGAACTCTTTTTTAATCGGCGAAAAGTTCCTTTTCGTCAATTTTGCTTCACAGACTAACTTTGAGTAGCACGTTCCACTTGAGCTTCACCGGTATTTCTGATATTAGAAGCAGGGTAATACGTCAATTAAACAGGCCCTTTTTCAACAACTGTACTCGACTGGTGGATGCCTTCGTCGGCTTCTTGCAGGATCTTCGCACAATAATTATTAAGCTGTGGTTCCATTTCCCAGCTTGTTAAAAGCAAACCACACACAGGCAATAAAATGGATGTCTAACCGAATCTTATTGCATAGTTATGGAATTTTTATAGGAGAATATTTTTGTTTTTGACATTCTCTGTGATGATTATTTGCGCATTCCAGCTGTTATGACATTCACGGTTGCAAAAGTAAAATTACACGGCAGAACATTTAGTAGAATGTCTTAAATATGCTTACTGCTACAAACATGTTTCCTCACTGAATTTAACCACAGATTTCATGAATTTCACTTACAACATAAGCACACCTAACATTCGGTCATTATGTTTCGTTAGTTTAGCAGTCTATAGGCATTAAAAGTCAAAAATTATAAACTCATACTACAAAATGAATTTACTTAAACATGAAATGTGACAAATTTGCCCACACTAACTAAAAGAAAGCTATGGAAAACGCGTATTCTCCCTGTTGTCTTTTGCAAAAAAAATTACAAAAGTTCAAAATTTTGTAACCCTAAACTGAACGCATTCGCTTAAAGGTTTGTTTTCTTCTGACCAGATAATATATATATACACACATACACATACATGTGTGTGTCAGCAGTTAGCTTCGACCAACATCCTCCAAATTATTTTGATGGTCCAGTTACTGGAGATAAAAAATATAGGTCAGTTTTAGAACTCCAGTTTGTTTAGTCTATAAGAACTCTAAACATACAGGAAACAGGCGAACCAACCTCGCCCATACACAGACCACAACTAGTCACTCCAAATGCTTCCTTCAATAAATGTAAAATATTCACGGACGAAGCAGGCTGATTACCGATCCGCCTAACGGAGAAACTGCGCCCTACACAAATTTGGCAGAACTTGTTCTTATTGTTTCGTTGTGTGCCCCGAAATACGGATGCAGTAAAAAGTTACTTCAACCAAACTTTATATTTATATGCGTAGCTCAGTGTGCGTGTCTATGCGTCGGTGCCTTTCACTTCCTGAACCAACAAATGGATTTGGAACTTTGTGTTGTTGAATAAAATTAATTTTCTTGCGCTGATTACACCTAACTCCCAATCCACCTAAAGGTTTTTTTGTACTTTCTTGGCTTTCTAAAAAAGGTTCATGAACCACATAGTTATTGTTCTACATAAGAATTCCACCTTATACATACGCAGCGCATGTTTAATCTCCGGTCTCAGCACGACAGCTGTTGGTGAGGCTTTGTCGCATACGAATCCTGCTTCCGCCGGGAGTATATAGTCTGAATTTCCCCTACAGATAAACTTATTGCACAGAAAATTCTAGAAGTGCCGACCTCCAGCTACTAACCGGGCGTCGCAAATTCAGAAAATATTTCTTGACACTCAACAGAGCCCTTGCCTTGAAGGACAGCCGGTTTTTCTTCGTACATTTTCTTCCAGTTCTTGCAAGAAATGTGTATTGTCCTACATTTTCCTTCTTCTGTTAATTCTCTGAATATTCATAATATGAATGACGTAAGAATCAAAAAGTTGTTTTTTTATCGAAGACCCAAACACTGTAATTTTGCGAGCACTAACCCTGCTTTATGTTTACGTAAATTAAACTTTACAGCACTACAGGGATTTTATAACATCGATATCTGTTACTTTGGCTGTTTATCTTCTTGTTTAATGTGAAACTTGCATCTTTAACAAAGCACTTTTTTTTTGTATAGCAATGAAAGAGTGATTCGATATCTGTCACTGTTCTGTATATTGTTCTTTTGCAGGGCACTGCTGGCGCGAAAGATTCTTTGCACATTTTTCGGCAACATTGCAAATGAAGGCGCTAAGCTTAAAGGAAGATTTTTCTGACGCAATGACCAAATGTACGGGACAGATATCACAGAACTGTGCCGGACGGTAAAACTGCGAAGTAAAAAAATAAAGCAAAAAGAGGCCAACTTCTGTGCTGAACGAACCTACTTTGAAGAAAATTAATATCCCATCCCCGTTGACATTTTAAACGTGAAATGTTCCTAAATGCCATGTCAGATTCGCTTCATACCGCACAGAGAAAAGCTTCCGTCAGCACTGACAGGACTAGTCCCTTTGCTGTGCGTTGCTGTTCATACGAAAGTGACAAAGATACGTTACGAGCAAAATGCAGAGCTCATGAATGTTAGAGGCCACGTAGATCAACAGGTTTAAGGAGAACACACTATCTGAGTTTTGACGGACTCATTTATATCTTTTGACGAAGTGTCGCAGATCTAATTACAATTTATAAGTTCAGTTTCTAATATATTGCAGTACTGTAAATATTCGTGTGTGACAATTTATAAAATCCCCTTTTGTGTTTTCATCTTTATTTCCTTTCGCACTTTGTAACAGCACTATCAAAATGACATTTTCTCTAGGTCAGATGAAAGACTACCTGAAGCGGGTGACCGGAGTCCTAACAACTTATCTGAAGGACAACAGCTGGCAAGTAGATAAGTAATCTTGTCAATGAACGACGATAACAACACAATTCTTCTTAACATCTCTATGAATTATTCTTACGTAGCAGAAACGAAGTATAGAATGTCCGCCCCTCACCATTCCTTCTGTCTTAACACAATATGTTCACGAGAAATTTGACCTTCCCACAGCGTTGTTTATGAACACTCGATTCTTCTTGTATGTGACATTGCGTCTTTGAGTGTTTCTTGACGTTTCGGATTGTTCAAAATAAAGACTTTACGAACCTTCGAAACGTCGGAAACCACTTACCCAAAGACACAACGCTACATCCCACACGACTTCATTGTTAATATCTTGACCTTTAAAATGTCAATCTTTCGTCCAAGTTTCGATCGTATTTGTATCGCGAAATTTACTTTGCAGCAAATACTCGCACCAGCATAAAGTCTGCGTCATAAGGCGGATTACTGGAAGAATAATCCTAGAGAGTGTGTGCCGCGAATGATAAGGGGTACACACGTCTTAACCTTGATTAAAATGGACTTGTCATTATCGGGTAGTTAACACCGGTACTTTACTGCAGTATCTAATAAATGATAACTGTTTATCTGATTAAATACGCAATAAGATACAAACACAATCTACAAACGTGGACACGTGCATTCCCCCGTCTATGGAAAAACGTTTCCTAAACTGACAAAAATCCGACTCGAATTACTACGCTTTATGTGAAGTAAGTGCATAAAATTGAGGCCATCTCTGCATATAGTCCTGTAAGTCATGACGCTTAAAGTCCAAAATTACTCAACCTAAAGAGAGAGATTTTGGTGCTTAATGTAAAGCATTATGTTAAAAATATATATATTATGTGCAAACTTTGATATTAGCAACTCTTTGTCTTCTATTTCTTTCACAGCAGTACATCAAAAGTGACGGCGACGAAAGAAAGGTGTGTTAGTAACCGACGTTTATGTGATTTACAAAACTAAAAATCGACAGTCCATAAAATTTACATCATCCAGATATATTAGTCACGAAATATTTCACATTTACTAAGTACATATTAATAACAATGCAGACCAAACTAATTATTTGTAACTTCATTTGTCAAAAACAGACTTATATGTCCCCAGCATTACAAATTTTTACCTCTATTTCTGTCACAATAGGTCAGTACAATACAGACAACAGAAAGCTAAAGAACTATATATTCAAAAACGTATAGTAACAACATCAGACGTCGCCATCCAGCGGGTGGAGGCATCTCTGCCCGCGGACAAAACATCCTAAGAAGTTTTGTTGTGTTCCTGAATACCGCCAGGCAAAATCGGGATCTAAATAAAACTGTAAAAAAAGCTTGTCCATAGTTATAGTCAAAACTACCAAACAATAATTAACTAATCATTCACATCTGGTCACTATTCATTATGAGCCAATGACAGAGTCTTTAAACAACCCACACATGAATAAAAAATATAAAACAAATAAAGACTATTAATATCTTGGACAAAGGAAATTTTAAAAAAAGCCTTTGAAAGTAAGGCATATATGCCAGCGGAATATGCTTTCGTACATTCTAAAACCGGAACATGTATTATGTTCCGTCAAATATCCATCCGTCCGTATTAAACTCTTAGTAAGACATTTTACGACATACAAGGAATAACATGGCGGCTAATCAAACTCTTTATGTGAGTTTAGTAAATGACCATTATAAACTGATTCCCTACAAAAACACTAATCACCAACAAATGCACAAACAGAGCTTTATCATCAATCGTAACACACTCCTACATGTTTCGACCCTGCTGGGTCATCTTCAGGGAGACCTTTTCGTTACCGTTACACTGGGGTTGCACTTTACAGTTGAGTGAGAATGTGTTGTTGACTGTGTGCTGTGTACTGGCGGCGTGAACTGTCCGCGGTCCGCCCGGAACGCGGACAGTTCACGCATTTGTTGGTGATTAGTGTTTTTGTATGATATAGTGCACGGACATGGAACACATAGAGTTTGAATCCCTACAATTACAAAATATATACTGGCACAATGGACGACGTTAAAACACAAACTAGTTCATATTTACAAACCTCAAAATACAACATGATATCGGGTAGAGTTGGAAAATGGGAACTGCATATAAATTTCTCCCTCTCCTCTCCAAATATTCGTCTTTACTCAAAATGCAATGTGAGCGAAAAGTCACTCTGTATAGTCGGAAGTAGGGCGTAGGTTAAAGTGTAAGTCACAGTGAATGTACAATACTTACGGTTACTACAATCGTATGAAATGACTCTTACGGCAAGTGACAGAGATCACATGTCCCACCTAAAGTATTTCCTTTATTGGACTTAGATTTCCAGCACCGTGGAGCATCCTTCCTGCACAGGTGCACAGAAACCTTTCGCTCACCCTATATATGGTACTGTACTAATTTTCACGATCTACATGATGACGCTGATGATACCCTAAAAAGACTTGAGGTTTATAAGTGGATATTCATGTTATGACTTGCCGCTCTAGTGGTATCGTGTAGGCTGACAGATACCAAATTTCGCAGTAATTTCCCGGCTCCATCATCAGATATTCCAGTCTGCAGAAAAAAAGAGCAGGTACTTGCCAAACGCTGGAGCTTCTGTCACACTGTATATCTGACGCCTTATTCAGAAGTCCGTAAGCATAAGTCACACTTCTGCCTCGAATCTCACACCACATAACGTTCGCATTACTGATACTACAAAAATGGATCGCCGAGGTAACTTCTGATGCCACATCCAGCCCTTCCTCTAACTACAAACCATTCTACTCATCAAAAACAACCAATATGTACGAACTGGGATCCAATATAAGATAATGTAAAGATAAAGGTAAAGATTAACCCCATGATAGGCCTCTCCAGGCACAGCAGGGAGGCGGATCTGTACCACAAACTTATGGGCAACCCTGATGCTAGAAAGGGGTGGGTGGTGAGCACAACGTCCCGGTCGTTTTATCTCCGTGCAACACCCGGTAGCCATTGTACAGGAGGCTGGGTAGAGCTCGAGGCCGGTCTCACTGGCATGGAAACTTTCGCTCCCAAAGGGATTCGACCTCCAAACCGTCTAGCCCGTGACAAGTCCCTATACCGACTGCATGAGATACTGTAAGCTTATTAATTCTCTCAGCCGCAAAACAGAATTAAACCCTAAAGTAAGACTGTAAACAAAAAAATCATTGATATTCTACAAAGTATCAACACGAAAAAAGCATTTAAGGAGAAGTTTATGTAATTCACACTATGCAGATTCTTATAATTAATACATCAACCGATGTTTTAATTAAAGTTAAGGGGAACATTATGCGTAACAAAAGTATCACCAATGTTTCGCACATCTGTCCTGTTAGGCCTTCCGTTCATGTACACGTGTAGTTACCTCTCACTTTATTCTAAACAATTACGTGTGTCTTAGCTACGATGAAACTGACAGTTTCATTACAACTGTCAGTAGTATGCAGCTTTGTGCCACTTATAAATAAATCGTATTCTAAATATGCTTCAATAACAGAAGGAAAGCAATCACCTTAGTCCTCATTAGTTACATTACGCCTTAGGGGAAAAACTGTACGACCTACCGGCATTTGGAAAACACCTTGTTCGCAAGTGGCTGCACACAGCTCTTACAGCAAAAGAGGACTGCACAACATAACCTCAGGAGCGCGTAAATATAAAACTTAAAGAAAAAGTCAATTTTGTCTCTATGAACTAAATACGACTTCCAGCTAGCCTACGTCAAGATTTGCGACATCTGACACGAAGTGAAAGTGGGAATAATTTCGAGATGAGAGTCAAGAAGCCTCTTTCACGCTCTGGCTGCCTTTACTTATATGAAGGAGCCTAAAATTACAATTGCGTAACAAACACAAAGAGATTCTGGAACATGCATGACGTAAGTGTGCCGTGTCCACATTACAGAGCTTCAAGCAAAACAGATCAAGAGTTTAGCTCCGTGTTTCGGGCCCTGAAATTGTTTGGTCAAGATATTACAAGGATGGGCATTATCGGAGTGCGTCGTGTTTGTATTTGCACTAGTTTCCTACTCTTGCATTAGAATAAATAACACGAACGACGTCGAAAACATCAAACTGTTCCATACAGCCAACTTGCGCATCACACAGTTTCTTAGACATATACTGAGAAATAACAGTCATATAGAGTCGAACCCGGTTATAACAACATAGGTATATGAGAAACCACGTCTCTAATGCCAGATATTCTGTGGTACCAACTAGTTACTGTTAATCACAACATTATAGCCCTCGGTTGTAACAACACTCGTTTATAACGACACAAAATATTCATTTCCTTTCATCACATTACAGCCAACTTCAATTTTGTACTCTATTCAAAACAACACAGCCACCAACATGCAATCCTGAAATTCTACAATGTTGCGGCCTAGTACACATTTCAGTTCGCATAACCCAGATTCGTACGTGCGGCTAACGAACGTCAGACACTTTTATTGCCTGTAATGCCGCTGAACTCCATTTTCATTATGTAATTATAATTTTGTTTTTGTTGAGTTAGCTTCTCAAATGCTTTACACAAATTAGAGACAAAAGTACGGGAAATTTTTAAGCATATTTTAAATTCTTCAATAAAGCAGTAAATCAGTCAATATAAACACGACTGTGACACCTACAGTGTAATATACAAATAAGAAAGGGTTTAGCTGACAAGCAAAATCGCATTCCTGCCGATTGCGCACTGTTAGCAGGCTGCTCATAAAATACAGAATAAAGATAAAATGATGATATACAAAAGTACATAATCTTATAGGATATTCACACCACTCTTTCTAATACATGCCATAAAACTAATACTAGTCATACATCAATATTAAAATTATATTACAGTTTTAAGATTACTGCTACTTATCACATTCAAACTTTAAATCATGTGTCAATCCCCAAGGCATTTTTATCAGGAGAATTTAAAAGACTAAATTATCACTGATTAGGATTAGACAGGTGTAGACTTCATTATACAGTACAACTAATCCCCGTATTACTCGCACGCCCACACACGAATTGGCCCATACAAATAGCGTCAACTGACAGAGAAATCCAGACTTCGAGAGGACTTTATCAGGTAAAGTACCAGAAAGGTAGGCCAGCAACGGCTTCTTGATACATACATAGCAATATCTAGTTCAAATTTAATTAATAAAAATATTAGAGGATAATTTCAGCATGTTATAGATGTCCATAGTAACGATTGGCAAAGAAAATTAAATTCAAAGAAACAAAGATAATGTAGCTGATATAGCGACCAGCTATGTGGTGGACTTCCTGGGATTCGAATCCCAGCAGTGGCAAGGATATTTTCCAAAACTTCGATACCGGCTGAAGGGTTCATCCAACCTCCTATGCAATGGACACCATCGTTCTTTCCCAAGGGTCAAGTGATCAGGGCGTGAAGTTGCTCATTCGCCTTCACATACAGGTTAAGAAAGAGTGGAGGTATATTTCTACTCTCCCTATATTCGTTCATGGCGATGATGTGGACAATTTCGCCCTTAAAGTAAATTTTAAAAATTCTGAAGCCAGTGATGTAAAATGTTCAGAGAAATTAATTTCTTTTATTTCAGCCAGAATTACGCGAAAAAGCCTGCTTAATTTAATTTGGAGTCACTGTTTTTTTTCTAAAGGCCTCAATATAGAGAGTAATTTCAAAAACACAGTTTCTCATACAGGCCTAAAAACATTCATCTCCAAGTGCATACCAAATAACAAATCACAAACAAGTATATATTTGAAGCAGAAACAAATACCTTTCAGTCAAGTAGCTAATTAAACATCAAACACGAGTATGTTCAACTGCTTTTGATTTCTGATAGACCACACACAATCGAGGATTATAGGTGTCTAAATTCCAAATAAAGTTACACATACAATCTGTGCAATCACAAACACGTTCAAGTAAACTTTAATCCACAGCACAGTTCAAATACAAATGACAACCTAACTGTCAATTCTTTAATACTCAGGTGTAACCGAAAGGGCGAAGAAAATAGATAACTTATTTAGCGGATAGAGGAACACGGCATATTGGAATACTCAGAAAAACACAAAACCATACGTAAAGAATTCCGTAACGTCTACACTAACGACAGAAGACTTCATTGCCAAAGTTTATTACGAAGAAATTATTCGAAACATGAGCAAAATCTTAAGATAATTGTGATATTTTTGTTACAACCTTAACGTTCGTAACATTAATGTCTTATCTAACATGTAAGACAGACACTGCTCAGTCAGGCCTAAATGTTTCAGTCGAATTTACTGTTTAATAGTAAGAGTTGGCAATTACGAATGTTTTCTTTCCGAAGTACCTTCAACTGTCATTAATAAAAAGGCAGGCTTTATATCTCATGCATATGAAGACATGTATTCATTATTTTTTATTCCCTAAACAGGCAGACCTTACTAAGGTGGCACTGAACGTAAACAGAATGAAGAGAAACGCGATTCTAATAGCAACCATAGCACTGCTTCTGGGAACAGACGCAGGGCTTATCAAACCGGCTCCAGAAGCAGGCAGTCCTCTTACAAAACCAGCTCCTGGTGGAGGCGATGCACTTATCAGACCTGCTCCGGGAACTGATATCGATCTGACTAAACCTGCGCCAGGATCAGAAACCGAAATCAAACCTCTACCAGGAACAGATGGCGACCTCATCCAACCTCTCCCCGGCACCGGCGGCGAACTAATCAAACCCCTTCCTGGCACCGGTGGTGAACTTATCAAACCCCTTCCTGGTACTGGCGGTGAACTTATCAAACCCCTTCCTGGCACCGGTGGTGAACTCATCAAACCCCTTCCTGGTACTGGCGGTGAACTTATCAAACCCCTTCCTGGTACTGGAGGTGAACTTATCAAACCTCTTCCTGGAACCGGTGGTGAACTTATCAAACCTCTTCCTGGCACCGGTGGTGAACTTATCAAACCTCTTCCTGGCACCGGTGGTGAACTTATCAAACCTCTCCCAGGCACTGGTGGTGAACTTATCAAACCTCTTCCGGGCACTGGTGGTGAACTTATCAAACCTCTTCCGGGCACTGGTGGTGAACTTATCAAACCCCTTCCTGGCACCGGTGGTGAACTTATCAAACCTCTCCCAGGCACTGGTGGTGAACTTATCAAACCTCTTCCTGGCACCGGTGGTGAACTTATCAAACCTCTTCCTGGCACAGGCAGTGAACTTACCAAACCCGCTCCTGGAAACGAAGGTTCCCTTACGAAACCGGCCCCGGGAACTGGCGATCAATCTTCGGAAACTAGAAAAGTGTTGCCGCACCTTGGTAAGTACGCGTTGTGGTTTCATTATGATCACTCAAGCTCTTTTCATCGATGTTTATCATCTGTGCCTCATTTATATTCCAATTGCGTCCTAAACAACCACTACACTTCAATTCGATTGACAGTTCTTCTATTCTTCAATTAAGTTGAAGAAGGGTGAATTTAGGCATATTTACGGTCTAAAGCGAGACGCAGTTACTGATTTTATAATTTAGATATAAGGTTTTAGAGCATACAGAACTGAATACACGGACAACTGGTATTGTGGCGAGTTACGGTCAAATCTTAAAGGCAATTTATTGTCTAAATATAGGCGTAGTTATTGAATTTACATGTTTAGTTATCAGGTTTTGGAACACATAAAATGTAAGGGACGATCGTCTGGAATTGTGGCGACTTATGGTCAAATCTTAAAGGTAATTTGCAACTGAATTTATATAATTTATTATTCTAGGTAACTTTTCAAGTACGGAACATATAAGTGACAAAGCGAACGAAAAGAAACGGAGAAAGGCCACGCGTTGAGTCCAGTGATTATTTCAAATGGGATCGGATACGTGGAATATTTGTTATAATGAATTTAGACCTTAGAGCTTCAAGTACAGCAGGTGTAGTACTGACAGCTGGTGTTAGCACCCACATTGCTTGGTAGCAATTTACGGAAGTTATCACAGACCATTTATTAGTCAAACACGACGCACACAGAAATATAGTAATTACTTAGAACAGCAAAGTACTATTGAGAATTTCAAACTCGCTGACACAAGAAACTGTCATTTTTTAAAGCCCAAATAAATACTACAACATTACGAAACATACTAAATGAGTCTCAAACATAGCGTCCTCTTTCTAAAAACACATGTTATAAAATGAAATAGTGTATTATTCCCCTACTTAAACCTACATATCCCAAGCCGTACCTTCCCCTAGGACTAAAATTATGTGCGTATTCCTCTTATTTCTCACACGTGCCATGTGCTTCTCTTACTTTACATCCTATAATTGTACTACCCTGATCTTGTAAAATGAAACTAATTCCTCGCTTTCCAGTGTTTCTGAGATTTTTCTTGGGATGCTGGACCCAACACATTTAGCCTTCATGATCATAGACTATAGTTTAAATAAATGGTTAAAAGCTTCAGCTCCCTGAGTTTAGATGCAGGGTAAGTTGTCCCTTTCAGAAACTATGAAAGTTAACTCATGACACACATTCGATTCCTTTGTTTTCAGTTTTGAGTTATGAACTTGAAAACGCACTGCTCAGCGCCCAGTTCTCCATCTCTTCTACAGTCAAGAAGGTGGGAATAATCTCTTTCATTAAAACGAATTACAGTAATTCCATTATAACGGTCATATTACAATCCCTAAACAGGAATCAAGTGGCCGCGCGGTCTAAGGCGCAGGTCTGCGGCCGAGCGCTTGCTGGGATCGTGGGTTCGAATCCCACCGGAGGCATGGATGTTTGTCTCTTGTGAGTGTTTGTGTTGTCAGGTAGAGGTCTCTGCGACGGGCCGATCCCTCGTCCGGAGGAGTCCTACCGACTGTGGTGTGTGTCTGAGTGTGATCAAGTGAAAATGAACAACCTTGACACCTACTGTGAGTAGGTAGAAGAGGTAATGACTACGAAACGAAACAGGAATCAAAGACGTTACACAAAGAAACATTTTGAAAACTAATATAAAATAAATTATAATCGCCAGTTTCAGGTACGTCTGTAAGTTATTCGTAACAGCTTTCATATTTATGAGACCATATACTCAGTATTTGGACAACTCACTTGTCTACAAAAAGGTTACTCATGCATGTTTCTGCAGTGACCAATCCAATGGTAGAATAACTAACGACAATGAGCATTCAACAGATCTATATTCTACTGCTGTTACACAACTGTGAAACATGTACATTTACAGGAAGCAAAACTGATCCAGAAAGTCCCTGAACAATCAGAACTGGTGCTTGAGGACCTCCACATTGCAATCGATGACGACATATCAGTGTAAGTAGTTGTATCTCCTTCATTAGACACTTGTATGATATCGGACATACAAAGCCTACTAAATCAATAGGCAAAGACTCTTGTATTTGGAAACATATTACGTTAAGTTTAAAACTATATGGCCAACAGAACTGATGCATTCAGGACATATTTCGCATTTACTTACTCACATAATCACTTCGCACCACTTGAAGGGAGCACAGAATTTATGTATTGGCTAAAAACTCATATGATTATTTTCCTCAAGAGGTTTCTTAAGCTTTGCCAGTCCCACATTTTAGAAGTCACAACGGCGTAACACATCACAGTCTCAGTACATACGTAACCATTTACGTAGCAGATCCAATGCGCCGACAATTTAGGGAGTAGTAGCACACACTGGTATTTGAGTGTTTCAGTTGTTTTTGTAATATTACAGACAACTTTCAAACCTGAAGCTGCTCAATGCACCATCTATTGACGTCATATCCGCAAACCCCAACCTCGAGTTCCTGAACCTAGGTGTGGACATCGACTTCGGGACCCTACAAGTTGGAGGCAACTTCGAAATCGTCAGCAAGAACGCCTTGGCCGAAATTCCCGTCACCAGCTCTGGCGAATTCATGTAATTACCGCCACATTTACATATTTCATGCCTAAATTTTAAACACAAAATTGCAAACATTAATTCATTTTAGATGTTTATTTTAGTCCGAGCAGAATTAAATTCAGGGATACTAAGGAAAATTTAGTAAAGTAAGAACATAAAATACTTTCACATACGTTTTCCCTCTTAGTTTGACACTAATACTCATAAATATATTGCCGATTATTCGGAAAACACAAACTAACAGAATATGCAGAAACTCATTTTACGATATCCTCTCATTTTCAGTCTGAAAAATTCAGGTGTGAAAGCAACTGGGAAAGTGGGTCTGTCACTCCAGACAAACTTCTTCAAGACCATCAACTACGATGTCGTCTATCAACCAAGTGAATCATACCTTACGGTAAGATAGCCACTAATTAACAGCAACACTAAATTATAACTCTAATCTTATGTTACGACACATTACTTGCTTTCCCTTCTTAACGTTGGATCAGTTCATGTTACCATAATTTCGGTCATGTAACGCCAAACAATTTTCTGTTTACAGGTTAGTTACCTGGAAGACAACAAGCGTGTTGTTAGTGCCTTGGAAGTCCAAGAACACCAAGGTAAAATTTCGTGAATGTCAATTGTTAAAAATGCTGTCACGCTTACTTATTCCTTGCTGTAATTTGGAATTGATTGGTTTTAACGTAGCGAATCAGTATGAAAGTATGTAACAAACCAACACGATCGACATTACAGAGGCAAAGGTCGTCGCACACATCAACCGTGAGCTGAAGAACGTGCTCAACCGTCTCGTGCAGAAGCGACTGGACAACATTCTGGGGGCCGTACCAGTTGACAAACTGATCGGCGAAACACGACTTACAGAGTCTTACAGGTAAACAATGATCAGGTTTCGTTTCTGTCTCTTCCATTTGTTCTTGGGTCAGCCAAAACAAATACCCATGCCAAAATTACATATGTTTTCATCAAAACAATTTCCGAAATTCGTATTTCATTTTATCATCACAACTGACCTCAAATAACCGTGCTGATACCTAAACTAATAATTCGCATCCCGGTGCACTATTCGTAGGAGACACAGCCTGAACTTTGCCCTGTCACATAGCAAAGGCTTCTATTCAACCTGCTAGTCACCAGTGCACAGAGTAGTTAATGCTGAAAGGCGTTTACTTCGGCGACATCATCTTTCCTCACGCTCTTTATTTTTCCAAATGTGCATTCGAAACTTCCTCCATCCTTTAACCTATTAACGTAACTCATATCCCTACACTTCAAGCGAAACAGTTTCTCACAATCCCCACTCCAACCCTCATCTTGTGTTAATGTATAAAAATTTCACCGGCGAGATATCAATAGAATATACATACAGGGTGACAAATCATCTATTTCATTGTATATAAATATTTATGTCTAGGTACATAAAACTTTCTTCGTACCTTTATCTTCCGAAGCACATTTGACTATGTTTCTAGCAAATAAATTTCTAGCAAAGAATTTTCTAACAGGAGATTACGCATTTAGACAAGTTACACTTTGCACTATCATTCAACTCAAATAATGACCTAAACAAATTTCGAATACGGGCGCAAATACTCGCCCTTTTGCCAGGAAAAGATTTTACACTTTGTAATAATTCACAAATAATTGCCGCGAAATCAAGATTAGAACAGTCTTTAAGTTTCTCTGCACTTACGTGGTTATGAAAGATCGCATTTTTTCCCTCTTTCCAGGAAACATGCACGGGCTCTTAGAACTGTAGCAAATGACTACATTGATGAAGTTCTAAGCTTTGCGCAGAGCTTCATAGTGGACAACGAACTGTCGGAAATTGCAGCTCCTGATATAGAAGCTTCATTCTCACAGGAGGTTAGTTACCCTCACACTGAAAGTGCTGAATTGTACTTGCGGTGGACTCTACAACTAAGTGATGATCACACATTTCCGTTCTAGATCCTGTTTATCACGTGGCAAGGAAGGTTCGGTACAAGCGACGGCCATGCTAGCAACTTGGCCACCGTCATTAGAACGGGAGACATCAGTTTGGATTACGATTCAAACACTGGAGGCATCAAAGTGTTCGGAAGCCTAGGACTGAGGCAACTTGATGTAAGTCACATGTCAGCCTAACTTACTGTTGTATAAGGAAGGACCGGCTTGTAGTAGTACCGCACTTATATGTGTAGGAAGGTAATAACTGCACTATGAAAAGAAAGTTTCTTAACAAGCAAATAGAATAACCTGGGGCATGAAAACGTAGTAGGCTGCTCTTACATTTTCCAGCTGTTCCAAACAACTGCAAAAAAAAAATTTCACACTAATTCAAAATCTGGTAACAAACTTTCAAATAACTGTAGCGTATATAAAAAACCTTACTGATTTCGTCTCATCTCTTAAAAACCCAATTAGGACAACGGTTCTCCTACTCACTCTTGTTGATCGTGATACGATTTTTGTCTCCTGATGGTCGGAACGAAGTGCCAGGATCTGCTTTTACATTGCATTAAACATAAGGAACACAAACAGTGATACGGTCACTAGACGGTTTCACACAGGGTACATATCCACTGCGGGTAGATCTAACAGTAAAACACGCAACCTTTCGTATCGGCAAGTCTCAGAAAATGGCTACATGTAGAACTGAAACAGACACGGCACGGTAACTTTAAATCGTATATCTATAGTCATAAAATATACTGTCAGTGTTAACACAACTGCAATGAATAGCAACAAAGGAAACGTGTTATAAGCCGTTCCGGGCTTGTTCCATTGTTACAGATGTGTCCCCCCTTCTTCATCTTCGTCTACCTACGTGTCTTCTGCCGGTTCAAATGTGTTCATACCCTAAGTTGGGACTGAATGTAAAGTTTTTTAAATGAACGTTGATTCCAACTGGTACTAAACAACATTACTAATTCATAAATTAATTACAGATTGCATACAACAGATACGAAGTGCAGTTCCAGGGGCTTGGGCCCTCTGGCACTGTGAGCGCCCACGTCGGTAGCAACTCCGCCTTCATAAAGGTTGACCTTGTCTTGTCCATCGCACCGACCATAATACTCGAAGACTTCCACATTGAGTACGCCAAGTAAGTGGGAAAATATGTTATCAAAAAGTCATTAAATTTCTACATTCTGTGACGTTGCAAACTTGGGACGTGACTAGAGGTTGCAGTAGTGACTAGAGGTGACTAGAGGTGCAGAGGTGACTAGAGGTTGCAGTAGTAACTAGAGGTGACTAGAGGTGCAGAGGTGACTAGAGGTTGCAGTAGTTTAGTGTCAAGTGATGTACCTTTCGTAACGACCTTTAAGTGAATAGGTTTTGACGACGGAAAATATTTTCAAATTTTTCTTTGAATTTGGAAGAAACGTAATTGGTTCACCCAGAAATGTGAATTCAGAAATTTCGCATCAAACAGACATTACAACCGTGCAGCAAGAAAATTACGTTGGTCGCACTAAGACACCATAGATAACCCCGACAGCTCTCACTGTGAGATGTCTCAGGTTCTCACAGAGGTTTTTGCTGAAGACTCGAGGCTTGTTCAATATAGTTCTGTCTTTTTGTATACCCCAGTACCGCTTGACGCTGAAGATGATGGACTCAGGCTCCTCCGAAACGTCGGAAAACACTCGCTCAACCACACAGCGTCACATCCCACTATACCTCTTGATTATATTTATTTACTCAGTTTTCGGCAAAAACTTCCTCCATGTGGAATCCGATGTGGATTAAGTTCCAGGACAGTACTTCTTCGAACCTTCGTATTTCACAAGAACCGACTCATTGTTAAATACGCGACATTTGAATAATTTTGTTATAAAGGCTGGTTACTGGGAACCATTAGCAAAAATACGTCCCATATATATAACCACCATTTTAAGAGATTCATGAAACGTGTTTGTTGCTGTATTGATCTATACCTACTTAAGCAGAACAAAGTAAGGAATGCACAATGATCAGATTTGTCCTAGAATGCGAATTCATGATCAACAGTTATAAGAGCATCTCGTTCTCTTGACAGGGACATCAGCATTGAAATCACTGGACTTGGCATTCTGGACTGGCTTGTGTCTAGCATTGCAACTTGGATTGTCGGCCTGTTCAACGACCAAATAATCTCCATCTTGGACAGTCGCCTGCAGCAATACATCTCCGAAATACTGCCATTTGTCGATCCCTCTAAGTTCTTCGGATAAGCATTTGGATAAATGCGAGAGAAAACAGTCTTATATTTTATGTAAAATTTTACATGTTTTCTCCCTACTTCGTCTCTAATATAACTGTACTATTATACAAAAAATAAATATTTAGTTTTGAACATTATATTGTGTGATAACGATTTCAGTAAGCAAATTAGTGTGTGCCCCTGCAAACAGTGAAGAGATACGTGAGAGGCGTATGCAACAAGCTAGTAAATGTCATATAGTACACAGGCTTTGCCAGGATGTTCTTATTTACAAAACGCCGCAACGTCTCACAGCACACGCATAAATATAAATTTACTTAAGTGCACGCCCTTGTCTGCACCGACTGGAACGAAATTCTAGAATTATCAGCACAATTCCATGAACAGTCCTTACATATTCACGTAAATCTGAAGAACAATGTGAGAAGTAGGCCTACTGACATGAATTAATTTTAAAAATTCACAATTAATCATTTCTATAGGATACCTCCTGTACCACGTTGTATCCAAATAGGACAAGAAATGTGGAAAATGCAGGCAAAACTTCCTGTCAACTGCGGCCTTAACTACACAGATTCTCAGGAAAGTCACAGCAATCTACAGCATTGTGCGCAGATCTATACGGACTGGCAGGTAAATTTGTTAAGACGTATGAAATGTACAGGTATAAATTCATTTACACCCCCAAATAATACATGACTGACTGGGCCGATTCAATCGCTGCCACTACTAGGTACACATAGCGAAGAGACAGACGGACGGACGGAGTGGCGGAAGTTTGGCCACACAAGGTGCTCTTTTTTTCACTTCATAATGTACGCCTAAAAATTAAAGCCAAACCATTTCTGCTCTTCTAAGACCCAGAGTTCAACGAAGCAGAAACCATAGCAATCCATCCAACATGAAGCTTAGTTAAAAGAGTATCCATATTCTGTCCTCATAACGCATTTTCCTGAGTCCGTCTTAACGCTGATTCTTCGATCGTCTTCACAGTCTTTCAGGCTGTCGCTTTACGAAGTGTTTCCCGTTAAAACTCTCTACTCCATCCGAGCTGCATATTTGTTTCAAAGCAGTCTTACAAGTTTCAGCCTTCAAACGTATGAGTGGCCATTACATATCACGGTATATTCCGTTATGTATGACGTAACTCCACTGTCTTCTTACATCATTTCCCTTTGATAAAATCAGCCAAAATGCAACTAGTAAATCTGATCTTCATTCCTACAATTTCCAAATCTCCTTGATTGTTGTGTTGGCACACAATGTAGGCCTGTACGTTCCAAAGCCTTGCAAAGACTTTCATTTAAACTCTTGTCAAATATTTTCACCTCCGGCTGCTAGCAGGCACACAGACCTGCCTGCTGTTACAAAAGTAAGCAACAAACACACTGCCCCACTGCGTAGAATACACAGCCTTTCTCGAGCAGCTGACAACTGCCTAAGTGATTTACACGAAACATAAATGTACTATGCCAACTCTCACTATAAATTCATTTTAAATGGCTAAAAAAAACCTATTTTAACCCACGTGCTGACTGCGAAGTCTATTCGTGAGTTCCCATACCGGCCCGAGGTAGTGCCTGTGTAAAGTCAGCTTAAAAGGAGCTGAGGCGTTTCCTCAGGGCTAATATAGTTCTTTACCCCAAACCAAAGTGTAATTAACTTCATACACTAATTTCAGTAACTGCAACAACACGGCAGCTAATTTCTGTCATCGTTTTCTAATGTCATATATTTAACATGAACAAAACTAATCCAGAATGCAATATGGTTTGCCGGCTGAAGAAGAGAGATCTGTTGGGGCGTTTCTACGACGAGATTTCTATAATCAACAATATAATTTAAGTTTAACAACAATTTATCTATTACGTTCAGGAAGTCTGACAATGATATGCTCACACATGACAATGCACAAAATTTGTACAGACACTGAATTTAGTTTTAGACAGTATATCGTTTAATTTGGGTTCGGGAGTTGTCCTGTAATAGTACTCAATCCAGGGTAGTTACTGCCCTTCTTAACGGACATAACACCCTGAGAAGAGACCTCCACATAATGGAGCTGACAGGAAATGCGGAGCAGAGGAGGCAACCTCAGCCCATGCGTTGTGTGAGCGTGAAGCCTTGGCGACACTCACACATATTCATCTGGGTTACTTCTTTTTGGACTCTGAGGACACTAAAGGTCTAAGTCTGAGGACGATGTGAAACTTTTTAAAAGGACAGGGCTCTCATGATTTGGACCTAGGTAGGGTGCACAAAGGGCCTGTACAGAGCCTATGTGCATCGGGACCGCAAGGGCTAGACCCATCGTTTATTCTATTCTTGGGTTAGGGAGAAGGCGAAAATCTTTCGGGTTTTTTTAAAAATTGAGCAGTCATCAAGGTCTTATTGTCGGTAAAAACTATCCCGAGCAGAAACAGTGATCCTGGGTGCAACATGCCCGGTAAAGCGTTACTTCCCACCACCTGAGCCCCGTTACACAGCCAGTGTGATTCCTTCGAAGGTGGCTTTGCTCTGAGGTATGTGCTGCTCGAGACTGCGATGTCGCCACCTTACTTCATCGTCGTCGGCTTGATCTGTAAAACTTGCTTGCTTTTCCGCGGTAAATTTCCACGTCATGGTCTGTCCTTAGGTTAGGTTACGTACAGGATTATTAAGAGGAAATGTGTCCTTAAAAACGTTTTACTAGTACTGTATATGGCAAAGTCAAGTGTTTTCTTTCGTATTTACTAAGTTATAATGTCGAAGAGTTACGTTACGTGAATTTCTCAGTATATTCGCGTACGGCCTCTTAAAGACACCCATCCTACAGGTCTTGGCAACGGACTATCTGCGGACCTGCCGCGGTTAGTTTGCTGGTTAACCCCGTTAACACAATAACAAACTATTGCTAAACTCCACTTTTCACCTCCTATCCTGCGTTTCATAGGATCCTACACGCGACTGGACATTACTGAGTCTATTAAGATTATTCAGCGGGCGAACACATCCCGATAACGGTTCCTCCAATGAAACTTGCATTATTTTCATCATTTGAGAAACAACAACAAGAATAATAATAATTCATTTCTTTATTTACGTGTTGATTCAAGGGTTTCTTGGCCAGTTACAAAAACAACGCACGTATCAGGAGAAAAACCATACGAAAAGAGAACACCAAAGAAAAGACAGAAAAGAAGGAAATAAAGAACACGATAAGGAGAAGGAAATTATTATAATGATGACTGGATGATGATAACGGCTATAATTGTTGTGATTCATATTTTTATTATTATATTATTTTTCTCTTTAGCACCTTTAAGCAGATATTTATAATTACATATCTGAAACAAACCGACTTGCCAGGGCATATAAAGTTACAGCTATTCCGTTATTACAATTTGTCGTACTTTCCGAAGTATGTGCGCTGTGCCCAATATGGCTATTTTCTGTGCTCCCCTGATGTCGTGTTTTCCAAGTTATGTCACTCAGAGATTTTTTGATTGATTCTGAGATGATAACAGGTTCCCCTGTATTACTTTTGTTTTTAAATTCCACATGCGCTTTACTGTTGTTGTGAGGGCTTCGTACTTGCCATTATTATTATTATTATATTATTATTATTATTATATTGCCACCGATTACTAATATGCCGGTAATGTATTAAGGTAAAACGTAATTCAGCACAAGGGATTTTGTGGAAAGCAATAATGTAAAGCACCCGAAGTCGCCCAGTTTCCTAATTTCCCTCACTAGAGTACCTCTGCCATAAGGTAACGTTACACTGTAGAAATGAATGCAAAGACTGAAGGACTTCTTGAGCCTTGAAGATGGGACCGATACGTTGTCCCGAAGAGTCAGTAAAGGATTACCACTCGACGCTGCGTTAACACCCCAGAAGAGAGCAGATCTCATCAACATCGCGGCGGAAGCCTGAAAATACGAACATATAATTCTTTCCGAAGATCATTTTTATGTACATGGTAAGAGCATTACCGTAACACAAGGCGCTAAGATTGTTGGTCTGTCAGGTGGAGGCTAATTACAAGTCTCTAATCAGCTCCGACAGGATCTACAGTAATGTTTGTCACTTGCATAAATGCGTCCGGTTGGCTTGCTCTTCCACTTTTGGTCTTCCCCTGGAATAATATATCAGGTTCTCTAGACAGCACACTTCCTGGCAAGAATAGCTGATTTTTACACTTCTGGTTGGAACAGGCATTTATTTACGTAGAAGTTCAAGCATCTCATTTCTGTCGTAAAAACTAAGATTGAAGGTTTTGTCCATTTAGGGCAACAAGGTTACTGTTCCCAGACCAGGCATATTGGCATTATTGAGATGGCTCGCAGCATTTCACTAGCCATTCCCAGCACACAAAAACGGGGCCACTTTAGGTGCCACTCATGCATCCCTTCAAAACTTACTAATCCCCAGAAGCGTAAGTTTGGCTAAAAGTCTCATCAGAGAGTGTTAATACCCACTACGAATTTGCGAAATGACTGGGAGAAGCTTATGTACGTTCCGCCACTTACGGAGGCACAGTTAACGGCTTACAAAAGACTAGAATTTTCGCTTTCCAACACAGCACCTTCAGAGGCAATTGCAACTGTCAAAAACGACCACTCAACGTCTGTTGTCACGCCGTTTGACACCACTCGTTTTCCCGAATTCCAAAATCGCAGTGCGAGATACATCGGGCAACATGATGTGCGACAGACGTACTTCTTGTTCGGCGACCGGATCACATACACACGCGCGAAAATTCCTACAATGTGTTGAGACACAGGCTAAAGACTTTATAGAAATATGAATGAATGACAAACTGTTGCAAATATAATTTCACTCATGGCAAAGGCAGACAGGATTCGTCAAGTACCACGAACGCGGAAGGAAAAGAGGCACCTTCGGTTTCCTCGAATGACTTAAGACAGCGGTAACGATCTGAAACGTCCATACTAAAGCAAGCCACTTTCAGAAGACAAAGACTGACAGAAATGGGTGCGTTGTACTAACTGTTTCTGCTGGTTTAACGAAGGCCGCGTATACGACAGCAGTGCTACCATTGCACACTAAGAGATAAGTTATACTAACAAAAGTAGGGACTGGCATTATAATAATTCAAAAGCCGTACACAAAATAAGAGTCGCTTGTAATACGCCACTGAAAAAGGTATAACATCCCTTAACAGAAACATAAGAAAGCCCCTAATGATGGCTCAAACGATTCGAAATATGTCGGGCCCAATGTAACAAAACTACAGCAATTGAAGTGGTTGTATTTGAATTTGAACAGCACCTCTTTATTCAACAACAAAATCCAGTACGATTCAACATACAACGTACCTGGACGTATCCATTCCTTCCCATTATGAACGTTTCACTTACGAAAGACGAGTACGTACGAACAGGGACCCATTAATACTAACAATATTGCAATACACTTCAGGGCTTACAAACTTAACGAGCTCGAATAAATGAACATACAAAAATGAATTTATAAGACACTTATGAATTCAAACAGCCTACACGAAGAGAATGAGTTAAAAAGAAAATTCTTGCTTGTAGCTGCAAACAATTGACGATTCGAGAAACGGTCCTTCGAATATTGCGGTTATTAATAAATGTATTAGAGTTTCTTATTTCAGTGCATGCAGTTACTGGCACTGCAGTCGCTCTGCATGACAGTCGGCGTCCTCACATTCTGGAAGTACGGGACCTATCCCACTTAGGTCCACTCTGTATTTGTGGTGGACAAAGTGGCACTGTAATACGTTTTTCTGCGAGTATTTCAGTTTTCCCCAATCAGTAACATTGCACCTAACATTCATATTCAATGGTTGAACCGCTGTTGACGCTTTACAGTTGTAGAAATCAACGTCATTAATAACACAGTTACACGTACGTTGCGAGTTTGAGGATTTCGCAGCGGTGAGGCTGAGGGCAAACTTCGGGAAAGGATACCCACTGGAAAAGGGGGAGGGTTCAGATCCCAGAAAATCGAAAAATTCAACACCCTTGCATTTATTGACGCGTAAAGTAACTTATACATTGAACAGACCTCTCATCGGAAGCAAAAAATTCAGCCCAAACACATTACATTAATGGAGCAAGTAATTCCAGTTACCGACCTTTGAACATGGTGTTGTGCCAGAGTTCCCTTACACGTACAAGAGAGAAGAAAAAATGGCTGAAAGACAGCACCATCAAATTTTCGCACAAAAGTTCCGTGGAGATCACGTCCGTCTCTCCGTCACTCACACACTATCCACAGTGAGCATCTCTGTTGAATCTGCATGATATTCGGTAAAGGGCTACCACATGATATGCCTACACAGATGCAGAGGGGAAGTGAAGGCATAAACGCCCCCGTCTGCAAACGTGGCACCAGAAGAAAGTGGGTAGCCTGCAGCACCACCTTCCGACAGAACACCCGTTACTCATTGTACAGGAGGACGGGTTAGGCCCTGCGCCCATATACATCGCACGGAAAATCTCGCCCCAGCCGTCATTT